>OY759270.1:11297425-11897425 GCA_963662155.1 Lamellibrachia columna
ACAACTTAAGAATGTTGTTGATTGATGTTTCCGTTTGCTATTCCTGTTGCAAACGTGTTTGCACAATCACAGGCGTCATCGCATAGTTACTGTGTTGCTACTGTTGAACATAATCGTATTATTGTGTTCTCGGTGATTTTGGTATCTAAGGACATGACCCCACTGGGTCGCAAATAACACATTGATACATAATGAAACGGTCATGTTACCTGTTAAACGAGACCAATTATGTATCACATGACCCGACCGCGTCCACCTGATGCAGCGAGATGTCGCACAAGAGTAGCTACCCGGTCGCGAATATAATTAATGACTGCTTAATGAGCAGATTCAACCAGATTTAACAAGATTACCAGCCAAAACAACAAACTCCAGATGGCAAGTGAATAAGGAAGCCGGTAACTTATCGAGAGTCCGACAAGTGTTCGTCTGTATCTGTTGCCAGCCCTTATCAATTATATTTTTAACATATGCACACGGCTCGACTGGACACAATCAGTAGATCATTTATTGTCCTCAGTGAGAATGAGTACTATCTCTTATCCAATAAAACTGATATTTTGTTAAGTCTACTCCGTATCCTCTAGTTCAACTACGTTTCTTATGTGCTAAGAAAATATTTATATAAATATCTCTTCATAGCCATTCAATGTTTTGGACATTTCTGTTTTGGTCAGCTCTTAATATGTTGCTGATTAGTTTATCAGTTGTATAATTAGTTTAGTTGAACTCTTCTTTGCTTTCTGTTTAACTTATCAATGTCTTTGTTACGAGTTCTGCTATGAGTTCCGTCCAGTGGTCGCGACGATATGTCATGGCGTTTACCCGATTAGCCCCACTGAGCATGGTGTGTTTCTAGTTCATCTCTCTTAGAGTTGTGTTTGGGCGACCTCTTCTCCACGGGCCCGGAGGCTTCCAATGTAATACAGTGCTGGCTACTTCGTCATGGTGCATCACAAGACCTGCCAGACGAAGTCGACGTCTTGTTGAGATGGTGGAGATTCTGGTTGGTGATGTGATCGCGCCAGGACAGGATTGCAGCATTATTGCATGCATGTCATGTAGTGATGTGTTCACAGTTTGTCTGAGGACCCGTGTATGAGGATCGGTTCAACCGAAATCCAAAATATATTAAATTTGGCATGTCTGCGCTTGGGAGCTCTCCAATTGTTGTCAAGTGCGTGAGCTGTCTTGAGAGTTAGTGAATGGTCCAATTATATATCATCAGCGAAATCCAGATTAGAGAGATGACGGATTGGATGTCGGGTGCTTCGGGCGTCTGGAGAGAGTTAATCCTTCCTATTCACCAATGACAGTTCTTAGGCCGTAGTTGAATTAGGCAAGAACGGGGCAAGCGAGAGAGAGAGAGAGAGAGAGAGAGAGAGAGAGAGAGAGAGAGAGAGAGAGAGAGAGAGAGAGAGAGAGAGAGAGAGAGAGAGAGAGAGAGAGAGAGAGAGAGAGCGAGAGAGAGAGAGAGAGAGAGAGAGAGAGAGAGAGAGAGAGAGAGAGAGAGGAAGAAGACCAATAAATGAATGAATGAAATAAACTTATAGTGATCGAGCGCATGCTAGCACAAAATTGACAGATATATGCCAAGGGCGATTTACACATAGATACATAATTGTTGGACTCTCGATAAGCCGATGGATTCCTTATCCACATGCCATCTAGAATTTGTTGTATTGGATGTGGCAGTTTTGGTATTTTTTAATCACGATGGTAAACGCGGAACTAAGGCAAATTGTTTATTTTCCTTCAAGGGATGTCGTGACTTATCGATTTATTGCCCACCTTAATCGTATTATCATCCATCAATAGCTCGTTTTCGGCCAAATTACGCATTACGACTTCCGCAGTTGTATATTGGTCTTAAACAAAGACGATATTGAGTACAACGTAATCGTATGGCGGTCGACTGGAATATGTATCCGCGTACAGTCTTTCAGTCGATAAACCCGTCTTCCTCTCAAAACTAGATAAGCTCTGGTTCGTTTGGCTACAGGGAATAGGTTTAAATATATTGTACTAGTCAAGTGCTTGCACCATCTATCATCTATTCTGCAATCGATCACCGTTTTTTGTGGAAAGTGACCTCAACTGATTAAGCTAACTTACCGGTGAGGCTCATCGGGAATACCGAGACCACCTGCGTGTTCTCTATTTACAGACAACCTTATTATAATTAATTAATGTTTACCTGTCGTCAAAAAATCAGTCGTCACATTTTCTGTTAGATTGTGTAAAATAAATAAAAATTATCAAAAATGTAACCGCTTTGCATGACATTATTTAGTGGCCGTGACCTTGGCAACATGTCGATCGTCATTGACTTCGAAGGCTGCGTTCGTGTTTGAAATTAATCGGAGTTTCCAGAAATAAAAGCACTTGTGGTTGGAAAAGGTGATGCTGAATTTGGCACCAGTTTCCGAGTCACGCTAACTTTAGTTTAGCGTGCTAAATTAGAACACGCTAAAAGAAGGGCAACGCTGGCAACGGAAATGAAGCACACCTAATGAAGCATACCTCGCAAGAATAATTGGAAACGTTGTTCATCCGTGTGTTTTGTCTCTTTCATTTAATATAATATACGGGGCACCTTATTTTTTGGTGTGTATATATATATATATATATATATATATATATATATATATATATATATATATATATATATATTTCAATATATATATATATATATATATATATATATATATATATATATATATATATTGCTTTCCTCGCAAGGTATATATATATATATATATATATATATATATATATATATATATATATATATATATATATATATATATATATATATGTGTGTGTGTGGGTATATATATATTGTTCATCAGTGTGTTTCGTCTCTTGCAATTGATATAATATACGGGAGTATCCTATTTTTCAATATATATGTGTGTGTGTGCGTGCGTGCGTGCGTGCGTGCGTGCGTGCGTGCGTGCGTGTGTGGTGCCTAACAACGTATAAGCCGGACTGAACATGTCGCGTACAGAAGTATTAATTCGGGCCGGAACATAAAACTCTTAAACAAAATACAGAAACACAACCTAACATGTTTGGGGCGCATAATAAGGCAGAAAGGTACGCAAAGGGGAATATTGGAGGGAATGGTTAAGGGTAAAGGGTGAAGGGAACACCAAAAGCCACGTGGACAGTCAACATCAAGGCGTGGATGGGAAAATTAAAAAATGAAACGTGAAAATCTTATTGGAACGGTGCAGACGTCAGTGCCGATCAACGACACCCGCCCTCCCGAGGAGAGAGGACACCGCATGATGATGGAAATGATCTTATGTTATGTTCACACTGACTCCTCCTCTAGCAGCAGGGGAGAGGACACCGCATGATGATGGAAATGATCTTATGTTATGTTCACACTGACTCCTCCTCTAGCAGCAGGGGAGAGGACACCGCATGATGATGGAAATGATCCTATGTTATGTTCACACTGACTCCTCCTCTAGCAGCAGGGGAGAGGACACCGCATGATGATGGAAATGATCCTATGTTATGTTCACACTGACTCCTCCTCTAGCAGCAGGGGAGAGGACACCGCATGATGATGGAAATGATCCTATGTTATGTTCACACTGACTCCTCCTCTAGCAGCTGGGGAGAGGACACCGCATGATGATGGAAATGATCCTATGTTATGTTCACACTGACTCCTCCTCTAGCAGCAGGGGAGAGGACACCGCATGATGATGGAAATGATCCTATGTTATGTTCACACTGACTCCTCCTCTAGCAGCAGTGTTGTCAGTGCTAAATGTACGCTGTTTACGCATGTAACGTTCATATGTATAGATGTTATGTTACCCATGAAATAGCAACATTCTTTGTGATAACCCGCACGAAGATCGATTCCTGGTAAAACAACGAACGTGTCTTACGGAGTTCTTCGATTCACATATTCCATATTTTGTCTTTCTTGCACAGCTGTCTTGGTTTTCTCTTTGTTTCCAAACCCGTGTTTTCCAAGCCCGTTTCATCGTGTCTATGTGGTGCAGGTTTCCTTGGTTTCTTCACTCCATATTTTGGTAAGCATCGAGATCGTTCTCTCTCCTGAAACAGTGGCCTGCGAATCGCACCTTTCGGTCTCTGATAAATATTAACTGAGAATATTGGCTCATACAGCTCACCCATACAAATCCCCATACACTGTTCGCGATATGCTGGCTCCAGTGTGTGCTTAACGCCTTGCTGGTCATTCTGCTGCAGCATCCGTCTAATTGTTTATTGTACATGCCGTATCCCAGGCTACGTATTATCTGCACAGACTCAATTAAAATTTAATTTAGAGTGATCAATAACGCACACAACGATTAGAACAATATGTGATCCAACTGCGAACAGCAGTGTCCTCGTGTCTGCACCGATGCAGACGTGAGATGTGTTTTCAAGCCCCTGCGATAGCAACATATCATTCTACCTGGAAAGGCTTCGTTGGCCGACCAGGTCAGACAGGCGACCACAGTGTGCGCTGTCGTCAGGTTATTTCCGTTACGTTGCCGTCTATGTTTGTTAGACAGCTAACTGAAGGTCCTACACATTTGTTTCTGTCATAGACATGTCTATACATTATACGTTTTATCGCCATCTACTTTTAGCCTTTCTACGTATGACTGACTTCTGTCGCGAGAGACAATGTCTTGCTTTTGTGATATGTCTGTCGGTGTCAAAGTCATGGGCTGTGTGAAGCACGACCTACTCTGCCCATGGCAATGGCTTCGTGTAACACTTTTGGTCCTTGTTTCTGGTGGCATACTAAGTTATTTCAGATCTCGTTTTAGAACATATTTGGAGTAAAGGCGTGCTCTGCCTACTGTTCTTTTTCCTTCTCGCAACTCGCCAATGAATACTGATTTTGGAAGTTTCTTCTCCGTCCTGCAGATTTGTCCAACTCAGCGTATTCGACCAGTGATACTATGTACTGACATTTACTGTGTGTGACCTTTGCCTGCAGTAGTAGCGGAATCGGTGACTGTATAATTAAACAGTAATGTACAGTTAGACGTAGTAACTGTTCTAAGCGTCGTATAACACATTTTGTCTGAGCAAGAGTGCACTTTGGGTGCATGTTCCTCCACTGTGTGCGTGCGTGCGTGCGTGCGTGCGTGTGTGTGTGTGTGTGTGTGTGCGTGTGCGTGTGCGTGTGCGTGTGCGTGTGCGTGTGCGTGTGCGTGTGCGTGTGCGTGTGCGTGTGCGTGTGCGTGTGCGTGTGCGTGTGCGTGTGCGTGTGTGCGTGTGTGCGTGTGTGCGAGTGTGCGTGCGTGCGTGCGTGCGTGCGTGCGTGCGTGCGTGCGTGCGTGCGTGCGTGTGTGTGTGTGTGTGTGTGTGTGTGTGTGTGTGTGTGTGTGTGTGTGTGTGTGTGTGTGTGTGTGTGTGTGTGTGTGTGTGTGTGTGTGTGTGTATGCTTGTGAAGTACGCGTTTATGTTTGCGTGTGGAGTATGCATGCATGTTTGTGCATGTGGAGTATGTGTGTGTTTGTGTAGTTGGGTTGGGTTGGTGTGGAACTCCTGGTCCAGATTAACTAGGAGTTAGGGTTCAGTGAGCCAACGCGAGTGTACCACGTAGTCATCTGAATGTGCGCGCGCGCAGTTCTCGCTTTTCACGCCATACCGCGCTGTATAAAACATGTGTTCTGATATTTTGTCAGAGATGCCGGCATAGTATTGCCCTCGTCTAAACGATGTCTTTGTCTTTCTGTCGGCAGGAAAGTGCGTCGGGCCGTGGGCTATACACGCTTGTGGTGGAGGTGAGTGGGTTGGCCATTAATGATGCATTGTGTGTGTGTGTGTGTGTGTGTGTGTGTGTGTGTGTGTGTGTGTGTGTGTGTGTGTGTGTGTGTGTGTGTGTGCGCGCGCGTGGGTGCGTGTGTACGTGCGTTCGTGCGGGCGTGTGCGCGTTCGTGCGTCCGCTTAGCTAATACTGCTGATCAATGCTGATACCGTCGCTGGTCTCTTACGGCTGCACAATCTACATTTAGTTGACACGATATATGTTTGCGAGAGTGTATTCTGCTTGCACACCGTCATCGGCAGAAAGTAGGTTCGCGAACAAGTTATTGCATTGCATGTACTCCTTGGTAATACGACGCTGTGTCGTCTGCTGTATTATAATTGTATGTCTATTGTGTATGTGTGTACGGGAAATAATAGATCACAAACAGGGGGTAATTGTGTAACCTGCTGTGCACTCTATATTTCAACGACGCGGCTCAGTCAATTATGCCAACTACCCCACACGATTGGAAAAAACATCAGTCGATTTCGTTCCCTAAGCCTCATTGTTTGGACAACGCCAATATCAATGTTGAACAATACAATTGTCGTCGTTTGCAATATCATAACTTCTGTTTCTACATTGCAGGAAACAGGAAACGTGCGCAGGAAATCGAGGTGGACACCAGCGAGCATATTGACAAACTGTTGGCTCACATGAGGTCGCTAGTGAGACCAGAATTCAACCTCATGATGGCGCTCTCTGCCGAGGAAAAAGACCGCCTGAAGGCACTGCCAGAAGAAGTTGGCGACATCGATGGTCCGATGGCGAGGTCTCCAGCACCGAGTAGCCGCGGCGTTCATGGGGTTCACTCGACTGCCAGACAAGCTCGTTTCGTCGTGCGTCTGACGGAAGCAAGAAACGGCGACGACAAAGACGCCCCGACCGGCAAGAACAGAAAGAAATCAGACGTTAATGGAGGCAACATCGGCCACAGCAACGGTCGCGTTGGCCGCGATCAGATAGACGACAACGAGAGAGACAAGTTTGGTAGAAGCAGACGCGGCGGCAGCGGCGGCAGCGGCGGCAGCGGCGGCAGCAGGAGCAGCAGCAACATCGGTGCCAGCGATGAGACAGACGACGCACAGACAGACATGGACAAGTGGAAAGCGATGGCACGACAACTTCCTCGTCTGGTAAGTGAAGTCTTGATTAGTGGGCATTACCACCTGCCATGTTTCCTTCATCTGCTGACGCGAGGGGTATTTTGTGTCTGTGTCGTTTTATGGGAACTGCGTCACCTGGAAATTAATCATCTAGTAATAACTACCGGAAGGACTAAACCTTTTCACAACGCATCGACTTCTTTGAGGAACTCCTTGTAGCAGCCTCTGGTGGCCGGTGGGGGTCACACCCCGTGGGGACATCACGGCTTCTGACAAATTCTGCCATATGATAATTTCTTGTTACACCGCTTTCGGCTCACACCGTCTTCGGTTAATAGGCTTATGAACCTTTCTATTAGAAGTCCCCCATGGAGACTGCAACGGGACTTGGAACGGATGGACGGAACGTCACACAATTCTAGTCTTTATGTAAAGCTACCTATGCAGCAATCATATTCTTGGAATATATTACGACAGTGGCCGTGCGGTAGACTGGTTGATTGATGTTAGCGTAATACGACGGCAACTATATTGCTACACATATGCACATATAAATATTGCTACACATATGCACATATAAATATTGCTACACATATGCACATATAAATATTGCTACACATATGCACATATAAATATTGCTACACATATGCACATATAAATATTGCTACACATATGCACATATAAATACATATACATACATACTGCACTATATTTATATTTCGACAAGAATGCATTCATTTCTGGTGGACTGGGTTTTACTCTCAACTGTCATGCTCGACACAGTATTTAGCCGTGTAACTTTTTGACCCATTATGAACAATGGGAATGTAAATAAAAACAAGAAAAAATATATTGCTATGATACGTTAAAGTTTTCGTGTGATGTTGAATTTGAAAAAAACTCAAGACATATCTATTCCAAATTGCATTCCCACCATAAATATTCGGTTGTCCCTCGTTCTGACTTTTGCGCGTCCCTGTTTACGATTACGCCTACTGATTCTGTTTTGTTGCGCCTCTGAGCTCAGGTTCCTGAGGATATAGGCGCCATAGAAGTCAATTATTATTATTATTATTAATGCATCAACGTACTGGGTGTTCATGGATTATCTTTCTTGTTTTAAATGTAAGTAACAACATAACTAACAGACATAGAAGCATGCAATGTGCATCTTCTTGAAGTCCAATTTAATTAGTTTATACACCCAAAGTGCAGGTAAATCGATAGTGAGGACGAAGATCCTTCAATTGATTTTCTTCGTTTCGTTTCAGCATCGTGCACCGCCCGTCGACGAATCAGTATTCTAACATACCAGAAAATGAGAAGCGAGTGATAGGCAAACGAAACAGAAAGAAAACAGATGGATTTGATAGAATGCATCGAAAGAAAACACAGGATCACGAAAGACATAAGAAACGCACAAACAAGTGAACATTCCAGTGAACTTTAGAATAGGTGAACTAGGAACAGTTTCACTAAGATCAAGGAGCTCTCTAAATTAAAATTTACCTCTCCAGAGTAGAATTAATATGTTCGTTTATGGGATAAATATGTGCTCAAAGATCTACTGGGTGTATGCGAAAGAAACTCCGGGATATGCCTTACTCCAGGACCTTGCACACACCCGATATCTCCCTTACTCCAGTACCTTGTACACTCCCGATATCTCCCTTACTCCAGGACCTTGCGCAATCCCGATATCTCCCTTACTCCAAGACCTTGCGCACTCCCGATATCTCCCTTACTCCAGTACCTTGCGCACTCCCGATATCTCCCTTACTCCAGGACCTTGCGCACTCCCGATATCTCCCTTACTCCAGGACCTTGCACACTCCCGATATCTCCCTTACTCCAGGACCTTGCGCACTCCCGATATCTCCCTTACTCCAGGACCTTGCGCACTCCCGATATCTCCCTTACTCCAGGACCTTGCGCACTCCCGATATCTCCCTTACTCCATGACCTTGCGCACTCCCGATATCTCCCTTACTCCAGGACCTTGCGCACTCCCGATATCTCCCTTACTCCAGGACCTTGCGCACTCCCGATATCTCCCTTACTCCAGGACCTTGCGCACTCCCGATATCTCCCTTACTCCAGGACCTTGCGCACTCCCGATATCTCCCTTACTCCAGGACCTTGCACACACCCGATATCTCCCTTACTCCAGGACCTTGCACACTCCCGATATCTCCCTTACTCCAGGACCTTGCACACTCCCGATATCTCCCTTACTCCAGGACCTTGCACACACCCGATATCTCCCTTACTCCAGGACCTTGCACACTCCCGATATCTCCCTTACTCCAGGACCTTGCACACTCCCGATATCTCCCTTACTCCAGGACCTTGCACACACCCGATATCTCCCTTACTCCAGGACCTTGCACACTCCCGATATCTCCCTTACTCCAGGACCTTGCACACTCCCGATATCTCCCTTACTCCAGGACCTTGCACACTCCCGATATCTCCCTTACTCCAGGGCCTTGCACACACCCGATATCTCCCTTACTCCAGGACCTTGCACACTCCCGATATCTCCCTTACTCCAGGACCTTGCACACTCCCGATATCTCCCTTACTCCAGGACCTTGCACACTCCCGATATCTCACACACTGACACTCCGGGTCATTTCTCACTCTGTACTGTCATCTCAAATGCCAAGGAGCTACTCTTGCCCATATTTAGCTCTTAATATATATATATATATATATATATATATATATATATATATATATATATATATATATATATATATATATATATATATTACTGAACATTCTTCAGGATAGTTCATTTTCAAATCAGATAACTTTCATTTTCCATATCCAAGGTGTGTTTAATTTACCTGGTGGAGGCTTTCGTCAACGTATCACGTCGACTTCATCAGTACCGATGACGCTGAGTGACGTCATCGTACACGTGGGGCAGTTCGTAATTGCCCTCGTCCCTGTTGATGTGTGTTCTAGCTTTCCTGATCCAGATGGCTTCCTTGGTGTGCCGGATTCTTCGGTTGGGTTCCTTGTCTACAATTTTCACTCCTTCCCAGTCTGAGTATAACATGATTACACGTTTTATTTAGGCTATTTCGCTCTGATTGTATATGTTAATAGTTTAACAGACTGCACAGCTCAATGGTTGGCAGAGCAGAGGCTGTTGCGTATTGTTTCATTAGCTGGGGGTCATGTGAACGTGTATATTCCTGCACAATCTACATTCAATCAATACTCTCTACAGAATGTTGTGTAAATTATCTTTCCTATTTTGAATGTAACTAAAAAGTAGTATACATGCATGCAATTTGGCAAGCAGTTTTATTTTTAAATGTCCCTCGACTGAGTAAGTTCGAAAAAAATGGGAACCGTGAAGGGGAACGCTCAGTGCGTCACGTGACATGCAGAGACCACGTCAGTGACGGTGGTGCAACGGACGGCAGTACAGTACGGAACCAACTACCCGGGAGAGGTTGAAGACGTTCTTGGAGACAGGCAGTGTATCACACACCTGTCGTATACATCCTGGAACTACGGACCACGATAACTGATGTCATCGCTAGTGTGACAGTGTGACATTGTGACAGTAGACATGTTATGGCGAACTTGGAGCAGAAATTGAATATCGGTTAGACATTGTCATGTCAAGAAATACCCTTCGAGTTGAACTACGATATGGTGTGTTAGCTGCTTGTATGTTTATTAGTAAAACAATCATTCGCATTCAAAATAGGAAAGATAATTATGGAACACCCTGTATGTTTGCGAGAGAGTATTCTGTGTTCTGCACACTGTCACCGGAGATTAGTTCTTGCTGCAGACTTGTTGACTCGAGTTGAATGACTGACTTGAATATATATATATATATATATATATATATATATATATATATATATATATATATATATATATATATATATATATATATATATATATATATATATATATATTCGTAACCAGTCGTTGGTGGTGTTACCGGTTGAGAATTCTTATCAGAGTGCCTGGCATGGGACAGTTTATATATTATGAATGTTTGAAATGTTTGTTCGCGCATTGTTGAATATTGTGAATGTCAGTTTGCTTGTTCGACTTCATAAAAATCATGGTGACACTTAGACAACTAGAGACAATGCCAACATATAACATCCACACTCGTCACCTCGGTTTTCGACATATGAAGTAGTTACAAACGAAACAAACGCATATTCCAATAAACACAATATTGCAGATAACCGTACTTCACAACGTAACATAGATTAGCGCACACTACAACGTGTTCATACTTTACATAATTATCTAGTTGTATATATATATATATATATATATATATATATATATATATATATATATATATATATATATACACACACGTTGTTGTTAGAAGTTTACGTGCTTCTTACTACACGTCGTAAATGTCAATAGTGACAAAACTGTGTTTTGTGTACTCAATTTTGTCCCCAACAAATGGAAAATACGTCCGACGAACCATACCATACCATAACACTGCGATGTTTTGTTGTCAAGTGTCTATTTGACGAATAAATGTCATGTGATAGTTCATCTGTGTGCAATTTGTGTCTGCCTAGTTCTGCCTGCCAACAACATTGATAGACGATCCATAATGATCATATATAGTTGAACAAAGCGTTCTATCAACAAAATGTACTATCGACAGCAATTATCGGTATATAGGTTTAGTATGCAAAGTATTGCATTGAGTCACGTAGGCTATTGTGATAAATGGATAGTTCGCCATACCCATATATCCACACGATCTTCCTTGTTGCTCCCTTAATAATCATATACTGCTGCATCGACCCAGCTGCTACCCTTTTCTACGTCCTTCTATCGTCACTTGTCATCGTCCTCCGTCTTATTTTTAAACTCTTTTCGCAGTGCTCCCATCTTAATTGTGGTCTCCCCCTTTTCCTACAGCCTGGCTGTTTCATCGGCTCTGCTTTCTTAGGCAGTTTGTCCTCCTCCACCTGTACCAAGTGACCTGCCCACACCGTCCAGCTTCTTAGTATTCTTCCTGCTAATTAAGCTGAACTGCATCCGATTCTCTTCCCTCGCCTCATTCGTCCTCTTTCTATCCGCCTTCTTTGTTCATGGGAGGGAGGGAGGGATTACTCGGTAAGAAATAAGTCAATTAATTGATCGGATTTTACCGGACGTCCGCACATTATCCAGCAGGGCTATTTGAGACATACAAAACGATGGTTCGTGGAATTGTTGTTTCGTTGTAGCCTAAATCTATGTGGGTGTGAGTAATATATCACGAAGTCAGGGGAACGGGATTCGGTAGAAGGAAATTAGAGATCGGTCACTGCGAAATTGGCACCTAATTTCCATTAGGAGCGTTACTGGGCGGAACAAGATCGAATGGCATAGCTAAATCACAAAGGACCACATAAGCGCTGGTGTTGTTGTTGCAATGGTCTAACCAATTTTAAAGGAACAATTAAGACAAATTTTGCGGATAGATTATATGGGAAGGAACAATGTTTCGTATTTTAAAACACCTAAATTGGTTATTATACAACAGCTCCCGCTGAGACAGAAGATTTCCGCTTCATCGGTCAATTTTGGGGGAGGCATTTCGCGGACCTCCCGCTAAACCAACGGCGGAACTTCCGCGTTATGGCCGGTGGGACGGTCGCGGAATGACCGGTAGACTGGCAGCGGAATGGCCGGTGGGACGGCCGCGGAATGGCCGGTAGACTGGCAGCGGAATGGCCGGTGGGACGGCCGCGGAATGACCGGTAGACTGGCAGCGGAATGGCCGGTGGGACGGCCGCGGAAAGGCCCTGCAATTGACATTATTATCACACTCGTTAAGCTAGACTGTGTGCTTGGACAAATGCAGTTGCTGGCCAATTCTTTGTAATTTTGCTAAATTGATGAACGGTTGATTAGACCAGTCTTTCACAAGCGCTTTAGTACCCGAGTAAATTGACTGATAAAACGTGACAAATTGAATATTTTTTTTAGAACCACTTTAGCAGCAACCATGACACCCGTTGTACGAATTTATCGCTCATGCTCGTTGGACCGTTTAGGGTAACACATGCTTCAAATCTGCAAATTGCTTCACTAGAAGCTTTTAAAAAACGATTAACATTTTAAAGAATAACGATTGTTTAGTAAAACGCTAAATTCTGCAACTGAACTACAATAATGTAGAGGAGATCGGGGCATGTTGGCACATGGGGTGGGTTGAATTTTGCGATTCATTGGAAAAATAATACATTAATCCTACTGCGGCTCGCACAGACAAACACATGTGACATTACGTACAACACTAGAAGGCTGCAGCCACAACGACGAAGTCACACAACAGTTATTACGGCCTTTCACCTTTTCACCACGTTGAATAATAAACTTGAAATATGATCAGTGGCATGGAAACTTACTCGTCTTGTGTTATATAGGGAATAAAATGATGAAACTATGACATTTGGGCATACGTCAAAAAGAACCAAAACCTATTGCCCCGCATATTTTTTTGTGTCACGCAAAGAGTAGGTGGAGGCGAGTTGGGGCGTATTTGTCGGGGTGGGTTCATTTGGCATGTTACCGACAGGCCAAACCCCATAATCACCCAAGATGTCGCCCGAGTCGGCAGAGAAGCCTGACCCATCGATGAAACTCAGTCCGTCGACGACGCCCAGTTCTCCGGTGACATTTGACAATAATAAATGGAGAAACGGTCCTTCGAAGCATGCACTGGGAGTTATCAGTGTTATATGCGCCGCAATTGTGATTCTGAAGTTTGATAGCCCATGCCTGTCCAGTGTTTTGGGTTAAATGACTGTTTGCTAACCACATATGTGAGGAGGGTATGGCAAGGATCTCAAACTCAGTCCCGCCTGTTTTTGGAGGCCAACCTCCCACCAATTACGAAAGTCCACCTCTCACCAATCCCACCTCCCACTAAATTTTAGGACCAACCTCCTACCTCCCACTTCCTGCCACACCCCCTCACACTAGCGCTTAATGGGCAAGTTCACTGCTATAAACTTATAGCTGAAACTGCATTACGGCTACGTATGATATACGTTCAAATAATAGGCTACATGTTAAGTATTGAGAAACAGTCGGAGCTAAACACTTATAGGTGAAACTGTCTACCGTTTTGATGACGAGCAGTACGCGGTGATCCCTGTCCGTGGTCATCACGCTGTGGATATAATGAACAATGACCACATCCACTGCTGGTTCGTGTCTCCACGTGATTTTTGGTGCTCGTCAGTAGCGTCATAATGTCTTATTTCAACCCTTTAACCCACTCAGCGCGAATATCGTGCAAAGGCTTGTGGAAGTAGTCAACAACTTGTGGAAGTAGTCAACAACTTGTGGAAGTAGTCAACAACTTGTGGAAGTAGTCAACAACTTGTGGAAGTAGTCAACAACTTGTGGAAGTAGTCAACAACTTGCAGGAAAACATTCCTAGATATCAATGGCTGTACAAACAGAATATCATGTTTTATGTAAAATAATAGTATCTCAGATACAAATTTTTTGTATCAGTATAAGTTAGTCATAAAAATATGCCACGTGTACATACCGATTCAGGCGGTAGGCTCATGATTTAAGGAACCCCTATCACCTACCGATTTAATTTTTTAATCGATTATTAATATCATACCACTTAGTGTTTATTTATACGCCATGAGTATGTGAAAAATATATTTTCCAATACATGTGGACATAGATAAATTTAGATAAAGAACATGTATTATATTAAACTAGTGCACACACCTGTTGAGGTGCTGCCTCTTGAAAGTTGGCATACAGCTGTTGAAGCAGACCCTCATTTCTAGCTTGTATAGGATATTATCTATCGTTGGAAATATCGCTGCGTATGGAACAAGCAGATCAGCAGCGAAGCACGGGAAGCTGTGTTGGGAACACATCGCGCTCCACAACGTAATTGTTCGCCATGACGATACACACACTCTCCCAGGCTTGGTTGTCTTCTTTGAACTTTGCAGTCATAGTGTCTACCGTTTAACGATCGTCGTTTTGAACGATCCATATGGCTGCAATCACGCTCTCGCCTGTCAAAAAACCATAGCAACTTATAACTGCGGGCAGAGTCCATATCCAATTATGCGATGGCCGATCCATTCAAAACGTGATTTTTGAGTTACCTAGCCTAATGTTTGGTTTTCGTGTCGATCAGAAAATCTGTAAACAACATTGAATATGCATATTTTATGTATTTTTTTAATAAATAAAAAAGTAGAAGTTCTCTTGAATAATTTGCATGATGCAGCACTAAATGCAAGGTACCGTGGCATCAAACAGTGGGATCTAATTAATTCCATGGAAACAACGTTTAAATGTCAGTGGTGTAGATGAAATGTAAAAACATCAAGTAGATAAACCGTAAAAACATCAAGTCAAAACATTAAGTCAACTAGCATAGATGTGTATTAGTTTATATGCCACACATAGTTGAATGTTGATCCCCAAAAAATGCATGTATGTACAATTATGGAATATATTGCAGATCGACAGTAGCTTGCTACGACGACAATAAACTGTTACTGTTAATAACTTGGATTTGAGTGGGAATGATTGACGTTGTTTTGTAAAAAAAATCCACACAAAGAGTGGAAAAACAAAAGGAGAGATGACAGTGAAGCGAGTGACGCTTTGCCATTCTGCCATGTGCGGCTCGGACAATTGTTGGAGCACTTTATATATTTGGTGTGTGTGATCATTTCCACAACATAGAATCTCTCACGGTTCTCAGTGTACTCTACTCAAGGGAGAGAACTGTCGACCCCTAAGCCATTGTAGTCTCCCACCCGACTACTGACAGAACCCTGTATGTTGTAAGTACTGAACCAAGAACCATAAGAATTAATGTGTTTATATACTATGCTACGCCCCGTTGCATGTGGTGTGCCTCCATCAAATATATTCAATTTAAATTTAGCTACATGTCAACATATAATGAAAATACTTATTCATTAGAATGTTTGTTATATGTTGTATTTTATGTTGAGATGCAGCAAGCTTGATAAAAGTCGAAAATAATATCATTAATCTCCATAGTGGCCAGCTTCTGTCTCGTGAGACAATGCTTTTGTTTGCTGCATCGTGTCCGTTGATTGCGAGCATGACGCCTCACGCGGTTGATTGCGAGCATGACGCCTCGCGTGGTTGATCTCCTTGTGAATCGGGTATGCTTTGATGTCTATAGCAAAACCGCCAGTAAGACTGGTTCGCAGGTAGGTCGTTCTTCAGCAACTGTTTGCCAGTGCATAGGATCGATGCCTTAATCTTTCAGGTCTCTTTTTATGACATCTTTGTATCTCATTTTGGGTCGGCCAACTGGTCGTTTGCCTCCAGGTAACTCCACGTACATAATGTGTACGTGACCAAGTCAACGTAGCCGTCTCTGTTTTAGAATGCTGCTTAGTGGAGTTGAGTTGCAGCGTTGTTAGATTTCCAGATTGGTAATTGTGTCTTGCCATTTCACGCCAAGGATAGTACGTAGGCAGCGTAGGTGGAAACTGTTTAATTTCAGTTCCTGCTTACGACAGGTCTCTGCTGCACCATACAAAAGGATGCTGAGCACGCATGCGTGAATACAACACACTCCAATTGGCAAAGGTGTATTACATTACCAACATTATTATCGAAGAGTGTGGGGGATGTGGGTGCGTGTGCGTGTGCGTGTGCGTGTGCGTGTGCGTGTGCGTGTGCGTGTGCGTGTGCGTGTGCGTGTGCGTGTGCGTGTGCGTGTGCGTGTGCGTGTGCGTGTGCGTGTGCGTGTGCGTGTGCGTGTGTGCTTGTGAAGTACGCGTTTATGTTTGCGTGTGGAAAAACACCAGAAAAAAACGACCAAAAAGTTTTAGTGTATCTTCCAAAAGACAACGGCAATGTGGAAAACACGGAATTGCCCAAGTTTCGAAACGGCAGCATGTAGTTTGTAACCCGAACGCGACCGAAAGTTCGACGTATTACCGCACAACCACCAGTCGAAAGACCTAGAAAGTGCATTGTCGTTGTAGAACAAATCATATATTAATTCAAATGTGCACCAATTGTAGGGCCTACACTAACCTGCTAAACTACGCCAATGCGACATAGTCTTCCTAATATAGAGACTAAGACACCAGCTGTCATGCACCAGTACATGCACCAGTACATGCACCAATACATGCACCAGTACATGCACCAGTACATGCACCAGTACATGCACCAGTACATGCACCAGTACATTAGCAGCATTGGAAGAAGACAAATATCTATATTCATTAGAAATAAATATATGCCACATCAAATTATTCATAACTCCATATAAAATGTCCCATCATTTGTAGGATGCGAGCAGAAAGGTTCGTAGAGCAATGGGTAACCAGATCCATGCCCTAAATATGTTTCAAAATCAATGCTACTTCAAATATGTGCA
The DNA here is from genome assembly GCA_963662155.1 of Lamellibrachia columna. Taxonomy (NCBI): domain Eukaryota; kingdom Metazoa; phylum Annelida; class Polychaeta; order Sabellida; family Siboglinidae; genus Lamellibrachia; species Lamellibrachia columna. The sequence continues at coordinate 11,314,761 of OY759270.1, forward strand.
CTCCGTGGCATAGATATTCGTTATATACAATACCAAATAATGCTTATACACAAACCTATCTTTTCATAGCAATGAGAATATAAGCCGACATTGTGTTGAAATCAGTGACACTTCTTCGGTAGCCTTCTACATTATATAAGGTCACCAAGTAGCTGTATATAATATAACAACGCATCCTTTGTTTTGTGTGTTTGTGTCTTCTGTTTTCACCTATTCTGTTCGACTGGCTGTCAACGCAATGCATCCTTTGTTTTGTGTGTTTGTGTCTTCTGTTTTCACCTATTCTGTTCGACTGGCTGTCAACGCAATGGATCCTTTGTTTTGTGTGTTTGTGTCTTCTGTTTTCACCTATTCTGTTCGACTGGCTGTCAACGCAATGGATCCTTTGTTTTGTGTGTTTGTGTCTTCTGTTTTCACCTATTCTGTTCGACTGGCTGTCAACGCAATGCATCCTTTGTTTTGTGTGTTTGTGTCTTCTGTTTTCACCTATTCTGTTCGACTGGCTGTCAACGCAATGCATCCTTTGTTTTGTGTGTTTGTGTCTTCTGTTTTCACCTATTCTGTTCGACTGGCTGTCAACGCAATGGAACTCACTTGTCCCAGTTTAGTGTGTGCTATCAACATATCATAACATTATAATGTGATCTTAAACATATCATAACATTATAATGTGATCTTAAACATATCATAACATTATAATGTGATCTTAAACGCACACGAATTCCTTGCACTCTTCCTCTAAATCATTCGAATTAGTAGTGTTACCCTTCTCAGTCATGGTAGGCCGTTCACCTGATCAACACTATCATTAGTAGAAGCACTAGCTTCGCGTTTTTTTTACATAAGACATGTTACATTCAACAACTTCCTGCTGGCTGGTAAACATGAATAAACCTTCTGAGACATCGTATGTCATTTGGTGCCATTTGTAATGTTCACGGGTAATTGAAACAGTGCATTGTCTGTGCATCGAACGATGGCAGGCATTGTCCATGGCCTTAGCATTTGTCAACGCCGTGAATAACGTTGTAATCCCACTTAGAAGCGCTGCTTGTTATTTTGCAGATGTGTAATCAATCAACCGTTTTACAGCCATTTTCTCATCAGGCTTATACCAAAACCAAATTAGTATTCTGCTGTCAATGAGTGGCTTCAACATGGGCTGGCACAGACGTCCTGTCACATATGACTGACACACGCGCACGTACAAACACCCCGCGCGCACATAAATATACGCGGATAAACTTACAAAAGCATATACACATATGCACAGAAAACTTACATACAGGGACACCGTGGCTTTAAACACAAACAAACGCACACGCAATTATTTGGAATCAATTCCAAATAATTAGGAATTGATTCAAAATAATTTGGAATTGATTCCAAATAATTTGGAATCAATTCCAAATAACAGGGAATGGTCCCACGGTTCTGATACGGTTCTGGAAATAATTCTTGTATCATTGTCAGGCAGTGCGTCTTAATTTCTTCAGACATACTAATTCCTTTGTAATTTACAGTGTGATCATATATTACGTATGTGAACTATAATTTGTCTCATTGAGATTATTTGTATTTTTTCTCCTGCTTGATCACGTGTTTAGTTAAACCGCTACAGGATACGTAGTCACATATGTGCTAATTGTGTTTTTACCTTCCAGTTTGCAGAAGTTTCCACGGAAACAGCGTATACATGTCAGTGGTTTAAATAAAGCGCACTTCTGTGTAGTCCGTGAAGGCGAGCTGTATTTCCATCCTCTGGAAGATTCTGAATGGTGTTTTCGGTGAGGAACGCCTCGACTGTGGCTCCTGAATGCAGCAAAACTTAATCTGGCGTATAACATGACACCAACATAACAGTGAATTCGCATCCGAAAGATGACGGAAATACGACACGTCATTTTGTGGTTTACCAGAACAATAATGCATTCACGACAAGAAAGCAAATTTATTTTTAACGACTTATTGTGTCAGCAAAGAATACGTCGTACCAACATTGAACATTAACGCTCACTAATATTAAATCGTAAAACTAGCATTATAGCATTCTCGGTATCTAATTGGTCGCCAAAGACAGTATTCACATTCACAGATTGTAAAACCGGCTCGGATTGTGTGTCAACAATCCGAAAGGTGCCACGTTTACATAGTGTAATGAAACACCTCGTCATAAGCGAAGCATTTTCATTAATCACAGCTGAATAGGTGATCGGCCGCCAAGTTAATCCATTTTTAACACATATCACCTTTCCGCTATCCAAACCCAGTGGCACTGTTTGTTGGTCGCGCTGCCTCTACTCGGATTATTGAGCTTGAGTTTGCGGGGGCTGGGGGGGCGAAGCTAGGGTGGTGGGGAGGCCAAATTGATGGGAGCCATGGCTTCGGATAGGGGTGAGGGAAATATGCCCCCCCCCACCATAACCCCATAACTACAAATGCCGTCATTGGTGTCTTATTGGGAAACAAGGCACCGTTTTCTGGCCCTGGATCCGAGTCTCGTGTGAAGAAGAAGAATGCCTTTATTCCCCCACACCGCTAATTATAATAATACATACGATGTAAAAACAAATCATACTAATTAATATGTACATCCATAAATACAAAGTGTATAATCATGCCCGCCTTCGAGAGAATTGTGTTAAATGTACCATTTGTCAGAAATCGTCCGAGAAATCCCCGGCTGGTTGTGTATGTTTGAATCCCCTTTCCCCTTCGGACGGGCCTGCTCACTACACTACATTACTTCTAACAGAAACACATGTCAAACATCTTCTCCAAAGACAAAAATAGAAATGACGATGGCATGTCTCTACTGCTATACGTGCCTCAGCATCCATTGATGTCATGTCTGTACTGTTATACGTGCTTCAGCATCCACTGATGTCATGTCTGTACTGCTATTTGTGCTTCAGCATCCACTGATGTCATGTCTGTATTGCTATACGTGCTTCAGCATCCACTGGTGTCATGTCTGTACTTCTATACGTGCTTCAGCATCCACTGATGTCATGTCTGTACTGCTATACGTGCTTCAGCATCCACTGATGTCATGTCTGTACTGACATACGTGCTTCAGCATCCACTGATGTCATGTCTGTACTGCCATACGTGCTTCAGCATCCACTGATGTCATGTCTGTACTGCCATACGTGGTTCAGCATCCACTGATGTCATGTCTGTGCTGAAATACGTGCTTCAGCGTCCACTGATGTCATGTCTGTACCGCTATACGTGCTTCAGCATCCACTGATGTCATGTCTGTACTGCCATACGTGCTTCAGCATCCACTGATGTCACGTCTGTACTGCCATACGTAGTTCAGCATCCACTGATGTCATGTCTGCACTGCCATACGTGCTTCAGCATCCACTGATGTCATGTCTGTACTGCCATACGTGGTTCAGCATCCACTGATGTCACGTCTGTACTGCCATACGTGGTTCAGCATCCACTGATGTCATGTCTGTACTGCCATACGTGGTTCAGCATCCACTGATGTCACGTCTGTACTGCCATACGTGCTTCAGCATCCACTGATGTCATGTCTGTACTGATATACGTGCTTCAGCATCCACTGATGTCATGTCTGTACTGCTATACGTGCTTCAGCATCCACTGATGTCATGTCTGTACTGCTATACGTGCTTCAGTATCCACTGATGTCATGTCTGTACTGCTATACGTGCTTCAGCATCCACTGATGTCATGTCTGTACTGCTATACGTGCTTCAGCATCCACTGGTGTCATGTCTGTACTGCTATACGTGCTTCAGCATCCACTAGTGTCATGTCTGTACTGCTATACGTGCTTCAGCATCCACTGATGTCATGTCTGTACTGCTAGACGTGCTTCAGCATCCACTGATGTCATGTCTGTACTGCTATACGTGCTTCAGCATCCACTGATGTCATATCTGTACTGCTATACGTGCTTCAGCATCCACTGATGTCATGTCCGTACTGCTATACGTGCTTCAGCATCCACTGGTGTCATGTCTGTACTGCTATGCGTGCTTCAGCATCCACTGATGTCATGTCTGTACTGATATACGTGCTTCAGCATCCACTGATGTCATGTCTGTACTGCTATACGTGCTTCAGCATCCACTGATGTCATGTCTGTACTGCTATACGTGCTTCAGTATCCACTGATGTCATGTCTGTACTGCTATACGTGCTTCAGCATCCACTGATGTCATGTCTGTACTGCTATACGTGCTTCAGCATCCACTGGTGTCATGTCTGTACTGCTATACGTGCTTCAGCATCCACTAGTGTCATGTCTGTACTGCTATACGTGCTTCAGCATCCACTGATGTCATGTCTGTACTGCTAGACGTGCTTCAGCATCCACTGGTGTCATGTCTGTACTGCTATACGTGCTTCAGCATCCACTGATGTCATGTCTGTACTGCTATACGTGCTTCAGCATCCACTGGTGTCATGTCTGTACTGCTAGACGTGCTTCAGCATCCACTGGTGTCATGTCTGTACTGCTAGACGTGCTTCAGCATCCACTGATGTCATGTCTGTACTGCTATACGTGCTTCAGCATCCACTAGTGTCATGTCTGTACTGCTATGCGTGCTTCAGCATCCATTGATGTCATGTCTGTACTGCTATACGTGCTTCAGCATCCACTGATGTCATGTCTGTACTGCTATACGTGCTTCAGCATCCACTGATGTCATGTCTGTACTGCTAGACGTGCTTCAGCATCCACTGGTGTCATGTCTGTACTGCTATACGTGCTTCAGCATCCACTGATGTCATGTCTGTACTGCTATACGTGCTTCAGCATCCACTGATGTCATCTCTGTACTGCTATACGTGGTTCAGCATCCACTGATGTCATGTCTGTACTGCTATACGTGCTTCAGCATCCACTGATGTCATGTCTGTACTGGTATACGTGGTTCAGCATCCACTGATGTCATGTCTGTACTGGTATACGTGCTTCAGCATCCACTGATGTCATGTCTGTACTGGTATACGTGCTTCAGCATCCACTGATGTCATGTCTGTACTGCTATACGTGCTTCAGCATCCACTGATGTCATGTATGTACTGGTATACGTGCTTCAGCATCCACTGATGTCATGTCTGTACTGCTATACGTGCTTCAGCATCCACTGATGTCATGTCTGTACTGCTATACGTGCTTCAGCATCCACTGATGTCATGTCTGTACTGCTATACGTGCTTCAGCATCCACTGATGTCATGTCTGTACTGCTATACGTGCTTCAGCATCCACTGATGTCATGTCTGTACTGCTATACGTGCTTCAGCATCCATTGATGTCATGTCTGTACTGCTATACGTGCTTCAGCATCCACTGATGTCATGTATGTACTGCTATACGTGCTTCAGCATCTACTGATGTCATGTCTGTACTGCTATACGTGCTTCAGCATCCACTGATGTCATGTCTGTACTGCTATACGTGCTTCAGCATCCACTGATGTCATGTCTGTACTGCTATACGTGCTTCAGCATCCATTGATGTCATGTCTGTACTGCTATACGTGCTTCAGCATCTACTGATGTCATGTCTGTACTGCTATACGTGCTTCAGCATCCACTGATGTCATGTCTGTACTGCTATACGTGGTTCAGCATCCACTGATGTCATGTCTGTACTGCTATACGTGCTTCAGCATCCACTGATGTCATGTCTGTACTGGTATACGTGGTTCAGCATCCACTGATGTCATGTCTGTACTGGTATACGTGCTTCAGCGTCCACTGATGTCATGTCTGTACTGGTATACGTGCTTCAGCATCCACTGATGTCATGTATGTACTGGTATACGTGCTTCAGCATCCACTGATGTCACGTCTGTACTGCTATACGTGCTTCAGCATCCACTGATGTCACGTCTGTACTGCTATACGTGCTTCAGCATCCACTGATGTCATGTATGTACTGGTATACGTGCTTCAGCATCCACTGATGTCATGTCTGTACTGGTATACGTGCTTCAGCATCCACTGATGTCATGTCTGTACTGCTATACGTGCTTCAGCATCCACTGATGTCATGTCTGTACTGCTATACGTGCTTCAGCATCCACTGATGTCATGTCTGTACTGCTATACGTGCTTCAGCATCCACTGATGTCATGTCTGTACTGCTATACGTGCTTCAGCATCCACTGATGTCATGTCTGTACTGCTATACGTGCTTCAGCATCCACTGATGTCATGTCTGTACTGCTATACGTGCTTCAGCATCCATTGATGTCATGTCTGTACTGCTATACGTGCTTCAGCATCTACTGATGTCATGTCTGTACTGCTATACGTGCTTCAGCATCCACTGATGTCATGTCTGTACTGCTATACGTGCTTCAGCATCCATTGATGTCATGTCTGTACTGCTATACGTGCTTCAGCATCTACTGATGTCATGTCTGTACTGCTATACGTGCTTCAGCATCCACTGATGTCATGTCTGTACTGCTATACGTGCTTCAGCATCCACTGATGTCATGTATGTACTGCTATACGTGCTTCAGCATCCACTGGTGTCATGTCTGTACTGCTATACGTGCTTCAGCATCCATTGATGTCCTTACATTTTTTCAAAGGAAGCTGTGCAATTCCCACTGTCACTAGGGTGTCCCTTCCGTGTTGTAAGACATACTAAACGTATATTGATTGTTGCTGAGTGGCCACTGGAGACGATGAAACAGTAACGGCTAGCATACTCGTAGCTGACAAAACCATTGTTTTCGATTACTAAGTTAACACATCCTGTGGCAAGATTTTTTTTCACGGGCAGCCGAATGATACGCTCAAACTATCAGCATGCTGGAGCAAGCACTGACTAAGCCCTAATCCAAAGACGAAATTTTAATGTTTTCATGTTGAATTGCCTCATCCCACGAGTACGTGTCACCACACGTGTCGACAGTCCAAGTTCAGAGATACAATGTACGTTCTTATATAGCGCGGATCTGTTCAAAGCGCTTTACACTTCACCCCCAATGTACGATGTCATCTGTGATCAGACTGCTACGTGTCATGTGCTGTCAAGAGCTTCTCTTGACACAGTCCACCTGGCGGTACGTAGCAATCGTATGCTTGAGTACTTACTGTCATCCGTTGGCATTACACTTTGCATTTTATTCAGCCTTGCATCTCTAAAGATTTATTGACCCGTATTTTCATCTTATAGGTCGCATCGAGAGCATATTTTATAACATGATCGTTGAAGACGACGGCTTTGATCGCATGGAGTGGCCAGCTAAATCCTCAGGTCTAATCGCATTGACCATCTGTGGGATCTGGTTAAACGAAACGGCAAAAGACGGCTAGATCCAGACAGCAAGAAAACGAATCGCCCCAGTACATGCAAACGGAGACGATCGCGGTTGCCCCAGGCACTGCATCAGAACAAAAACGAAAAGCGACTGCAGCGCCACTCGTTTTTCGTTCGGGCATCTGTTTCGTCAACGTGCTAAGTGGCCACAGATATAATATTTACGCACATAACATAATATGTATAACATACACAACATATATACATGTATGCATGCATGCATACATGTATGCATGCATGCTTACATGTCTATATAAATGCATGCGTGCGTGCGTGCGTGCGTGCGTGCGTGCATATATGCTGTGTATGTTATACATATTATGTTATGTGCATACATATTATATGTGTCGCCACTTAGCACATTGATGAAACAGATGCCCGAACGAAAATCGAAAAACGAAAAATGAGCGGCGCTGCAGTCGCTTTTCGTTTTTCGTTCTGAAGCAGTGAAAACGAAAAACGGTTTGTTGCATTTTTTTTACATTTTCTTACATCAAATTTGATATCGAAAAACGAACATTGTTTGCCTTTTTCGTTTTTACAACATTTTGGAAATTACTTTTTGTGCTGGGCCTGTTTAGCTGCGTCATCTTCTCGAGACTGGCCCCGTGCTTCAATCGTCTGGCGGTTTCTAACGATGTCGTCTGCTCACCAAGTCTGTCATTGGCATTGACATGACGTTCGGACACAGAGAAACAGGACAATGCTGTTGACGGGAAAGCGGAAACATTGATTGCAATCCCAACGCGTTCATGTCCCTGGCATGGGAAACTCGTCTGTACAGACCATCTGGCACACTGTGTGGAATCGATTGCCTGATTCAGTGAGGACAGCGAAGACACTGCTGCATAATATAATGCTTTTAAAAACACATATATCTAGAGTTGTTTTTTATGATATGCTGATGTGAACATTTGTATATGCATGTGTTATTGTTTTATTATTACAAATATACATTTCATTTTTTTATTATAATATTATATTATTTATGGTAGATCTATTTTTTTCAGTTTAGACTTTATTGTCGCTATTGTTTTTATATAAATACTTGTATTATTACTATTATTATTATTAATATTATTATGGTAACTGCAAGGAAGGAAGATTCCACATCGAAATACCTCGTGGAATGACCAATTTCTCTCGAGTACCACTCAAATCTCTACGCATGTTGAAAGTTATATCAACACCTAGGATTATTAGTGTGTCTAGATATAATAACGTTTGGCGGCATGAGTGCGTGTTCGTGTGTCGTGTATGCCTATGTATGCGTGTTCGTGTGTCGTGTATGCCTATGTATGCGTGTTCGTGTGTCGTGTATTCCTATGTATGCGTGTTCGTGTGTTGTGTATGCCTATGTATGCGTGTTCGCGTGTCGTCTATGCCTATGTATGCGTGTTCGCGTGTCGTGTATGCCCACGTGTGCGTATTTGTGTATGCCAGATATTACATGTGGGATTCCATGAGCTTACGTTCTTCTACGTGTATATTTGTGTGGCTGGTGCTTTTGCATATAGTTGCACCTGTGTACGCCTGCGTGCACCTGTGTACGCCTGTGTACGCCTATATACGCCTGTGTACGCCTGTGTGCGCCTGCTTGTGTATTCATGAGAGATATAGCCACGTATTTGCGCTCATGAATATACAAGCAGGTTTTTGTGTGTACTGTCTACCTGTTTGCTTATCGGTACTCTGTGTCCAAGTATATATGTCTGTCTCTGTGAACGGGTGTGAGTGCGTGTGCGAGCTTGTGAACTGTGCATGCGTATACCCGTATGTATGAATGTTTGCGTGTGTATATCCGTCTAGATGTACATGTACGTGCGTCAACGTGCGTCTACATGCGCCGGCACCGTTCGTTGCGTTTCTGTGCGCGTGTTTGCACCTGTGTGTGTGTGTGCTTGCTGACGATTTTGTGGGGGTGCCGGTGCGTATGTGTGCATTTGTCAGCCTATGAGTGTGTGTGTGCCTAAATATGCCTCTGCCACCAGAGTGTGACTTCGCTTGCGCGTCAGCGGCTTCGTGTCGGCTTGTTTCTGTATGTGGGTGGGCCTGTGTCCGTGTGTATGTAAAAGGTAAAGGTAAGTTCTTATACAGCGCGGTATCCAGTCCTTAGGACTGCTCAAAGTGTTTTACACTTCACCCCCTGGCACACCTGTTCATTCCATGGCCATTTCAACTTCTCTGGGAAGCATTCAGCCACGCTGCAATTACTGCGCGATGACTATTCGTTCACATATCCACCACTCTCTGTATTACCAGGTACTCATTTATACAGCTGAGTGAACTATGGCCACGTGGGGTGATCAAACTTGCTAAAGGTTCGAAGCGACAGCAGTGGTATTTGAAACCGGGTTCTCTCGATTGAGAGTTCGGCCTTCTAACCGGTATGCTATCGCGCCCCACATGTGTGTCAGCGTGCGTTCGTGCGTGCGTGCGTGCTTAAATCTAGTAAACTAGTTAGTACAAATCTATCGACCTCAATTTCGTAAAAGTCGTCCACGATGTGTCCTAATTTCCAGTTAGAGGTACATTTTACGTGTTCCTTTGTTCTGGTGATGACTTTTGCGCGTCCTTGTTCACGATAGGCCCAATGGTGAATGGTTTTGGTTCGATCGTCCGCACACTACGATGGCCGCTATGAGCGACGACGCGGTATTCGGTGGTGTCCCACTAGTCTGCTTTGAGACAGTCACAGAATCGAACGTCGAACGATTAGTTGCATCCGCTCCAGTTAAATAGTGCGAATTAGATCCAATACCAACGTGGTTAATAAAGCAATGTTCACATGAATTAGTGCCACTAATCACCGCTACGATAAACGCGTCTCTCACCACATCAAATGTACCTGCTGATTTCAAGCATGCAATCGTTAAACCACTTTTGAAAAACCTACGCGGCATCTTACACAGACATCTTACACAACTACCGCCCTGTGTCGAATTTGCCATTTGTGTCAAAACTGGTTGAAAAAGTGGTTGCAAAACAAATTAGCACACACATCGATAAAAAATACTTTGCGCGACCCTTTTCAATCTGCTTATCGTCGCGGCCACTCTACAGAAACAGCGCTACTCCATGTCAAAAATGACATCCCCGCGGCACTGGACAGAAAATGTACAACAATCCTCGTGGTGCTTGATTTGTCGTGCGCATTTGGTTTGATTCGACTTGGGCACTCACTCGGCATCACCGACAAGGCGCTTGCGTGGCTGCAATCGTACATCAGCGAACGGTATCAGAAAGTGGCAGTGGGAAGCGCCGAGTCGGTTGATTCAATCTTGACGTGTGGCATCCCACAAGGGTCGGTGTTGGGCCCTACATTGTATTGCACGTACACCAAACTTATCGGAGATGTTGTCGCTAGACACGGTATGCAGTATCATTGTTATGCTGACGATACTCAAATCTACCTCACAGCTGAACGAGATGAATCCATTGTGGCGGCACTGAAGAAGGTGGAATTGTGTGTAGCGGAGGTGGCTGCATGGTTGACCAAAAACCTGCTAAAACTTAACAGAGAGAAATTTAAGGCGATCGTCTTCTTCCCAGCGAAGCAACGTGACAGTCCGCCTGCCGACGTTACATTACAGTAGCCGGTCATCGAATTCAACATTCATCCTGTGTGCGCAGTTTGGGTGCGCAGTTTAATAGCAACATGAAAATGGAACACCAGATTGCCAACACTGTGAAAAGTTGCTACTATCAGATAAGAAATATTGGGCGAATTCGGCCACATCTGACCTAAGAATCATGCAAGACACTTGTTCACGCACTAGTGACATCACGTTTAGATGATGGAAATGCACTTGTTTATGGTCTCCCACAGACAGCGCTGCAACGTTTACAAAAGGCACAGAACTGTGCTGCTCGGCTCATTACCCGTACAAGGAAACACGAACACATTACACCCGTGTTGCAGCGTTTACATTGGCTGCATGTTCATTTGCGACTAACTTACAAAGTGCTTTTGTTAACCTATTGTGCATTAAATGGTCTGTTTTAAATGGCGCCGGACTACCTGGCTGAGTTAATTAGCTACCGCCCCATTAACAGAACTCTACGATCTGCTTCGCTGCCAGCGCTTTTATTCGTACCGGCTTCACTGACTGTCACACATGGTGATCGCCGTTTCGTTGTTTGCTCAGCCGTTCTACGGAACAATTTAACACCTTCTCTGAGGACAGCGAAATCATTACAAGTGTTTAAGACACTTTTAACAACTCACCTTTTTAAACAAGCTTTTTTTATAAATCACCGATGAGGACATTTTATGTGCACTCATTAGATATTGTATATATTCGTTTCTTAGCATATTTATGGTCATTCTTTTAGTTTCGCGTGTATTACTGAACTTATTAAAGTATAATTCTTAAGAATAGTTTTTTTATATAATTGTATTTAGCGGTTTTATGATTATATTCTGAGTTTTACTTGTGTAAATGAATATATTTAAAGTAGTTTTTAGAATATTTTAGTATATTTTTAGTATATTTAATTTGTTGTCAGTTTCATGATCGTTTTTTACCTATACTTGTATTACTAACTATATTTGACATGATTATTTTATTAGCATTTGTTTAATGTTTAGTTTTGTGTAGACTATTCTCAGTATAATTATTCTCTTAGCAATGTTATGGCCTGTAAAATACTACTATGTATGTAAAGCGCCTGAGAGCAATCTCGATTGATCGGGCGATATATAAGTACTTTTATTATTATTGTTGTTGTTGTTGTTGTTGTTGTTGTTGTTGTTGTTGTTGTTGTTGTGACTCTCGGTTCAGGTTCCTGATGACATAGGCGCATTAGAAGTTCATTATTATTATTATTACAACTATTATTACAACTATTATTACAACTATTATTACAACTATTATTACAACTATTAACTGTCTCAGAACAGCGGTGGGTGGAAGGGATGTCGTCTATTCCAGCTTTTTCCCTTTCTATTGTACTTCGAATGTATGACATAGAAAATCGTGATATATGAAATGTTTTTAATTCTTTCAAGTGACGAGTGCTGTTGAGCAGGCATATCAACATGTTTGTCAGTAGAGTCTAATGGCAGAGAAATTGTTTTTAGAAAAAAATGCGGTGCGAGTTTACAAAAATTACTCTCACAAGCTGATTTTGGTTACCATTATCAACATTCCTTAAATGTTTAAAACAGTCATTATCTTGTTGGACAGTATCATTCTCAGAACGAATGGACATTTTGGCAAGCCCAATAATAATGTCAGGAGCAGACGACAAATGTATCCAGTCAATTACAAGGTATGCAACAAAATCAAAATATCCATCAATTGTCCCTATGAGATGGCAAATATTGATTCTGCACTAGGCTTAACTGGTGTTTGCAAGTTGTCGCACAGGACACGCTTATGGAGTGAGTCGAGATTATAAGACTTGCTTTGTCTGTTTAAATGTGTTTAAGCAGACCTCAACGACAGATGTCTGAGCCCGTGAAACTTAGAGACATATACTTCAAGTTCGTTTAACAGTTCTATGGTATGTTCTCCATATTTATCCCCCAACGTCTTTCGAGCATTGTCGCATTGTCTTGGTCTTCCTGTATTTATTTCAGGGCTTTCATTTTTTCCCTTTTCGAAAGAAGTCATTAACTGAATGACAACCTGTGATGCAGTGCAGGTCAGTAAGGGCTTCAGTCACATCGTCTCCCATTACACGTCGTCGTCGGCTGTCGCTCGGAGTCGACGAAAACAAGTAGGTTTCTTACCTTCCAAAGCTTAAGATTAAATAATAATAAAAGAGAGTATATTTTTAAATGCAGTAAAATAGATTGATTCAAATAGTTTAAGTAAAATGTATAGCTTAACGATTTAAGAAACCTGCGGTTAAAATGCAGAATATCAATAAGTTAACTAAAATAGTCCGATTAAAATGTTCGTGGTCTGTTGTTTAGTCAACGATATTGTTAAGAATTTTTTTTTTAAGCATATATAGAGTTTCTTTTTCGTAGTGTTCAGCTGAGAGTGTTCTAGATCTTTGCACGAGTAACTGTTATCGAGTTCTTTTAAGATTCTGGTTCGTGCTGGTAGATCGTTTGTTTCTTGCTGAAACGTTCGTGCTTGCCGTGCTGACAGGTCCAATGACGTGCGGCGTCTGTGCTGGAAGGGTGTGTATTCCTTGTTGGTAAGTTTTCTCCCTTCGGGCATCCATTAGCTTTGGTACACTGTGAAGCCATGCTCGCCAAGCTGGCTGGTTGACGCCTTCACGGTCCCAGGTGCTGGTATTGATGTCAGCAGCTTTGAAATGCCGCTTCAGGACGTATTTGTATCGGAGTCGTTGTCCTCCCTTCTTTCAGTTCGCTAACAAAACACAGTCTTCGGGTATCTCTAATCACATGTCCAGCCTAGCGAGGCTTCAACACCAGATATATTTGATCTTTTCTTGAACGCCTGTTAATTTGCAGATGAGCCTTCTGTACAGGGTGCATGTTACCAAGGACTACAGAAGTGCTTTAATAACTGCTCCATAGAGCTTGCATTTGGTGCCATTCTCTATACCACGTGGAGACGAAACGATGGAATCAAGATGACCATATGCAGCCGTGGCAGTTTGGATTCGCTTATTGGTTTCACCGTCTGATGAGTCCACGCCGTGCTGATCAATCGTATTATTAATCGCCACTGGGGTTTCCCCTGAATAATTATGCATGGTGTGGGTAATATATGCTAGCTAACTGGCAATAATGCTGTCTGAATATGATGTAGTACAAGATGATGATGAGGATGTAGAAAACGTTTAGGGAATGTTGATAATGCACAACAAAATCACAATTCAGCTTGTGCGAGTGATGACCCTATGTCATTGACGAGTGATTTTTTTGGTGGAACAATTTTTGTTTCATGTGTGGTGTTATGGCAGAGTTCATGTTGCCCCAATGACTGGACTTCGGACATCAAGAATAAATGGGATTTCAACTCGTTTTGGATATCCGCTCGTATCCCCTATTTTGGATATCCGCTCGTATCCCCTATTTTGGATATCCGCTCGTATCCCCTGTTTTGAGCTTTACCAGATCTAATAATTCATTCAATTCTTTTGATGAGTTGACTAAAAATACGCACTTGTTTATTAAACCGACTGCGGATATTACTTTAACTGTTCACGCGCTACGCATTTGGACATCAACGAATGAACGTATCGCGATAGGCCAAATCATTTGAGGATGGAGTTTTAACAAAATGAGCTTTGTACTATTTATTTCCATGTTCAACCCTAATGCCTCCGCCAAAATTGGTTTATTGAATACTTTCTCACATCATCTAGTGACGCACCATTCATTCCCCTGTGTCCAAGCTAAAATTAAAACATGATTTGATAATTCCATTAAAATTTTATTTGATTGGATGGAGAGTTCTATCATGATTGCAGAAGAACACTTACACTTAGTACTGACAATTGTAACCTTAATACAAAGAGCACCAACATTACACAACCAATGAATCCACATGACGCATACAAAGAGCATAGCATCAACATTACACAACCAATGAATCCACGTGACGCATAAAAAATCCTGTAGACAAACAATTTACTTGCAAATCGATCTACTTGTTTTCGTGGTATGAGATACAATGTCAGACACGTGTAGTGTTACCACAAAACATTTGAAAATTTGTCACTAAATGTTTATATTCGTTAACAATGTTATACTCTTTACCTATATATATATATATATATATATATATATATATATATATATATACAAATACATATACATACACGTACGTGTGTACATACATAAAATATCAGATATTCTTCTCCATACCTTATGACTAGCATGAACGTGCCAAGAATGCTCCTATTTTTCTGTTTGAAATTACAATAAGACAAAGTTCAAGAAAATAATATTCAAGAAATAATTATAAATGAGATGAGTACAAGAAAATAATGTGCAAAGGAAGATTACAAGATAACAACATGTAAAGGAAGCTTGGTGTTGGTAACAGATGGATACTATACGATATATGTGATGAAAACAACATGCAAGAGATGGACATTGGACACAATCAATTAAGAGATGGATAAAAAGATGGACAAAAGAAAATAACATTTCGGAGATTATTAAAAAAAAGCACAGTGTAAGATGGGTATAAGAAAAACATGCAAGATATAGGTAAAAACGTGTAAAGGAAAATAATGTGCCGTTGTTGCATATCGGAAAAGAACGTGTAAGAAATGGGAACAAGAAATGGTGTGTCCAATATGGGTACAAGAAATGTACATACACTGTACATGGGTACAACATGCAAGAAATATTGAGTAAGACGTGGGTACAATAAAGTGTAATCTAAATGCTCCTTTGTAAAAAGTAAGCTCGTGCAGTGTACACTGGTAAGGCTGACACCAAGTGGCGACATCTATTGGCTTAAAAAGGTATCATAACAAGTTGGCAGTACTATTCATGTTCAAGTCATATACCACTTGCTGCATGCATATAGCATGTACAAAACATCATTAAATAGAACGTACAACAAATCTCATTTGTTAACTGATACATGGTTTCGCATAATTAAAATGTCTCAATTCCATGAACTTTTTATTTCACAGTTCATCTAAATTAACAATGTACTTCATGTTTGAATTTTTATTGCTGAAGTAAATTTCCTGTAATAAATTGTACAAAATGGGAAATCAACAGATCAACAAATTATCCATTATATTTCAGCTTTAAAGACGAATATTAGTGGTCTGCCTATTATAGTTATAAAATGGGAAATCAACAAATCATCCATTCTATTTCAGCTTTAAAGACGAATATTAATTGTCTGCCTATTATAGCTGTTGAGTAATCTCTATAAATGTCGTAAGATTGGCATATTTTATATCATCGCCAAATCTTTCTACAATAATATTAAGATTTGAAAAACGATTGCAAAAAATGTTGCATGGATATTAATTTAAAACCACAGGGATGTTATAAATTCAGTGTCGCATCATTTCATAAAACAATCTTTCAGTTAACCAATGAAAATTGTTACAAGTACATTCCTTTGAACACAGAACAACATTTCCTCAAGGTGGCAGCAGGTGTCTGTGGGCAATAACCTCCATTGGGGTCAAAGGTTGCGCATCGCAGCTGACGCGTCGAATGAGCGGCTGAAGACGAGGCTGGTGTTGTAGAATGACCGTGGGTGTCTGCACAGTGTCACATTCTATCTGCGCCTTCCTAAGTTGCAACTCAAAGACACTCAGCTTGGTCATCGGGGCTCCCTCGGTCGTTCCTGGGACGTTATTGGCAGGGACATCTGACTCGTCATTCTTTTTAACGCTGTCATCGTCGCTCATTTCAGGAACCACCTGCAGTGCCATGCTGGGAGCAGACATGTTTCGCCTGGAAACCAACACAAGTAATTGTAATTACCGTTTAAAGCAACTTACACTTCGGCAACCTTTTTGATTGGAGGGACAAATTAGTGCCTTGGAATGTTTCAGTGGCACACATATATATTACTGAACGTAGATGATCGCTAATCTAATCCTCATGGCAGCTGGTACAGTATGCAATGATGGGTATCTCAGTGTCAGTTTAGGCATTCTAACAGACTTACCAAACTTGTTTTAAACAGTTGCAGTATGTGCTCTGTCAATGAAATTCTAGGCGGGATGTACTATTAATCTATTTTATATACCTATTTTGTGGGGGCGCAGGCCACATTGTGTACAATCTTGCTGTCAGTCCGCAGAAAACAGCTCTGCGAGCCATATGTGGCCCGTGACCCCTGGCTTAGGTCATCACGAATCAGATTGGTTGATGTTGAAGAAAATTTTTACATAAACAGTGTGATGCCATTTTGCAATACAAACTATGATTTTAAAGAATTAAAAGGCATAGTCTGGTTCCATGCAAAAGATTACTATACAATTCCCTGAATTTCCCTTGCAAAAATCTAATTTCCATTTTACTATTACTAACAAATATTTTTATTTATTTTATCACCTCACATCTTCTATAGAGATAATCAAATGTGTACAACGTTGCACATTTCTTTCAGAATTACCCTTCTATCTAAGTAAATGGTTCAACAAAAGCTGATATTTATTAGATTACCAGGTAGTCAATATGGTTGACATGTTTCTGGTAACTAGACATGCCCAGCCCAAACTTCAAACAGTATTTCAGATAATTTTCATTATCTGACCAGTAACGAAGGGTCCACTAACAATTAAAGTTAAGTTATGTGAGCCCCTAAGCTCTGTGCGATGGCCCCTAATAGTTAACTCTGCAACAGTAAGTTGAAGTTCTATCTTTCAACAGGTCGATCTGCTAGGGGTACTGATGTAGTCAGAAGCCCCTGGTGGCAAGGGTTAATTTGCCAGGGGTACTGATGTAGTCAGAAGCCCCTGGTGGCAAGGGTTAATCTGCCAGGGGTACTGATGTAGTCAGAAGCCCCTGGTGGCAAAGGTTAATCTGCCAGGGGTGCTGATATAGTCAGAAGCCCCTGGTGGCAAGGGTTAATCTGCCAGGGGTGCTGATGTAGTCAGAAGCCCATTGTGGCAAAGGTTAATCTGCCAGGAGTGCTGATGTAGTCAGAAGCCCCTGGTGGCAAATGTTAATCTGCCAGGGGTGCTGATGTAGTCAGAAGCCCCTGGTGGCAAAGGTTAATCTGCCAGGGGTGCTGATGTACTCAGAAGCCCCTGGTGGCTAAGGTTAATCTGCCAGGGGTGCTGATGTAGTCAGAAGCCCCTGGTGGCAAAGGTTAGTCTGCCGGGGGTGCTGATGTACTCAGAAGCCCCTGGTGGCACAGGTTAATCTGCCAGGGGTACTGATGTAGCCAGAAGGCCTGACAGGGAGGACGTTGTACATACCAAGTGACAATGATGACTCGAAGTGAGTCGAGGACTTTTGAGGCCGTCAGTCGGTCGTTTGGGTCAAGAACCAGAAGCTCTTGAATCAACCGGGTCGTGTTTTCAGAGACCCGTCCGTCACTGCAACAGACGCAAGTATCTTGCTTAAAACTCCATCCTCAGTTGATTTAGCCCATCACAAATCAGGTTTGTTGACGTTCAAAACTGAAGTGTGTCAATAGTCTATATAATATGCGCAGTCAGCTTAATAAAAGAGTGCATAGCTATGCTAAAATTATCAAAGACACCTGGCGACAGGACTTTGAAGTGGAAATGAAGAAGATGTGCTATGCCTGGAATGAACTCACAAAGATGGCACAAATGAGATTCCAGTGAAGAACATTTGTCGATGGCCTATGCTCCCAGTGAGCAAACATGCCTAAGTAATGCTCTACCGAGTGCAAAGTCTTACCTCGGGATTCTGTACTCGGCTGCTTTGATCTTGCGGAACAGTTCCTGGGGGGCGCTGTCATAGAACGGGAACTGTCCATAGAGCATTGTGAAGAGAACGACGCCCAGTGCCCACATGTCGCTTGGCTTGCCCATGTATGGCTGACCTGGGGATGGACAGATTGTGAAGTGAAGATAAGTGAAGAAGTGACATGTTAGAGTTTGTAACATGTTACACGGTACACATTTACCGCCTGTGTGGGATGTTTTTCTTTCCCTGGCTTATGCATCAGGTAGGAGGGACCTATGGCTTTTGGTGTAAAAAAATACGGGCAATATGAGTTGAACGAAATTGCCCAAATTTCAAAACAGTGGCTGGCAGACTAAACCTGATCAGTCCGGTGCTCTAACTGCCACGCTCTAACTGCCACGCTCTAACTGCCACGCTCTAACTGACATGCTCTAACTGTCACGTTCTAACTGCCACGTTCTAACTGATACGCTCTAACTGCCAAGTTCTAACTGACATGCTCTAACTGTCACGTTCTAACTGCCACGTTCTAACTGATACGCTCTAACTGCCAAGTTCTAACTGACATGCTCTAACTGTCACGTTCTAACTGCCACGCTCTAACTGATACGCTCTAACTGCCAAGTTCTAACTGACACGCTCTAACTGACATGCTCTAACTGTCACGTTCTAACTGATACGCTCTAACTGATATGCTCTAACTGCCAAGTTCTAACTGACATGCTCTGACACGCTACTGTGGCCCATATACCTTCAGTTACAAACACAAACAAACTCGACATACTGACGGAGGATGAGTGGAGAAGAGGAAGATCACAAGTGATTATGAGTGGACTGTATGAAGAGATTTGTCAGGAATGGGAGGGGAGAATGAGAGCGAGGGATGGGGGGAATGGTGGAGGTGAAATGGGAAGCATGATGGAAGGAAAAAAATTTAGCACCAGTATTGATGCCAGCCTCACCCTGGACAGGAACAAAGAGGAGAGCAACAGCAACTGACATGAAGATAAAGAAAGGAGAACAATATGAAGGAGTCGAGTGCATACCACTGAGGACGTCAGGACTGATGTAGGCAGGACTGCCGCGCTGGTCCTTCAGCAGGTCAGTCTCCCGGATCAGGTGCTTGCCCAGACAGAAGTTGGTCAGTGTCACTCGTCTCTGTTGTTTGTCCAGGACCATGTTGCCGAGCTTCAGGTCCCGATGAACAATGTTCTTCTGTGTACGCAAACATACAATATGTGTGTGTTTAATAATAATCCTAGAAACTCGAGCTCAGTGGCACATCAAAACGAAAGGGTCTTCAGATGACGGCAACATTTTATTTTATGTTTCTTACTGACCTGACATTATTGGGGTTTATGAACCACCATGGAAGGGGTGTGGGCAATTACTGTGCAGATCTGCCACATTGTGCAATACAGATGTTTGGCTCTGGGGAGGTATACATCCAAATCCCGTCTTTATACGGATTTATTTCAGATGGAATTTTTTTTTATATTTCTAAGTATGTACATCTACTTAAATAATAAATAATTGTATGTATGTATGACGTACATACATACATACAATTATTTTATTAAATTTAAATCCTTCTAGATACAAATCAAACTATAACGCAAGCTTATCATGAGCACCGCATTTGTGACAATAGTGCTGGTGGTGCCACCTACACTGTGCAGACTCTCAACGACGCGCACAATGTCGAAGAATATGACAATGGCCTGTTTCTCTGCCAACTTTTTCTCCTTGATGACGTAATGTTGAAGGTTGATCAGACTTGCGTTCTTACTACTAAAGTCGTGTGGTACCAAGCAGTCGAGAACGAGACACAGCCTCTTTTTGAGTCGACCAGTCAGCTCCATCTGACCACGGTTACTGAGGCTTTCTTCCTGGGCTTCGTCCTGGGGGCGATATCAAAAGTAAATGTGGTTTAAAGCATTAATTAGTTTTGCTACATAGGATGCATGAACTTTTGGGTGGTGTTTTTGGATGAAGTTTTGGTGCATGTGTGTGAATTTTATTTCTATTTAAAAGGAATGACAAATTATGTAATGGAATGTTAATAATGAAAACGGTCGATATATACCATAACAGCCAAAAGAGTTATCACAATCAAAATTAACTGCAATGTACACTCGAGTCTAAATAAAGCTTTTTTAGAAAAGCGTCCATCCAAGAATACCCTCTGAGCAATATGTTAGGCCTAATCTCATGTTCTGCAATCCACTTTTGCTTTTACATTGCACAACTGTCCAGCAGTAATGGGGCATTATGTGCTATTTATGCCGTGAAGTGTGAACAACATTTTGACTGTTTTGATTAGTTTAATGTGTTGTCAGATAATTCAAGTTGCACGAATTTCAATGAACAACAAATCTATAAATAATTATAAAAATAGCATTTATTCACATAAAATACAGAAAAATATAATTTTTTTTAACAATTGTCCCAAAAGTTGTAAAAAAACTCATTCTTTACATTGAGATGACAATGTCAAGAATACAAAAAATGTGTTGATGTACCTTTATATATGTAAAAAATGATGTGCCTTACTCAAACCGCTGCACAAGATCCTGTAGTCTAACCAAAGATGTCTTGAGGAAACTGTACCTTGAAGAGACCGTGGTGGTGGACAACTCCCTCCTGGTTGTGAAGGAGGGAGAGGAGGGAGTATTCGGTGTGAAGGAGCATCTTCCCCTGCCGGTCTTCCTGCTGCTTACTACTCCTCTCATCTGGGAGAGTTAGGATCTGACAACACAAACAGGGATAATATATACCGGTATATATATATATATATATATATATATATATATATATATATATATATATATATATATATATATATATATAGTTCTGTTGTACTAGAATCCTTGGGAGATCCAAGCTCAGCAGTACACCAAAACAAATGGGGTTAAGCAGTTATTAATTTATTTCCAATTGTAAACAGTTGGATTGATACGCTGGGGAGCTATGGAGGATAAGCAAGGTTAAATAGGTGGCTTTCAGTTTACTGCGAAATGTTTTTACATTTCCGACAGAGTTCCACAGTCGATGCAGCAACTGAAAAAGTTTGAGTTATGACATTTGTCTTAACACTAGCAACAAAAAGTAGATTAGAATCAGATGATCGAAGCTGTCTGGGCTGTCTTGCAGGAGTGAGCAGTAAATGTAAATATGCTGGTTGCTTGGATGAAAGTGCTTGATAGGTAATTGTACAGATCTTAAAATTAATGCGACATCAGACAGGGAGCCAATGCAATGATTAAGAAGTGGTACTGAGTGAGAGAAACGAGGAGACTGGGTAAATACCCTTGCCAATAACGCAGGGAATAATCACACACTGGACACAGCACCTGGGCTACTGTCAGTTCCAGATTAATACATATTTCCACTGTATTTCAATGCATAGGCATAGCTAGTTGGAAAACATATGCATGAGGCTCACATTGTGTTGGCATCTCCCTTGATTTTAACTTATCTGAAATGCTTCCAACTAGTGGGCTTTGCTCTTTTATTAGTAACAATTTCAACACCATTGGCACTGTGTGTTCTTCCTCCTTGTTCCCTGCTGTATAGGGGTGAAGGTCAGGTACAGTTACAATATTGTCAAGCCACTCTTTCAATTCTTTCGTTCCATAGTTTTCTATTGGCAGCCCCCTCTCTCCATCTTTCATCCTCCCCCAATCTTCTCATGCAGTCCTCCCATCTCAACTGTGGCCTTCCCATTTTCCTGCGTCCTTGTTGTTTTTTCCACCTCTGCTCTCTTTGCTAGTTTGCATCCATTCTTACCAAGTGGCCTGCCCATCTGTTGTACTAAACAGCAAGTAAAGTATGTTGATTATATGCAACTAAATAAAAAAAATTATACATTTTCAACAACAAAAATAATAAAATAATTTAAAATCTTGTTATTGTTGAAGTTGATTATATATAACAGATGATAACATTTGCTGGTGGTTTACTGTTTGAGTAATGTTAAATTTGTATTCCTACTGACTAGTGCCTAACTTTTTTCTCCAAAACTAAGATGTGGAGCCAATTGTTTAAACAAAATTCCTGAGAGAAACTGAGAGAACACATAAGAAAAAAGCATACCTTGAGTGTATAGAAATCATCGGTCCCTTGTTTTCGTGCCAGACACTGCACAATACTCTTGACAGGAGAGGATCCAAGAAGAGGTCCTACAAACATGGAGTGTCCTAACTAGAATCACAACAAACTTTGTAATGAGCACGGCCTGAAAAACATTGGTCACTGTTACATGGTGAACCGGTTGATGTGCTCATTGCCTGTATTACATCATTAGGGTCAGACAAGGACTGGTTGTTGTTTGTTTTGCAAATATCTTGTATTAATTCATTTTCTTGCAGCATCATGTATGTTGGGAGAATTACAAAACCACAAGCACAAGCAGTCAGCTGCTGACTTGCTAATACAAAAGAAGTCTTACAAAAACCTTACAACGATACTATTCATAATTCTTTTGTTTTTTAGTATAGTTAGACTAACCGACTTACCTATGAGATATGGACCAATCTTGCGGACACAAGCTGGTTTCCTCTCTCGTCTGCTCTGCTTTGAGACGGGGTCATTCTCGGAAGCAGAGCCCGAGTCGGTGGCACGCCTCTTCATTGTTGTTTATCTGTTTACGAAGTCATTGCATTGCCGAGCAGGTCAACCCAGTCGTTCAACAAAAGTGACACGAGAGGATGTTATACAGCATTGAAAAAAATACTCAAAGTTCAAACTCAGTCAATTGGTTTGTGAGCGATAATACAATGACAGCAGAAACTGAACTAGAAACATAAACACAAGATGGACTAATTCGCAAGTCTTACGTCAAACTACATTGTGCCAATTTCAAGACATGTTAAATATAGTCTATGTGAAGGTCTAACCACAAATTGACACTTCTTTTAGGCAACAGTTGACACCTGTTTACAACCCTTCAAAAACGAGGTCTGCACGCGACTGACGCGCGGAAAGACCACAAGGCTGACCCACAGAAATACGTTCTTTTTGACGTAATAATATCCAATGTAATCTCAGAGTTGATATATGAATATCTTGACAATAAGCACCTCCTAAAAATAAGAGGAATCCATATATATCCTGTTAAATTGTAAATGTTATTGCAGCGTGAATATGTTTAAAAACAAGGTTGACACATATCTCAGGAGGGCGGGTTATAAGTAGATGAACATTGTTGGACTCTCGATAAGCCAATATGGCTTCCTTGTCCACTTGCCATCTGGGCCTTTGGCTTGGATGGCAAATCTTGTTAAATCTTGTTAAATATACACAGATACATACTATCACTGTTAGATAGCATCACTGGTCGGTTCTGCATGCACGCTCCCCGACAATGTCGCCATTCAGCATACCACCTGTACCACAACTTGATTGTACATTCAAAATGGACATTGGGGAGTGATGTAAAATATTGGTTGGCAGGGCAACGCGATTGTTACGATTTGTTGCGTCATTGCAACTGTCAAAAAGCATACAATATTAATATATATATATATATATATATATATATATATATATATATATATGTATATATATATATATATATATATATATATATATATATATATATATATATATATATATGTGTATATATGTATATATATATATATATATATATATATATATATATATTATATATATATATATTTCTGTATTGAAATTCTTTGATACCAGTGGCGCCACTCACAATTTCACTACTGCCACAACTAGCATATATATACATATATATATGCTAGTTGTGGCAGTAGTGAAATTGTGAGTGGCGCCACTGGTATCAAAGAATTTCAATAAAGAAATTATTTGCTGGTATGGAGTTTGTTCTGTGCATAGAGCGGAGCGCCTCTATGGAAGGATTCGGGAACCAGATTAACTCCAACCGTTCAACCGCCACGTCCTAAAATGTCATGTCTCGCGTAGACCACCCTGTCGCCAGGTCAAGATGGCGGTCAACGTGTGTTCGAAGGTTGTTCCAGCATTAAAATTCATGCAAAATAGAGGTAAAACGGAAAGCACATCATATATCTTATTCATATTGCCTACACACAATCATAAGTTATTCTTTCTATCATAGGGCATTCAATATTATGTATTTTTGATGATGAAAACCAATAGGTTTAGTTGGAACTCTTGTCAAATATGTCATGCCTGAGCGATAATGCGGCAACAGCTAGCACGTCTAATTAGTTGCTACGAATGGAGTCTAGTAATGCATCTAGTAATTCGTATCATGCCAATGGTTTTGCGAACTGCACAAAATATCCGCTTCTCACAATATAGACTAGTAGTAGCCGCATTTGTTTGGTATGTGGTAAGGCACTTGCAGGTTCCAATTTTTTTCAAAAGTATTTTAATGTAGACTGATTGTTTTTCATACATTTACAATCGTAACTGTGAAATGAGAAAGTTTATTTAATTCCTACGGGATGTATGCTCCATACTGGGGCATTTGAATATGCCTGGCCTAGGCATTGTATCTAGCTATGGCATATGTATTGGTTTTGCAAGAACCTAACAAACCAATTACAACCAAAACTAAAAGATAGCTGTTTTGTGTAGTCAGTAACATAATATGAATATCTCTTTGTTTGTACAGCGGTGGTTGTGCCATGCCGTTTCTCAAACACAGTAGCCACAAAGGTCGTCGAGCGACACAGAAAGTCAAAACTTGCGTCGCATACGAGAGAAGAAGCTGAGTGGAAAGATGAAACACAGCTGACTGCACCCAGAGACTACAAGTAAGTCCAATCTAAAGCCAGTTCAACAGAATTGACAAGGCTACCATTGATTACCCAATCACTACAATTGTTACAGATTTGCTCCTTTAGGTATTTGACCATCACGTCATATAAAACGGTCATTGCTCGACATGGTTGGCAAGTTTCTATGGTATAGCGCTAGAAGCTAAAAAAGATGTACCATTTTATTTAATGTGTAGACCGTAATTTAAAATCAATATATTAATGCATTATTATCCTGTCACCATTCATATACAAGTACAGATTTTACTCTGTATATTACATGTATCAAATTTGCTTGATTTGTTAGCACATAGTAACTACAGAAATAATTATGGTACGATGGTTTAATAGGAAGCTAAAGTGCCTGGCAAGTATTTCTTTGTGGAGTTCTTGGAGTTAAGATTAAGCAATACAGATGTATTGATAAATTGTGAAAAAATTATGTTAGCAACTGTGAGATGGACATTAAGGCAAATTGTATGTATGCGCATAAAGTACTACTAACAGCTAAATTGTTGTGTAGAGATTGTCACATTAACATGATATGGTAAATTGTGAATATATTAGCAATGTTGACTCAGAGCCGGACTAAAAATAACGTTTTATGTAACATTACTCATTATTTTGTTGTAAAAGTTTCAGAAATACCTTTCTAACTGTCAGAAACCCAATCCTGTTGATTGGATAATACATGCATAACCATTGCCTCAGTCAGTAAAAACAACCTTTCTAACAATTTGTTTGCACTGCACCAATGAAATAACTATTATAGATTTAGAATGTGGATCTTGTGTAGAAACATTTGTTCTGATCTTGTGAAAACAGCATATTATGCCAATAGCCATTGTTATCATCACCAATGTATAGACAGGTTTGGCCACGTAACAGAAGACAGTTGAACAGAAAATGTCAGTACAGAGGACTCCGCTCAACAGAATCGCGTATAACAGAGTCAGCCATTTAATAGAGTCAAAATGGCTGGAATGGAATCGCCAGCCTCATAACGAAATGATTCCGACACTGTTACCTTTGTGTTTGCAGATTTGTGTATCCAGAGTTCCTTCCAGATCCAACATGGTGGAAGCGAGACCGGATCTGCGAGAAGCTCGAACGAGAGGACATGATACGGAGACGAAATGCCATTGAGATACCAGAGTTTTATGTAGGCAAGTGGCACTGTCTATATTGCTACTCCATGTCAGGGTGGGGTCCAATTATAACTGAGTAATTTGTAATTAATTACAATTACAGCCTCTTTTATTCATTCTTTGCATGCAATGGGTTCATATATAACCAAAATGTTATTTAATTTTGAGGCAAATTAGCATGCCCCCATAGAAAGCAGAATTCCTATTTTAAATATAATATTAGGATGCTTTGTGATTCCATCTGATTTCCTACAGTGCCTTTCCAAGTATACTATGAACTCATATTAAAACTCTATCCTCAACTGATCTAGGCTACTGTGAATCGGTTTGTTGATGTGCAGATCTATATACGTGTGTTAATAGTTTAAATAATATGCACAGTTGGTTTAATAAAAGACTGCATAGTTTTGTTAAAATAATCGAAAGCATTGACAATGTTTGTTAGATCGGGTTACTGTGATTACCCTTATATTATAGTATATATATAGTATATATGTTATAGTATATATATATAGTATATGTTATATTATATATAGTATATATGTTATAGTATATAGAGCCAGACAACTTTTGTGCCGAATTTTGACCAGTCAAAATTTTATTCAGTCAAATTTAATTTAATAGTTTGTCCAATGATTTCATCAAAACAGAATAACAAATTTGTTACATATGAACTAGTATATCGCAGTTGATACGAGATAAATTCAATTGTTTTTACTCAATTAGTCAGAAACAAGAAGAGCGAAAAAGTCGAATTGATGAGAGGCCTTTAATTCACATTTTGCTTAACAGGGACTATCATGGCAGTGGAGTCATCAGACAAGCACGCACCAGGAAAGAAGAACCGTTTTGTTGGCATCTGTATCCAGCGCAGCGGCCATGGGCTCAGAGCACAGTTCACACTCCGCAACGTCATAGATGGACAAGGTTTGTGAATGTTGATGTACATTATTGTGGTCTTTGCATTTTTTTTTAAAGTTAAGCACCCTTCCAGAGCTATCACAGCACTAGGTATCAGTACTAATAGTCTCATATTAACAAATAACAAACTAAATTAACACAAAAATAACACAGTCTTGACACATGCGCCATACTGTGTCAATCAGCGAGTGATGTCAACAGCCATTACGCATGACAAATGTGCCAACAAATAAAGTTTTACACAAGCACTGTTCTGTAGGTCCAAATAATCCACTTGGTGGAGTAGTGGTAATTATTGGAAGTTTGTTTGTTCCGAGCCAACAAATGGTGAGACAAGTTGCTCAAACAGAATACATCCTTGCAACATTTTTGAAACCCATGACCTCAACCATGCTCTGTTTCCTACCCATACAGGTGTGGAGGTACAGTATGACCTCAACCATGCTCTGTTTCCTACCCATACAGGTGTGGAGGTACAGTATGACCTGTACAATCCAACCATTATTAAGCTGGAGGTGCTAAAACTAGAGAAGAGACTTGACGACGAACTCTTCTACCTGCGAGACGCTCCACAGGAATACAGCACTGTGCCCTTCGACATGGAGCCAGTGGTGCTGCCACCTGGGGTGTCCGTGCCCGTTAACACGATGAAGGTGAGTGCTTTGATTTGTGCTCGTTACAAATACACAACATACTGTCCAAGAACTTCCTTACATAAGAATTGACTTGATCGTTATATCTGGTAACTGGTGAAAGTGTGTATAGCTTTATGTCATAGTATATAGAGCCCGACAACTTTTCCCAACAAGTGAGTCAGGCAGTCAGCTAAACCATTTGAAAGTTATACCAAAAGTTTCTTGAGATGTAATCACCGTATAAACATTTGTTTAGATAGTTTTTCATTATAAAGGAGTGCTTATAGTATTTCAGTTGAAAACTAATCGGCATGCCTGCCATGCCATTGTTGATTGTACATGGAAATCTGTTGAAAGGGATATGAAAGATATGATTTCTTTCAATGAATAAACTTTAACAAGATTGCCATATGGCAAATGGTCAAGGAAGCCATCTGCTTATTGAACATGTAACTATTTTTCATCTGTGTATATCTGGCCCTTATCGGATATCTATAAATTTTATTTTTGGACATATTCACACTGCTAGCATTAACTAGACAGCTATATTCAGTTATCTTCTTCTGTGAAAATGAGTATTTTCTCATATCCAACTTACTCTCTTCCTTACATAATGCTGCTCTGTGCCCTCAGGTTCTACTGCCATATTTAAATTTCAATGTGTGCATTTGTTTGTCACACAACAGGTGAAGCTGGGTCCGCGGCCGTGGCACGAACGATGGGAGCGACAGGAACTGCGTGGCCTTGAAGACCTTGGTCTGGAGGAGCGGTTCTATATAAAGGCTGCTAAGGTCGCTAAACCATGGCTGAAACACGACCTGATGCGGGAATACCGGGAGACGATCGACGAGGACGAGACGGCTGAGATCATGACAGATGTCTACGGCAAGATGCAGAGCGTCGAGGCACAACAGAAGCAGCGGCGGCGCCAGCGGCCGGCTTCGGTCAAGTAGTCCCTCTTCGCTAGCCAGGGGTGGTGGCAGTACTACAGTACCCCTGGAAGATATTATCATTTGTACTTCATCTCATTGCTGTCTCGGTCGACGTGTTTCTGGGATCTAGAGCGTTTCCAGGAATTGCCAATCATTACTCGTCCGACCAGCGGCGTCTATTACCAATTAAAGTTAAGTTCCTGTATACGAGCCAGTAAATTCCAGTGAGTAACCCCATTGGTTAACACAGCAACTGAAAAATCTCCGTTTCAACAGGTCAATCTGCCAGCGGTACTGATGTAGTTAGAAGCCCCTGGCACCGAGGATGAAGTAGTCAGATGAGCAAGCCAATTGTGATCATCCGATGATGATGATATGAATGCTTGGCCAATAGAAACGGCACAATACCAAATGTCTGTTATTAGAGTTAAAACAGATCGGATCGTCGTATTTTTGATCGAGGGAACGCAATTGGCCCGTTGACATGAACATTATAGGCTTTGGATGGTGGGTTCCAAGCATGTTAAACTTGCAAGAAATGGGATCTACGACAAGTAACATATGATATGTATTTATTGTGCCTGCCAAGCGTCATTGCCACCATCATAGGACTTCTGGTGGTTATCACGGAATCATTGGTACCCGTAGTTTTGTACAGTATATTAGTACGAATTACAGTGTGCAGATTTTTGACTGTACATATAAATTTAGTACGACAATAAAACATGTATTATGGCCTTATACTGATGTCTCCTTTGTGTGTATTCTCATGAATACATTTTTCTTTCAGGTTTATTGAAGAAAGTTGTTTAATCGTGTGGTTTCCGTGGGGGCCTATATATCCTTATTTCATGAATATCCCTTTATCACATAACATTCATTGTGCAAAAGTTAAAATATAATCACTGTTTTTTTTTATTAAATTAGATGGTTATAACTTAATTTCACAAGGCAAAATCTGCATGACGCACGGAGGTCTTGCTAAATACCTAAGTGACAAATATAACTATAAATTATTATCTCTGCATGAATACTCTGAAATATGGGAAAGTCAATTTATTGAAGTATCTGGAAACAACTCACAAAAAAAGTAGTACTTGGAAATATTTACCGACCACCCAGAGATATAAACGGAAATTACCGCACTTTTTTAGAAGAATTCGCTATTATTTTGAAATCATTTCAGAAGTCCAAATGTGAAGTAGTTATTGCCGGAGACTATATTATAAACTTGCTAAAAATCAACGAAAAACCAATATTCTATGAATATTTAGATACCATCCTTGCACAGCGTTTCTATCCAGTAATCACGCTGCCAACTAGATTCTCTGCACGAAATTGTACTCTTCTGGATAATTTGCTATGCAAACTTTTAGGAAATCCGGACAACTATTCAACGGGTATCTTAACAAACTGCATTTCTGATCATCAGCCATACTTCATCATCCTGGACCTCATACATATTCATAAATATGTGCCTTAATTTATCAAATTCATATGATCTAAACTCTATTATCAATTTCAAAAGGGCTATCGTTTCATCCAACATAATAAAGAAATTAAACTGATAGAATATCCGATCCAAATGACAATTATAACATTCTAGATAATGTTATCCAACGGTGTAAATATGCATATTTACCTACAAAACAAAATATATATAACAAACATAGACGTAAAAATCAAACTGGATTACTAGTGCTATAGTGAGATCGATCTCTATTAGAGATCAAATGTACAAATGACTAACAAATGCCAATTGAATCAACACTGTGCGACGGTCTTAAAACCAACCTACGCAACTACAACAATATACTTAAGAAAAGCATTAACCTTGCAAAGAAAACATTTTATCATATAATATAGAAAATATAGAAATAACATAAAGAAAACCTGGTCAACAATCAAAGAGATTATTAACAAAACTAGTCGGCGAATACAATTACCCGAATCTTTTAATATTGATGGACTTACGGTAACTGACAAACATGTTATTGCAAACAAATTTATCGGCTTCTTCACTAGCATTGGTTTGAAATTAGCAAATAAAATAAAAAATGTAAACACTACCTACAACTACCTAAAAAATCCAAGTATGCATGCCTTTCAATTTAAACCAGTTGACGAAGAAACTGTAAAACAATTGATATGCTGCAGCCTAAATTAAGTTGCAGTATTGATGATATTTCAGTTAAGCTGTTGAAAACAATAAAGACGGAAATATACAAACCAATTACTTTAATAATCATTCAAATGTTAGCGACTGCCATATTTCCAGACAAATTGAAACTTGCAAAAGTTATACCATTTCATAAAAAAGACAACAATATCATTCTCAACAATTACAGATCCATATCAATCTTACGTGCCATCTAAAAAAAATGTGAATGCGTTATTTTTACTCAACTTCAGGACTGCTTTCATTCTATTCGGCTATATTATAGCAGCCAGTAATGCTTCAGGAAGCAGCACTTCACTAAACTTGCTGCTCTTGAACTGATTGACAGGACACTGCAGAGCATGGATAAAGGAGAATCCCCAATAAACATTTACCTTGACTTATCCAAAGCTATCGATACACTTGATCATGAAATCCTGTTATATAAATTAAAATACTATGGTCTAAACTCTAAATGCAACAGCTTTGCAATTTAAAAAAGTTATCTATCTAAACGAACACAGTATGTGGAATATGACAACATCAAATCTGATATAGGTTATGCCGCTACCAGAGTTCCACATGGTTCAATCCTAGGGCCCCTCTTATTTATTATTTATATAAATGACATCGTATTTGCGAGTACTGTTTTCAAATCAATAACTATGCAGATGACACAACACTGTATAGTACATTAAATAGTCTTCAACATTCAAACAAACGACAAAATCTTAATGAAATAATAAATTATGAATTGACCAAGATAAGCACATGGTTAAAGGTGAGTAAGTTATCGTTAAAGTTTATTCGTTCAATTACAGGTTGTAGACTAAAGCCAATGAGTTGTGGTCATTACAATTTTACAGTCCCTCATGCAACTGTCCAAGTATATCGTGTTGCATGTTCTCTGGCATAAAAATCTGTCGCCCTTTGAAGGCTACACCATCTTTAATGGCAAGTTCATCCCTGAAAACCAATACAGCCTCAGATTGGTTGGTAGTTCTTTGATGTTCAGGGCATCAGCGATGTACGATTTCCTTGAGTCAATTGAACACTTGACTTCGTGTCGTTTCCTCTCGCAGTAGGATCTGTTTCGCTACAGGAAAGTTGATGAGACCGATTAGAACATGACTCATGTTCCAGACCACTGACTCGTTCATCCAGTTCGATGGTTTTGATGTAGTTTGAACTTTGAGTTCATACAATTGTTGACGTTAGGGCATTTACTTGAGTGTTCTTTTCAGTTTATATCGATATAGTTTGAACTTTGAGTTCATACAATTGTTGAAGTTAGGGCATTTACTTGAGTGTTCTTTTTGGTTTATATCACGATGCGTGCAGGCGGGCGTTCGTGCGTGCGTCCTACCATTTTCCACTTGCCATCATGTAATAATATTTCATAAACACACACACATATATATATATATATATATATATATATATATATATATAATTATGTATATTGAGCAAACAAAGTATTTTAATTTGAGTACTACTTACATCATCCTTTCACCAACAAGCCCTTGGTCATTCGGAGAAATTGTGAGTGAACCACTGGAGTGATATTCCTGATTTTAGTTGCACGTAGTTAGTTTTTATTTATCTTCATGACTTGTTTCGATTAAAGGTACATAGTCTGACGGTATTTATCGTAAATTCATGTTATGTAGTATGAACTGTCTGTTCTAGCATCTTGACCGTTCAGATGTGTTTTACTGAACAATGGCTTTTATATAATTTGACCGTTACTTAATTAATTTGAATGTTTCGACCCGAATATCATGTTTACATTACATGCTGAACAGCAAGGCCGATAATTGTAAACAGATAACGGTCAACATATATTTAAAAACTGTGGTTCATTCGAACATATTTGGGCGGTCAAGATGTTAAAATATAGATAAACCTCGATAGTTAATATATTATAAAACATGATTTGACAATAACAACGATCAGACTATGTACCGTTGAAATTCCGTCGTCGACTTATTTTAAGTTACACCTGAGAGTCCTCAAGGCGGCGCCACGTCACACAGTCCTACGCTGTCCGTGAAACGTTGTTCAGGGAGCCTGGACCACCGTTTGTCGCCTTGCTACTACTATAAAGCCATGGTTCACTATAGGCATCCTCTCGAACCTAGAGTGGTAGTGTGTCCTGTAGTGTAGTGATTTACTATAGGGATTACAGTAGAACCTGTCTCGGTAGACCTCTCTGTTGGTAGAACACATATCCTAGAGACCGCTTTCTAACTTTCACTTGGTCCATTTTCAATATTAATTGATCTGCTGTCTGAGATCACAAATATTTAGAGACCACTTTTGCTGGACGTAAGAGACAGTCTCTCTCTAGACAGATTCGGTTGTATTTGATTGTTCATTTTATCGAAACTAAGACCGTAATGGTCTTCTTGAAACAAAAAGTATTCCATTTCTCAGTGTTCATTATTTATTCATATCCTGCTTTATGCACCCATAACAATATTACTAGGCTCTATGTTGCTTTACGCCGTGGAAATGCCGTCTAAGTCAACACTATTAATCTTTGTAAAAATGTGCTGCAAATATTCGAATTGCACTGTTAATTTTTCTTCATCAGTGACAGTGTTCTGTTTTTTTGTAATGGTTGCTTACCAAACACCTCTTGTTGTAGGCATTTCTTCATTTGAATGTGACAAGGACGCCTATGGTGCATCGATACAGATGTTGAAAAGGTCTTGGAATAAACGAATTACATATTCTTTTTTGTGTTTACACTAAACTGTTGGTAAACAATGAATTTGCCGCAGCCCATTAGTAGTCCGATATTATATGCATGCGACCTAACTATGTAACATCTGTACCCGATACACCGCTTTTCGCACGTGTGCATTTTTGAACATAATAAATCTTGTATTGAGAATGATCTTTATCTATGCACACGCGCGAAAGTCATCAAATAAAAGACCAAACGTCTTAACCTAAAGGTTTGTTTAACTGCGCGTCGAGACATGCATATCACGCACATTAATTCACTCGAATTGCATCAAAACACGAACTATTAACTGAGTGGGTGATAATAGGCGTACTAATAACACAACGAACATTGACACTGCCGCAGTTGAAGTGCCCCATAGATGGATGTGAATGGCAGTCTCAGCAGCTGGGTGAGGCCTTCGTCGAGGCACTGACAATGTAACATCAGCAATGCTCACGCCCCCAACCCCCACAATTATGCAAAACCTGAAAAGTTAGACCGGCCAACTGTAGCAAAAGGCTGTACCAGCGAGGACTGGACTTACTTCACAAGCCTGTGGGCAAGCTATAAGGCTGCTACTAAATTGTCCACAACTGATATTAATGTCCAGTTATTAGCCTGCTGTGACACTGACCTTCGCAAAGACCTGCATAGAACGGATAAAGAGCTGGAGCAGAAGGATGAGGATGCCATCCTGCTCACCATTGCAACGCTTGCCGTACGACGGGAAAATGTGATGGTCTCCAGACTGGCCCTACATGGCATGACCCAGGATCGAGAAGGAGTTCGCAACTTTGCAGCACGACTCAGGGGGCAGGCAAATGAATGCAAGTTTGTTGTGAGGTGTCCTTGTGCCAACCCAAGAGATGTGGACTTCACAGATCAGATGATCAGGGATGTGTTGATCCGAGGCCTCAATGACCATGATATTCAACACGAGATCCTGGGGCATGAAGACCAAGACATGACCCTTCAGGCTGCACTAAAATTAATTGAAGCCAAGGAGGCCGGGCGGAGATCGCAAGCATCCTTAACGCTAGAGGGCGCTCACGCGATGAGCCAGCACAAGAAGGCACAATTATCAACCGGCTACCGCCGACCGACAGGCTAAATGTGCGAAGTGCAACAAGCAATTTAACAGGCCACTCAGCCGCGATGGCAGAATCCGGCCATAATAAGCTATGTAAGCACTGCTTCACCTCCCAGAGAGTTGACAAGAAACTCGAGCAGGGAGAAAAGAGCCCGGAACAGAGCGGTAATGTGTACGACATGATGTGCGCAGCCGTGACGGCAGTCGGCAATTTCCCAGGAGGAGACCAGTGAAGCTAGTCCACCACGTATTTAGTGATGGCACGGGCTGGCAGCAACGTCGGTCTCAGCCACAGCCCAAGATCACTGTAACAGCAAGGGTGTGTGCTCATGATTATATACATTTTGGGACGAAGCTATCATCCAATCCCCGAGAGAGTGTCATTACTGCCATAGCCGACACTGGATGCCAGAGCTGCCTCATAGGGCTGAAGCTGATCTTGCGATTGGGTCTCAAAAGAATTGATCTACTCCCTGTGCAGCATGAGATGAATGCTGTTAACAGTAACGCCATCAAAATCATAGGAGCCGCACTGCTAAGATTGTCAGGCCGTGACAAGTCTGGGTACCCTATGGAGACTGCACAAGTCTATTATGTTACACCTGACACAACAAATATGTACCTCAGCCGCGAAGCATGTGAAGACCTGGGCCTCGTATCACCCTCGTTTCCAACAGTTGGTGAAGCAAAGGGAGGAAATATTCATCATTCAGATGCAGCCGCAACCGCATCCCACTCAGATGTGGCATTGGAGGTGGACGATGATGCCGAAAAATGCACATGCCCTCCCCGCTCCATGCCACCCACCCTTCCAACTGTCCCTCCATTTCCAGCAACAGAAGACAACGTGGCAAAGCTTCACAAATGGCTTCTGGACTATTACGCATCCAGCACCTTCAACACGTGCCCCCACACCCGACTCCCATTCATGGCTGGACCTCCACTTGCACTTAGGGTGGACCCAGAGGTGAAACCAGTTGCCATACACACTCCTATACCAGTCCCTCTACATTGGCAGGAGGAAGTGAAGGCAGACCTAGATAGAGATGTGTGCTTAGGTGTCATCGAACCTGTCCCCGTCGGCGAGCCGGTCACATGGTGTCATAGGATGGTAATTTGCAAGAAGAAGAATGGCAAGCCAAGGCGGACTGTTGATCTGCAGGCATTGAATGCTCATTGCTCCAGAGAGACCCACCATACTCAGTCGCCATTTCACCAAGCAAGGTCGGTGCCAAGCAACAAGAAGAAAACAGTGTTTGATGCCTGGAATGGCTATCACTCTGTGCCCATTAGGGAGTGCGACCGACACCTAACCACATTCATCACACCGTGGGGACGCTACATATACTGTACGACACCTCAGGGATATATCGCACCCGGAGACGGTTACACCGGCAGATTCGACGAGAGTGTTGCAGACTTTCCTAACAAGACCAAATGCATCGACGACACCTGCATATGGGGAGACACGATTGAAGAATGTTTCGTCCAGGCATGCGCATGGTTAGATCAGTGCGGCAGAAATGGAATCACACTCAATCCAGAGAAGTTCCGATTTGCGCAAGACATCGTAGAATTCGCGGGATTTACGATCACCCCCGATGAGGTGAGGCCTTGCAGCAAATATCTTGATGCCATCATGCAATTCCCAGTGCCGCGGAATATCACAGACGTCAGATCTTGGTTTGGACTCGTAAACCAGGTCAGCTACTATACATCTATGACGGAGAGAATGCGACCATTCAGAGACCTCCTGAAACCCAAGTCCCCATTCTATTGGGATGATCAATTGCAGCAATTGTTCGAAGAGTCCAAAGAATGCATCATTCAGGACATTCAACAAGGAGTGAAGATCTTCGACAAGGGCAGAAAGACATGCCTGACCACAGACTGGTCCAAAGAAGGAATTGGATTCTTCCTTCTCCAAAAGCATTGTGCCTGCCCCGGTGAAGTGCCATTCTGCTGCAACGACGGTTGGAAAGTGACACTGGTCGGCAGCCGTTTCACCCACCCGGCTGAATCCAGATACGCACCGATCGAAGGGGAAGCCCTAGCCGTAGCTGATGCATTAGAGAGGACACGCTACTTTGTGCTCGGCTGTGATGACTTAATTGTGGCCGTAGATCACCAGCCCCTACTGAAAGTCCTGGGTGATCGCAAGCTAGAGGATATCAAGAACCCACGTCTACTTAACCTGAAAGAAAAAACATTGCCTTTCAAATTCAAGTTAATACATATCCCCGGCAAAAGGCACCTCGCCACAGATGCCATATCGAGACATCCAACAGGCCCGCTGAAGCCTGATAAACTCTGTCTTCCCGACGACGCCCATGCAGCGTCCGCCGGCATGCCACGAGCCATACTAAGCATGATACGGACGGAAGCGCCTGACTGTTCGGCCGGCATCGATGCCGAAATAACTGTGGCTGCAGCACATGCTCTGGAGGGGATGGCCGCTGTGACATGGAATAAGGTTAGAGAGGCCACAACCAGCGATCCAACAATGTTCAGGCTTCTCGAAACCATTGAAGATGGTATGCCAGACACCAAGCTCCAACTATCTCCATATTTGAGGGAATACTTCAACTTCCGTGAACACCTATCAACAACAGACGGTGTCGTACTCTACAAGGACAGGGTGCTGATACCACCAGTCCTGCGAGAAGACATTCTTAAAGCCTTACACGCAGCTCATCAAGGTGTGACATCTATGACGGCGAGGGCCAACGTGTCCGTCTTCTGGCCTGGAATTACAACCGATATCGCACGCCTGCGCAACAGCTGCATGGACTGCAACCGGATATCACCCAGTCAGCCTAATGCGCCACCCACTACTCCTGTCGACCCCGAGTTTCCGTTTCAATGCATATGTGCCGACTACTTCACATACAAAGGAGCTCATTACCTCATTATCGTGGACAGATATTCTAACTGGCCGATAATAAAGAAGACATCAGGCGGGGCCGCGCGGCTGGTGAAAAGCCTACGGGAGGAATTCATCACCTATGGAATCGCAGAGGAACTCGCCAGCGATGGAGGACCAGAATTTGTGGCAACGGAAACCCAGGAGTTCCTGAAATCATGGGGTGTCCGACACCGCCTATCATCAGTGGCGTACCCGCATTCCAACTGCAGGGCTGAGATTGGCGTGAAATCCTGCAAGCGTCTGCTGATGCACAATACAGGCCCAAATGGGGAATTGGATACACCCTTATTTCAGAGAGCCATGCTACAATATAGGAACACCCCCGATCAGGATACAAAGATGTCTCCAGCCATGATCGTGTTCGGACGCAGCATTAGAGACTTCATTCCTGTGCTGCCCGGCCGTTACACACCCCACAAGGTCTGGGTAGACAACTCTGGCCTGAGAGAATCTGCACTCCGTAAACGACATACGCGCGCCGAGGAGCGTCTTAGCGAGCACACCAAGCAACTACCCCCTTTACGACTCGGAGATCATGTGCGCATCCAGAACCAGAGCGGCAATGACCCCAACAAATGGGATAAGACTGGCGTCGTCGTAGAGGTGAAACAACACGATCAATATGTCATAAGGGTGGATGGTTCCGGCAGGGTGACTCTCCGTAATCGCAAATTCCTAAGGAAGTTCCAGCTGTACAAGCCATTCGACCATAGCCCCGTCGTCACTCAACAACTACTTACAAATTCACAGCAAGCTGTACCACCCCAGTGGACCGCCATTGTCCCAGCAAAGGAAAGCAGCTCAATCCAGCCAGTGTTGTCACACTATCGACAGGGTGATCCCAGTGCTTCAACGCACACCACCTGAGCCTCCTGTCAACCCGTCACTAACTGATGAGGACGGTCGCCGCCCCTTCTTCACTGCATGCCTCACCAGAACGACAACACGCTGGCACCGCTGGAAAAATGACACTGTCAGAAACCGTGAATGAGCCGATCGTTCCCGACCCCGGTGCACCACGCCCCAGACGATCTATAGTTCCGCCAAAAAGGTACGACCCAAAGGAATGGATCTTATCCAGCAGAAAATAGTCACCGCAACGCAATACAACGGCTATCATATGGTATATGGTTACACTACCACAAGTAATCTTCACAATCAACCAGGATCTTAATACGTATCAAGGTCAGACAGCATGGTCCCGTATGTTATCCCGGTTCCATACTAGGGCAGGCGCTAAAGGCCACCCATTATTCTACTATGCTTTTGTTCTATTTGTGCAACTGTGCTAATTGTTTACTTTACATGGTACCATGTACATTTCCCTGATGGACTTCATGGACACTATACTCATTGACGTAAGACACTATACCAGTGCTTGTGATGCATGTTAGCTCACACATAATTTCTTTGTTTCATTTAGCTGATCTCAATGTTCAATAAGCTCAAGGGAGGAAGGGCATAGTCCGATATTATATGTATGCGACCTAACTATGTAACATCTGTACCCGATACACCGCTTTTCGCACGTGTGCATTCTTGAACATAATAAATCTTGTATTGAGAATGATCTTTATCTAATTAGCTCATTTTTTAAACCTCGGTTGTCCTCCTGAATTTCTTGTATAGAGGATCGACAATTCGGTTCTACAAAATGTGTAAGGTAGGAATAAAATATTACATACTTTATAGTCTATACATTGTCTATATTTTGTGCTAATTGTGCAGTGCAGACACATTTATTTTAATTAATTCATCTTTAGTGCAGTGAAATTTTAAGATGTTAAGGTACGCCACAACTGTATAGTTGTTGAGTCACGTCTAGCTGCACACTGCATTAATATCTTCTGTTTAATTACAGCACAGTCTACAAACGTGACGTCAGAGCACGTTCGTAGTCGTGAGACGTCCGTCGCCATGGTTCCAAACGAAACCATGATCCGTGCATGCGTGTGCTTGTGTGTTTAACGTGTATTTTGTGTGTGCGTGTGTTCTTTAAAAAATCTCACTATGTTTATGTGATTATGTCATCACAATCTCACTATGTTTATGTGACTACGTCATCACAATCTCACTATGTTTATGTGACTACGTCATCACAATCTCACTATGTTTATGTGACTATGTCATCACAATCTCACTATGTTTATGTGACTGTCATCACAATCTCACTATGTTTATGTGACTGTGTCATCACAATCTCACTATGTTTATGTGACTGTGTCATCACAATCTCACTATGTTTATGTGACTGTGTCATC
The DNA here is from genome assembly GCA_963662155.1 of Lamellibrachia columna. NCBI lineage: Eukaryota > Metazoa > Annelida > Polychaeta > Sabellida > Siboglinidae > Lamellibrachia > Lamellibrachia columna. The sequence continues at coordinate 11,354,961 of OY759270.1, forward strand.
ACAATCTCACTATGTTTATGTGACTGTGTCATCACAACCTCACTATGTTTATGTGACTGTGTCATCACAATCTCACTATGTTTATGTGACTGTGTCATCACAATCTCACTGTTTATGTGACTATGTCATCACTAAGTTTAATTACACATTTGTAATGTTTAATTTTTCAACGCAGTGGGGTATTTAGGGATGGGGCATTGGACCATGCCCCATTTGGCTTAAGCTTTAATTTTTTTATATAACCCGTTGCGCCACTGCATGGTATGATTGGTATCATGGTATGATTGGTATCATGGTAAACCAGTTGGTGAATAAGCAAGCCCCATTTGGCCTCCCCCCCTTGCGAGATCCAAGATACGTTACCTTTCAACATCTTCTATTTTGTCAACTGTGTGTAAAGGTGAGAAATATATTCTGTTCCATAGCATTGTTCTGCAAACTGCATTCAACAACACGACTCGGTTATCGTTGTCTTGTTGCTATTGGAGGGTGGTTGCTTTTGTGGCGGGTGCACTCGGTGACTTCTCCATGCGGGGTCTGTCATAGTTTGCGGTGAGGGTGGTGCCGCTTGACGAAGTGACTGTCCCTCCCAGTCTGCAGTGTGACGGGTCTGGGTCACGGCTGGCTGAACAACCGGGTGTCTTTGAAGGAGGTCAAGTATCAAATGTTCCTTCTATCTGGATCAGGTAACAAATAGAGAAATCACACAACTGTGAGATGTCACCCGCCTTCGTCCGTCCTCTTCGTGCCTTAGGAGGCATATGAAACTTCCACAAGAGAGCGCCACTGCCACTAGTCCTTCTCCGTGTGTGTGCTTCGGGCTACCCCGTCTCCTTCTACCATCTGCTGTCAAAAGTAAGGCTGTATTGGGCGGTGCGGTGCGCCTGGGGACATTCGGCACACGTACCCTTGCCACCTTCATTTCCGTCTCTTTATTTGTGTGGTCAAGCAGGAATGTTTGTGCCGAAAATTAAAATAGTAGATAATGGAAAACCGGAAGTGAGGGAAAGACCCGTGGGACATTTTTACCTTACAAACTAGGCGGATTTTTATTTCCTCTCATGTTTTCTCCAGTTCTACCTTTGCAGTTCCTCATACAACCTGCGCATTATATTATTATGCCTTTTGACCATAGAAAATGTCCATTTGGAAATTCCAAAAAAAATTCCCCCCTGGCCTGGCAGACGACGGATGACCCGATTAAACCTTCTACATATTAAACATTTTGTGTTGCTTCTTTCTTTACCATCGTAAATCCATCTGGGAATTTGTGAGCGGAACAACATTTTGACGATTAATCCAACTAGAAGAAAGTTTCTCAGAACGGGTTCCAGTCGTCGAATTACGATAATACTAACTTTATCGTGGAACCAAAACATATAGGCCTACACGACAGAACTGCATCTTCACATTCACCTATCACAAAACGACGGTTGGTCGTTGTAGCACGTCCTCTGATAGTCTAACCACCTGTCTCCACCTTTGTCGGTCTATTGCTGCCGCTTTTCGTGGAAGTCAAGTCCTACTGTGCCTTACCCTTTCTGTATCTGTTCATTGGAGAATGTCTTACTAGGCCAGTGCACTTCGTGACACGGCCATACCATCCCAGCCTGAGTCTTCTTATTGCAGACAGGAGATCTAAGTGTCGCCTGATGTTTTGGCTGACTTTATTCCGATTTGGCTTCAATACTGCACCGTAACGTTCAGTTAGGTGTTTACAAAATATTGCCAGCCGAAAGTCATGGAACGTGTATTTATTTAACTTTTACACTCACAGAAAGACACATTAACTTCGATGTAGACCGGAATTGTACACATTGCATAAACGTCGTCGCGGAAAGACGCATACAATATTTAACCGTACGTAACATTATTAAAATGATTTACGCAGACTGGTTACGCATCTCAAACATTATACATTATGTACACATTAAACATTATTTATACTTGGTCAATGCAGGGATTGCAGTTCCGTTGAACTTGCACTGAGGATTTACAAAACTTGGCTATTCCTCAAAATACAACATAGCTATAAGCCTACTATTTAAAACAGCAAATGCTATTTTAAAACTCATTGTATTCTTTGTTTACTCCATTTGCCTAACAGAAAAGTAGAACTAAAATAATTGGTTATGAACTCCGTGCACTACAGATTCGTGTCTGTCCAGCATAAAACAACCCGCCGGGCGCCATCAAAGAGCCTAACGTTAAACGTAGCGTGGCGTCGGTCACTAGCCCCGCCCCCTTGCGGCCGAGCATGCGCACGCCGCATTGTTGTCGTCCAAACAGCTACGCGCGTCGACGCCAGTCATACTCCCGCCATGTGACAGTCAGTTTGCAAACAACATCAAAACACGTGCGTTGTTCGTCTCGGATACCCCTACCCGCCAAACGGATAGTATCGCTATTATCACCGTTTGTTGATCGAAACGGATTCGCGGACGCCGGAGGATGCGACCGGCCGGCGGCGAAGAGTCGCCGAGCCGAGACGCTAACGTAGCCGCCGTCCACTCTCTCTAGCCGCGACCGTTTTGCCGTTGACGGCCGCACGGCCAGCTGCCACCACCGACAGCATGCTCCTACTACCGCCGTCGCCACTCGGGATAATATACACGCACATCATCGTCGTTCTTGTGGCCGTCGTGAGGCATATTCTTGGACACAACACAGGTAAGGATGGCGTTGGCATACTGCAGTGTGAACATAATAATCCTCATTTTATTTAATCCGGCCACTGACACTCTAAATAATACCAATAATGACCGGTTTACCATACATCAGATCGATGAGGGGCTGCACTAGTTACACCACCTTTTGCCCCCACTCCCTCACCAGCCTAGCCCTAGGTCACAGAGTTACCCTCAGGACTTTATAGGGTAGGGTAGGGCTAGAGTATCTATGTTAGGTCTAGAGGAGGGCTAAAGCTACTAGGATAGGGCTAGAGCAACTAGGATCGGGCTAGAGCCCTAGACAGTTTCTTTAGTTGTCAATATCAATGAATTAACAGTAATTGTTGTCTGTGACAGAATGTAAAAAACACCCAAGTTAATGTTACTCTATAACTCTGTATTCCCCATGTTCGTATTATGATTCACTTGGTAGATAAAAATGATACTGCTAGATCAGTGCTTGATTAATGATTTGATTAATACATTACATCTTGGACAAGTCACATGCAGGTTCATGATTAAAATTGCTGCAGCACCAGAAAACATGAGCGCTGATTTTCTATGGCAAGTAAAAAGTGTCATTTCATTCTTGAGGTTTGTGGTTGCACCAGTGGGCTGTGCGACCCCTCTTTCAAATGTGTGACCTCCAGTGAATAGGATCTGTAACTGGTGGGCATTTTTATCATTTCGAGTGCAGAGCACATATTGTTGAGAATGTCTAGTAGTCGTACAGGAAGTACCAAACATTATTGTATGTGAATCTCCAATGCGTGGTTGTAGTATCGTTTTTGTGCTCACATCCTTGTGCCGCTTTTAACCCAACATGACAGCAAACAAATACGCATGTGTCGTACTCTGCGGACTCTGCAAAATTCTAGATTGTTGTCATTATTGTATGTGAATCTCCAATGCGTGGTCATAGTATAATTTTTGTGCTCACAAGTCACAACCGTGTGCCGCTGTTAACCCAACATGACAACAAACAAATACGCATGTGTCTTACTCTGCAGACTCTGCAAAATTCTAGAATGTTTTGCAAAAACAGTTGATGTTGTGATTATTTGTAGAAGGTCCATCCTACCTGGAATGAGCACACACATATGCATTGTAAATTATTAACAAGTTTGATCAGACACTGAAAATAAAATGATATTTACTCACTGCCTGTGCCTTTAGCCACACAAGGCTGATAGCAATCGATGAAACATCTGTGTAAAAAATCTATGAAGCATCTACAACAGGTGTAAAAAATTGACGAAACATCTGTTTTAAAAAATTATGAAAAATCTGTGTAAAAAATCTATACTCCACCCCTAATAGCTGATAAGTTCTGATGGTTTTTTATTTTAAATATAAAACAGATTAGCTGGTTGTTGTGAAAGTGTTCACTTTAAATGGCTAGAAACCACGATGTAACATAACGTTTCCTTTTGGAATTGGTTTTACCCTATTTGTAGTAACCATATCGTCAAGGATTGCTTATAAAACCACACATTCTATGACAGCGAGTTCTACTCACCACTCATAGTGCTTTACACTTCACCCACTGGCTTGCCTGCTCATTCCAACACCTATTTGACTCCCCAGTGAAGCATTCAGACATGCTGCAATTAGCATAAGAAATGCCATTCATTGACATAATTAATTTTAATGATTGTTGCCAGAAAATTCAGTACATACAGATCTCTAAGTGAACTGCAAAAACGTATGCTTCAGTGCATGTTCATTTAGAAATCTATCAACCAAATAGTTTATTGAATTATATACAGTCCTGTAGTTCATTTACTATTTATTCTTTCCTTCTTATGCACAACAGCTCGCACCAAGGGATCTATTACATCTTGAGAAGTTCCCCTAGGGGTCCCATGCTATACTTTGTAACAGTCAAGTCCACCGCCCTCATCAGTTTTCTGCATAATGACAACCATATATGATGTCATGAATGCAAGTGTTTCTTCACAGGAATGTATCTATATCAGTAGTATACAAAATGGAACAAAACCACCCCTCTTACCTCCTGCCAACCCCATGCTGGGGTGGCCATGTTTCACCCAGATCAAACCCCGTTCTGATCAACCCCACAACAATACCCGGACACAGATCGTCAATATAATTCCGGTTCATGTCATGTGAACAAAGTGCCAGAGATTTTGAGATGCTACTGTTTTCTGAAAAAAAAATTTGGCCAGGAATTTTTTATGAACAGGGATATATGGCCATATTTGAGAACTAAGTCACTTACGCTCTGGTCAGATTAAAATTTCATGTTGGTGGTTGGCAGCATAAGTCAGTGATGGAAGGACCTCTGGTGTATAAAAACACAGTCTGGATTGTTTGAACACCAAATGAAGCTTCCAGTCTTCCATTTTGATTTTCACGACAACGAAATTGCAGGATTTGACGAAAACGCTAAGTGCCTGTGACAAGATAACAGTTTTGATTAAAACCTAATCGAAAACCTGTGCACGGTGATGACTTGCCTGACTGACTTCTAGACTCTAGCATTGGTTACAATGAGAAAACAGTAATGTACCGTGCCCAAGAATACTCTACATAGTGAGTTACAAGGAAGAGTTAGATGGTCACATCTTATTCACATCCTGCTGCTGAGTTGGAATGTACACAGTTGACAAGGTGTGTGTCCCCACATGTTTAACAAGTCATACTTTGTACAGAGGCAATATTGAAGTGGTTGACACCATGTTTATTTAGGTGACACAATTCAGGCACTGTCTGTCCATCAGGAGATCCCATTTCTTCAGAGCTTCTACTGTCTTCTCTGTTACTCTCCCATTAAAGGCACTTATATAGTTACAATGCAGTATTTCTTCCTGAGGTGGTCTTAACATATTGTTCTAACAGGCTTTGTAAGTAACAAAGAATTCCAGTAATAAAAAATGAATAGGATTGACCCCCACTCACCCACACCTCATCCAAAAATGGAAAATGCATTGCTACTGCAGTGAATGGAAAGCCAATAATTGCTAATTGTCAACCGGGAGAAAAATCCTTAAACATACTTTCCATTTTTTATGATACAAGTGGACAATGACCCACCCACCCATGTCCAGTTTTGTTGGACTGTTAGAACTTACCAAGCCCCTAACCCATCTTCAAACAAATTACTCATGAATGTGGACAACTTTTTGCTAAATATTAAAACACAATTTAACAGGTCATATTTAGATCCGTTTCAGGAATGTTGCCATAAAAAAATTGCCTCACAATGCGACACCTCATTGCCACAAGGGTGACTTTTCAAATGCATCAACCTTGTTCCAGAATACAAGTTACTTCATAAAAAATAAAATCACTGAAATCGTCTAATACAATAGTGGTCTGATCCCTAACAGGAAATACAATAGTGGTTTGACCCCTACAACTGCCAGAATGAGCTCATACCGGCTGTCACCAAGTGACCATACCCTCCAGTAACCATGGTCAGTGCAGTCATTACAACAGGACATTGTCCAGCTGGATAGTACTCAGTGGCTATTATGACTGCCACTCCTGTTGAATAGCCAGTGTCCAGCTGAGATATTGACCAAGGTGACAGGTAGTGCTTTGTCAGGTGTGACCACTGACCACTGGTCAAGGGGTCTCACAAACAGGCAGGATCAGTAGGGAAGAGACTATTGTGTCTTGTTAGGTCACTAATTCTAAGATATTGGTTTGCTGCAACTGGCAGTTAAGCTTTGATGGAGTAAGATTGGTGCAGTTTGTGTTAAGGCAATTCCTGTAATAGCAACTTAAAAAAAATTCTTTAATGGTCATTCCTTCCTCAATGACAGTTTGTTCACTCGCCTTGTTTTAGCAAAAAAAAATTTTGGCCAAATGCAATCACACAATGCGATTATACCAACAGTTTCCATCGCAAACGGCGGAAATGCCCAAAGTCCCTAAATGAACAATCATCATTAATTCTTGGAGTGCTCTAGCCTGATTGGAATAAAATGGTAGTATTACAAAACACTGCCAGTTCCACAAAGATGTAGGACATTTGCTTTCTATCGTGGGATGCAGGACATCTGGTCAAAATGCAGAATTGTCCTGTGGAATACAAGACGTGACATATATGCACTGAGTAACTTGAAAAAGAAAGAGGCAAAGTTACTAGGCAGGACCTTGTCTGTGTGCCCTGACATTAAACATGTGTAGTTGTGCAGCCGTCTTGGACCTCTCTCATTCTTACCATTCATGGCTGCTGTTTTTGTGAGGGCACTCCAACTGTATAATTAATATTATACACAGTGTTTCACTTTTACACATGTTTTATTGCATTACAAATTAGTGTAATTTTCAACACAACTATTCAAGGTTAAATTTCTCCTACAAAACACACTAGTAAGCACTTCCTCAAAATGTCAGAAAAAAACTATCACTTAAAAATTACAATCGTTACGATCTCTGATGTCTTCACATGATGTTTCGTACTGTGCAACTTGGCGTCTTTGTTGTCTTGATAATTGAGCCTATAATGAGCTGGGTACTCCTCACGTAACACGAAAGTGTCATAAGGCAACTCATTGTAGTAGTTTTCACCAGATGCGGGTAGAAATCAGTTAAACAGGTGGCATCCGCTTTGACATCATAGCATAATCAAAATGAGAAATCTTCTCTCTCTTCACACTATGTCTGGGTCACATGCATGGGTTATATCTACTCTTTTATTGTATTTTTTTGCGGTTGTGCATCTGTATGTAAACTGCCAGTGGACATACTTTCGCTGGACATATAAAGTAGTTTTCCTTTTCGTGAAGCCGTTTAATGCTAGCAATTAAATCTGGAATCACTGCTGCTAATAGACAGTAAATTACAGAGCCTCTAGAGACAATGCCAGTAATTGTACTGCCAGGCACTACTCATTTATTTTGTTAGGTAAATACTTTTTTCACTCCAGTTCACTCAGTTGTATAAATGAATACCTGGCTATAGACAGTGGTGGTTATATCTGAATGAGTAGCTGAATGCTTCCCAGAGGAGTTGAGTTGGTGTTGGAATGAACAGGTCTTCTAGGGGGTGAAGTATAAAGTACCAAAGACTGGATACAGAGCTATATAAGAGGGTACCTTTACATTAGGGGTACAGAAGACAGAGTAAGACTGATGCGTCTTCGGTTTATGATGGTCCTCCCCGAATCTGTTTTTAGTCAGTAACATATCTTGCTTATCATTGGCGTGAATTCACAGGCTGTTGATGTGTTCTTCTGAACCCAGAGCCTCTGAAACTTGGCTAATGGGAGCCAGGTTTTGTAAGCAAATGCTGTGTATTTTGGAGCCATCCAAATAAGGATTTACTGTGTCATGATTCCTGTTATATTTATCACTAATTTATGGCTAGATAACCCCTAGATTAAGATTAGATTCCGTTATGGGTAATTGGATGGGCGCATTTTTCATGAGGTAGCCAGACATAAAGTATAAATTTATTCCTTTGCATGTTAAAAAATATATGTAAACTGTAAAAAATATACATTGGCTGTCGTGCTCAATAAAAGTGTAAGAATCTGATTTGTGAAGTACCTGTCCCCGCTCTAACCCTATGAAAAATCCGACCAAGATATAGGCTAGCACTGTCAGTGACCATTTGGGCCATTTGGCAGCATGGCATCAGATTTGGCTAAGCAAAAGTTACCCATTTGAGCCAATTTGTTGTTTTCTTGATGCATATTAAACAATTTGGCTAAAGCAATATGCATTTGACTAAACAAACATTTGGGGGCTTTAGCCAAAATGGCTAAACAGATTACAACATCAGAGCTAGCCCAGGAATGTATCGCTTCTGGTTGATTGTTGGTTGTAATAGGTTGACTTTGTTCTTCTGTCTTTATTCTTCCGTCTTTGCTCTTCCCAATCATCAATTAATTGACTCCCTGCCCCTAAGCGGTAGGGCTAGTGATACGCATGTGTTTAATCATCCCTGTTCAGTCAACATGAATGAATTCAATATATTAATCTTTCTCCTGTTTTTTACAGTCAATTTGACGGTTTTTATTTGTAAAGTTTTGACAGCTTTCAGCTTAGCTGTCTCCACGAGACTGACTACCACTAGAATAGAAGGCAAAGACAAAAGTAAAATTGACTGTGAAAAACAAGAAAAAGATTAATATATTACATTCACCGGTCTAATGAATCTCTTCAACATTATGAATGATTGTGCTGGCAATTGAAAAAAAGAACTTCCCGTTCTATTTCCTGCAATGTCGCCAGGGGTCATTCATTATACAAATTTCATTGCTCCGTTTATTTTTACTACAAAAGTCACAGCAAACTGTTTATGCATACATGAATACTGATATTAAGTGGGGGCGTTTCGGTTCTTTTCCCGTCAATAGGTGCAAATTAACAACAGACAGCTGCCGATTTTGAACACCACCCCATCTCCACCACCCCCTCGCCCACTTCAGGCACACCCCTTCTCAGAGTTCTATTTAATTTATGTATGCCTGATTTGCATAGGAACAATGTAACAAATTCAGGACCTTTCATGCTGGTTCTCCTAACAGGCCACCACAACACAATGGTTTTATTTGGAGGGTGAAAGCTACTTGGGTGTTGTGGAAAAGAGATTAATGGGAGTGCTATTGTCACTCCTGACTCGTGGCAAAAAATACCTGCCTAGCTCAAGGTTATTTCTGTGGTTATCCAGCTCATAAGACGCTGTCTGCGGTTCAGGTGTGGGTACGATATGATACGTACCTGATAAATGTACTTCCATCCTAAAGACCCATTTATGGTTCTTGTAATCAATGGTGAAGAACTGCTTCGTGCAACAGGCACTGTGACTTTATTGGGGCTCTTGGCATGCTATCAGTGTTATTAAATTTGTATTATTCATGTGATAAATACAGTGCATATTTAGCTTCCAACATGCTGAGTATATTACAGATTTAGATTTCAACATTGTTTATGTATTACTCAGCTAGCATTCAGCATACACCACGCATTACACATCTAGTGTTCAGTAACTACTGTGCATTGCACATCTAGGTTTCGACATGCTATATGTGCACTACACATCTAGCAGTCAACATCTCTGTGCATTAGACATCTAGATTTCACTCAATATTTTCTAAGTATTACACATCTAGGATTAAAGATTCTCTATGCACTACACACCTAACTATCAGCATGCTCTGTGCATTACACATGTTGCATATATATATATATATATATATATATATATATATATATATATATATATATATATATATATATATATATATGCATGCATGCACGCACGCACGCACGCACACATGCACACACACACATATATCAGCATGCTCTCCATATCAATATATATGCCACTCACCAAGCAGTATTCATTACACTGATATTGGTATTCTAATTGCATTTGTATTAAGTGATAATTGTGTTGATATTAATGCAGCTTCATCCTCAAATATTCACATAGCGTCCCTGTTGCCGTCCCTGTTGCCGCACTGTCATCTGGAGACTCTCCACAAGTCCAGGAAGCTAGCCATACTGGGCTGACATTGCCAGTGATGTTTGGGATTATGAAACAAGACTAGATTCCATGTGCAGTCCCAGCCTATGTGTGATACTCTATTGGAGTGGTCTGATTATAGTCATAAAGATTGTGGCAGTACATTGATATGATGGTATTGGAACAGACATGCATGCCAGTCATTGGGTTACTGGTGATTATTGAATGAAGGTCAGCTGCTATTGACTTCTGTATAGCGCCAGTAAACAACAGAGTAAATCGCTGTGGCCAGACATGCCAAATTTTTTCGGTTGAAATCCATATTTTTCACTTGAAATTTGTTGTAAAGCCATATAAATCCTACAGGTGTCGGAAGCTGTTGAATATATTGGCGGGGGTGGGGGGTGGATGAAAGTGAGGGCCCCGCGCCCCCACCAAATCCACACCTGGATTCTATTTAGGGAAATATTGGGGGCCAAAGTACAAAGTATACTCAAACCTCCCCACCCAAAATATCGGAAGAGCTTAGTCCAGCAGCCCTCCTAATTTCCAATCCATATGAATCCATATAATATTTTAATTGATTAATTGATTGACCTGTGCTATAACAGTCCTATTCCAAGCCAATGTCTTCCCAACGTGTGTGAACCTGTCTGATGCCTGCATTGAAGTACTGCACATCTGTAATTAATTTCTTATCAGTCATTCATTAAATGCACATGGACACTTGCATTGTCCAAGCTCTTCTGTCTACTTTTCTCAGATTCATTCAATTCCAATCGGATGTTTAAATTCAGGAACATGTTTTTCTGTGATAAGTTATCTGGGTCAGCTTCACCTTTTCCCACCTGGGCAATTTCTTCTAGTGACATCTATGCATCCACACATCAAAACTTGTTATGCCATGATCCTATTAGCTACTGTACGGTGTATATTTAACCAAACCATGCATAGAATCATGGATATTAGCCGTATCAGTAATCTGTGATGACTTCTATGATCCATTCCCTTTGAAGTTTGCAGTCAGTCAGGTAGATCTACACCTTGATTTAGATGATTATACTACTGCTTAAAGACATGTTTGTGCACAGTTAGAGTATGGGCCATACATTCCATTCTGGCAGTTTCTTCATGTTAAGTACTATTTTAACAGAAATTCAGAAGAATTTTTAAATCACCAGTTTTGAAAACATGCAACTTGCGCTTGTGCATAGCACATATATTCGACTTGTGAGTGCTCATTCCCTGGCCCAATGGAAAACCAGTGCCGTACCAAAAGATCTGGCAAGATTTTGCATTTGACTGACAATTTTAATGTCAGACAAATTAATAAAACGAATGCGAATATGAATTTGTTTTATGTTCAGCACACAAGCAGAAAACTATATATGATAGTCTCATTACACCTGTAGTCTAAATTTTATTTACAAAACTGGTTTTTACTGCTAAACCATATATGGGTTAACAGGCATGCTTCGTCCAAGATTCTGGACTGGCTTCAGTAGCCGGTAGCATTTATTTGGATTCCCATTTATTTCCACTGTTGGCTTCCGTAGGAGCCAATATTGAATTGCTCCTGCCAAAGGTAAACAGATAGAGAACAGAAAGAAAATGTCAGGTATGGACACCTATCAAAACATCTGTAATTAGATACACTGATCATGTCTTTGATCAGAAGGGTAATTGTTCCTGGCAGGGAGAAATTGACTCTTGTTCACAGCTCAATGTGGTGGCTACTGTCTGCAGATCTTTAGACATGGGGGGCATCTCAATGGTGAACATTCATGAAAGGGGTTGTCTTAAGGTTTGAAGATTTTTGTGTTCATATTTGTAAAATATGTACCATCATGGGATCAGAGTAGACATATTAATTAGTAGCTGTAGTCTACCACGTTACACACTCTGTTTGATATTGGAGGCCTCAAATGGCCCTGTGGTCAATATATAATGTAATCAAAACCATGAAGATAGTTTATATAATTTATATGGTTATGATTGATAAAAACTGTATTACAGACATTGAATGTGTTTATGGAAGTGAGCAAGAAACTAGTATTGTGTGTGTGTGTGTGTGCCTGCATGTGTGCGTGCGTGCGTGCGTGCGTGCGTGCGTGCGTGCATGCGTGCGTGCGTGCATGTGAGAATGACAGTCTACTGCCAATATTTGATTAGGAAATATTATTAGGTTTTCAGCCTGGGTTTGGGGCCAGTAGAAACACCCTACTGATGACAATTGATAAGATGTAATATTCCAGATTCCATGAAGAAGTGAAATGCTAGTAAACACAATCTCTCTACATTACATGCTGCATCTTTGGTACTCAGTTACGATAATAGAACTCTTAATAATCATTATTTTATATGACCTTATGGATACCTTGTAATGATTACCACATCTCTGCATAATTGCTACTTAAAACAAATTTGAGAAGTGCCCTTACACAAAAGGGGTAGGATTCCACCTTATCAGCAGTACCTTGCCACAGGAGAAATCCAATATCATCTATATACTCCATCTGTTTGTTGTAAATCTACACTGATTCTATGCTCCAGTGGAAACCATTGAAAGACACTTCCACCACTGACATAGTGTGGGGTTGTAACTTCCAATTTTAACAGACTATGGGGTGGTAACAGATCTGTGGTTTCTGCTTTGGACAATGTGACAAAACCAAGAGAACTTTACATCGGAAACAGACACGATCTTAAAAAAGCACCACACTTGTCACATCCACAATCTCTGGCTCACCAAAATGATGACTTTGACATTTTCAAAGGTGGCACCGAATCCCACCAAAAAACCCTGCAGATGTTTGTCATCACACCCCTTTCAGCAGGCCATTACTGTGACAGGTCCGGGCAGTACCCCATCAGAACCGATTATGCAACATGAAAAGTGACTAAATTTGTGTCTAATTTTGCAGTAATTGGAGCTTCACTTTGGAGTCTGGTAGGAGTGAGCACTTTGGAAATGGTTTTGTTTTGGCAATGTGACACAGTCTGTAACCAGCCGCAAAGCTTGCTTGCCTAAAGAGGCAGGCCAAAGAAAAGGCAGACTGAGATAGCAACATTGACTCATTTGTGTTATTTATTATTCCAAATGGTGCTTGTAGTATGGAAATTTGTTTTGTTAATTAAAATTTTTTTTTACTACAAACTCCTCGCTATCACAGGTGGAATGGGCAGACCAGAATATACAGGTATTACAGAACTCGTACAAGTTGCGGTGTAGCTGCAATCATTGGGACCTGCAATCATCATAAGATATAATAAATAATTAACACATTTGTCCTTTTTTCTGTAGTATTTTGTGCTCGGAATATTTGAATGAAAACAGTGTTATCTGACAAAAAACGTTTGATTGCGTTTCAAAATGTGAACTTGGCTGCAGATATGTAACATATGGCTCATTCCAAAATATAGCAATTAGATAAATGTAACAAAATGTCAGTTTGACCTGTGTGCCATTTTTACTCAGAGTCCGTTCTACTTCTACAACACGGACAAGACTAGCTTTGATTTCAGTTTGCAATCAAACCTCTAATTGTAGCCCCTACCCTAATTAAAGAGTCAAAGGCCATTTATAACCTTGAAGTAGTTGGCATATATAAAGCAACATTTAGTAACAAATATATGCAGTTTTTAACCTTATTCCCATTTGCAATCAAAGCTGATCATTTTACCTATCACTTGTTTTTGAGGGAATTCTCATTTTCATGTAGGCAAATTTGTACGAAATGCTGCTGGTTTGTAGGTCAGACTGTGCAGGCAATATTACATACCTAGATGCATTTATTATGTAGTACTAATAGTTTTATTGGGCCTTACTGATAGTTATAGATAGATTCACCGATAAATAATATAGCTTGCAGTTCGCCAACGGCAGACCACTAATTATGTTAATTATTGTATCATTAGTGATTATTCTTGAATTCTATCAGTAAAATCTTGCCATTCTGTATCAGAAGTTGATATTCTGATTTCATCTTTAACATTTTGAACCAGATAACTACTCTAATCAACATTAAAATATGAGTAAATTGCCTGTGGCACAGAAAACCAATTTGATTGAGGGTTGTTCACAGAAGATATATCATGATCTTTTACCAGTATATATGAAACACATCAGCAAAATAAACATGTTTTCTTGTAATATTATAGGCCAATTTTTTATGCATTTTAAAATAAATTTTTTGAAACGTTCCCTTTGTATAAACAATCATTTGTGTTTAATGGCGGATATTTTTATGGGTTTATGAATGGTATCTTATGGTCAGGTAGAGCACTCAGAGCCAAGGTTATGTTTAAATTAATAGCTGAGTTATGAGAACATAAACTTGCCAAAACAATAGTATCACTCCTGTGCCAACCACTTTACTAAAATGGCTAGTTCTCATGAAGGACTTGAAGTAAAGAGGTTACATATCAGATTTATCTGGACATTTGATTGGCAATGGCAGGCTTCAATCAGAATCCAAGATTGAAACCCATAAACTACCATGAGTGGTGGCTAGAGCTGTGCCATTTTCCTTGTTCTTTTTAATGTATTTCATTAATGGGTAGTATAGCCACTGGGCCTATACTGGGAGCAATCATACGCTAAACCATTACCTAATGTAGCATTAATTCAAAATTGGCCAATTGTGTGGCAAAGCAAATTAGCTATCAAACGGTTGCATAGTTCACTTACCCACGTAATCGTATGATGGTGACATAATTAGATGAAACTGTTCAGGAGTCTGCTGGAATGCAAGCTGGAAAATTAGGGAGAACTAGATTTTATGTTTTACTGATTCTGACAGTGAAAAATACCTTTAGCATTCTGGAGGAATAAGTCTGGATTCTAGCAACCCACCACCAGTTCTAGATACCCACCACCAGGTTAAGAGATCCACCACTGGTTCTAGAAACCCACCACTAGGTCTAGACATCCACCACCAGGTCTAGAAACCCACATCCAGGTCTAGAGACCCACTACCAGGTCTAGAGACCCACTACCAGGTCTAGAGACCCACTACCAGGTCTAGAGACCCACTACCAGGTCTAGAGACCCACCACCAGCCACTGAAACCCACCACTAGGTATAGAGACCGACTGCAGGTATAGAAACCCACCACCACCTTGGTAAACCATCACAAGCAAGGAGAACCCAGCATTGGCCCTGAAGGACCACCAGCAGACCCTAAAACATGACAGGTCGATGTTAAACGTCTTGTACCAAACCCTTTGATGTTTGGGGTACATTCAACTTTATGCATTATAGCACTACCTACAACTGACCCACAGCTGGGAGCCCAGATTGGTGAGAATGCACTTTGTGTAGTGACACAGAATCAATCACTCAAGGTGTAAGACCTCCTGCAGTGAACCCAAAACAGAAACCCAGAGTAGCTAAGAAAAATACCAGTACCTGGTTAAAATTAGCTCAATTCACCCAAAAAGCTGAGGTGCTAGAAATGCAGCTGAACTTTCCAGGCCATTGTTGACCTTTAGTACTCTTAGGTGCCAATACCATTCAGGAAATGAGGTCAGAAGTTGGGTGGCCCTTGCAGGGTTTGGGAGAGGAAAGTGGACTAATCAGAAATAGGTTAATAGGTAGTTATATATATATATATATATATATATATATATATATATATATATATATATATATATATATATATATATATATATATAGACACATATATATATATACACATATATATATACACATATATATATATACACATATATATACACATATATACACACATATATATATACACATATATATACACACATATATATATATATATACACATATATACATATATATATATATATACATATATACATACATATATATATACATATATATATATATACATATATATATACATATATATATATATATATATATATATATATATATATATATATATATATATATATATATATATATATATATATATATATATATATAATCAGTTGTATTTTTCTTATTATGTGACATAATTAGCATACTCTAAGGGGCTTTGTAAATAAAAATTTCCAGTTAAAAAAATGCGTGGGCATGCCAAGGGTCCACTGGGAATATCACAACGAAATTGGGCAGGCACATTTGTCAACAGTTTTTTTTGTAATAATCGGCTTTTCCATTCACTGCATTGTCTATTTGGGTGTACTGTGCCTCTGATTTCCCATTTTTGTTTTGTTTTTTGGGGTAGGGGTGTGGGTGGTTGGTGTCCATCCTATACATTTTTTATTAATGGAATTTATATATATTTATAAAGCCCCTAAATGTATTAGGTCAAACTTTGGTATTTGACAATTCACATCTGTTATTATCTACGTAGCAGTTATGTTATGTTGATAATTCACATCTGTTATTATCTACATAGCAGTTATGCATACTCTTGTGTCCTATGTACATTTTCAGCTGTGGCATTTTGTGTGTGGCTGTTTTTTGCTCTTATATTTTGCCGTGGATGTAAGCCAGAGACAGCCTACAATGCAGTAGGCTTAGATGGCTGTGACCGTTAGGTCTCATGAAAAACAGGAGTGAGATCTGTGCTAATAATATCATGTCCTAAACCGTGCCAAGGTCACACATTGACCAAAAGCCATGTATAAGAAACCCATGGCCGTTCCATCTGCATATAAGCTGCTTCTAAGGGTTCCCGTTTGCAAATCGATGCCGAGGTTTATTGTCATGTTCATCATATCACGTGACGTTCCTGTCTTCTGCACAACTAGCTTTATATGGTCGAGTCCTGTGTGTTTGAGCAATATTGGTTCAGCAGTTTGGCGGTAATAAATAATCATAAATTCTACAGGCATTAATCATGAAGGAAGGACACCTTCTGTGGTACGAACAAACATGGTTTGTTTGACAAAAATAGGTTTATTGCAAATAAAATAATCTCTGGCAGACGTACCATTCACGGCAACAGGAATCCACTAATGTGCACCACAATTTGACTTGCAGATTAACCATCAACGCCTACAATGTTTTATATTAATTTATATTAATAATTGTTTTTTGAAATGGTGTATTTGTAATAAATGTTGTATATATAAGGAAGATTGTAAAATTTTGTGCTGTTAGGAATATTCAGGACAAAAAAAATCACAAATTCCTTTATGATCACATGTGTGTATGTCAATTAATATTAATCGATTGTGTGTTGGACAAACTTTACCCATACTCAGTCATATCGACATACCCACTTGTGTACAAACACACAGTTTGACTTACTCTAGCACACAAATGAGATTCGGATCCATTGAAAATTGTATTATTATTGTATCATTGTAATCGAGGCTTTTAAATTCTAAGTATGTTCATGTATGTTTAATTAAGCTTAATAAAATATATTTGGCATGGTAATTACCTCTCAAGAAACATTTGTATTCCTTCTGAATATTTCAACCGACTGACTCAGATTTATTGGTGGGCTGACATCGTTACGAGCTTGTCACATGACCAGGGTCACATGACCAAGCTGGAGAAGGACTGGTGGAGCTCCAGGCTGGTCTGCCTCTGGCAGTAAAGACTGAGTGAGTCATTTAAACTATTCGAAAACAACGGCAAGAAGTTTTTTAGCATGTCAAATGTCACATTTCAAGAAACCGGAATGTCAATCCATTCAAAGCTTTAGAACATGTTTTTGTGAATGAAACTGTATAAACTGTATGTTTGTTTGTTTCTTAATGTCTACTAACTTGAACATACATTAATTCATGCTTCCTTAGTTATTTTAACCTGATCAGTTAGATAAACCACTGCTTCACGACATGCAGGTGGTAGGTAGATAAGACATGCAAACATAAACCACAAGGTAGTTGGGATAAATATACTTCCCTGCAGATAACCCTTCATACAGTATTTATGGTCAGTAGCCACCTAGCTATGGCCTGGCTGCAGTGGCTTGTTTGGCTCTGTCTGGATCTGTCACTTGTCATTAGCAGCTTATGGCCCATTAATTGGTTGCAGTTTAT
This sequence comes from Lamellibrachia columna, assembly GCA_963662155.1. Taxonomy (NCBI): domain Eukaryota; kingdom Metazoa; phylum Annelida; class Polychaeta; order Sabellida; family Siboglinidae; genus Lamellibrachia; species Lamellibrachia columna. The sequence continues at coordinate 11,373,056 of OY759270.1, forward strand.
GCACTAATTGAAATAACACACAGTCCATTAGTGTGTTAACCATGAGGTTTTATCAGGTTTTACAGTAAGTATATTTATTGAAGGAGCAGTTAAACTCCCTCCCTTGCAGTTGTTTTACCTCCCATCTCTCAATAAGTTGATCAATTTCCCGTTTCCCCTACCTAGTTTCCCCTCTCCAATCTTCTGCTTGTCTTTTGTTTGTCCTTTTGTCCATATTTCTCCCGTCTATCAAATTGTCTCTTTCCTCAACTCTGGATCTTCTCTCTGCATTCTTCTCCTACCCTTCTGCTCTCCTCCCTTCTAATGATCACCTATCCACTTGCTGTCCTCTTTCTCTCTTGCTATCCTGTTATTATTCTGCTCTTTTCGTGCTATCCGGTTATTATTATGTTCTTCCCTTGCTCTCCTGTTATAATTCTTGTCTTCTCTTGCTCTCCTGTTGTCATTCTGCTCTTCTCTTGCTCTCCTGTTGTCATTCTTCTCTTGTCTTGATCTCCTGTTGTCATTCTGCTTTTCTCTTGCTCTCCTGTTGTCATTCTGCTCTTCTCTTGCTCTCCTGTTATCATTCTGCTCTTCTTTTGCTCTCCTGTTATCATTCTGCTCTTCTCTTGCTATCCTGTTATCATTCTGCTCTTCTCTTGCTCTCCTGTTGTCATTCTGCTCTTCTCTTGATCTCCTGTTATCATTCTGCTCTTCTCTTGCTATCCTGTTATCATTCTGCTCTTCTCTTGCTATCCTGTTATCATTATGCTCTTCTCTTGCTCTCCTGTTGTCATTCTGCTCTTGTCTTGATCTCCTGTTGTCATTCTGTTCTTCTCTTGTTATCCTGTTATCATTCTGCTCTTCTCTTGCTATCCTGTTATCATTATGCTCTTCTCTTGCTCTCCTGTTGTCATTCTGCTTTTCTCTTGCTCTCCTGTTGTCATTCTGCTTTTCTCTTGCTCTCCTGTTGTCATTCTGCTCTTCTCTTGCTCTCCTGTTATCATTCTGCTCTTCATTTGCTCTCCTGTTATCATTCTGCTCTTCTCTTGCTATCCTGTTATCATTCTGCTCTTCTCTTGCTCTCCTGTTGTCATTCTGCTCTTCTCTTGATCTCCTGTTATCATTCTGCTCTTCTCTTGCTATCCTGTTATCATTCTGCTCTTCTCTTGCTATCATGTTATCATTATGCTCTTCTCTTGCTCTCCTGTTGTCATTCTGCTCTTGTCTTGATCTCCTGTTATCATTCTGCTCTTCTCTTGTTATCCTGTTATCATTCTGCTCTTCTCTTGCTCTCCTGTTATCATTCTGCTCTTCTCTTGCTCTCCTGTTGTCATTCTGCTCTTCTCTTGCTCTCCTGTTGTCATTCTGCTCTTGTCTTGATCTCCTGTTATCATTCTGCTCTTCTCTTGCTCTCCTGTTATTATTCTGCTCTTGTGTTCTTATCCCGCTATTTTCTTGATCTTCTGGTCACCTCTCCACATCCTCACCATCCATCCTCATCCTGTACTTCTCCCGTACATCTCCTGTTCTTCTCCTTTCCCTTGCCCTCCCTCCATTCTCCCACCACTTCGCCCACAGTTCTCCTGCATTTCTCCCATCATTCCTCACTGTACACAAAACGCAATGTTCTAAACCACCATCATCCACCCATAAATAATAAGTCCCTACTTCAATTTCCCACCATAACTTTCGCCTCCTCTTTCTGCTGCTGCATTGACACTGCCATTGCTTACAATGATCCTCATATTTCACCATAACTCCAATAAAATGTCAGCAATGCACCTGTAATGGCCTCAAGCTGATCCTGTGCATACCAACATAGCTGCCAGATGAGAGATGATCCTTGCCCTTGTGTTCCGGTTTCTGTTCAGTTTCTGACTCAGCACTTAAATAAGCGTTTAAGCCAGGCGTGTGTGGTGGTTTAGGAGATACTAGATGTGGTAGCACTGAGCTTTAGAGCGGTCAGTGTTGGGAGTTTCGAATTAAGGGGCCATGTACACTGTTAGACATTTACCTATTCGATACAAACAAACTAGGGCATGTCAGAACCCTTCACAGCAAATTATTAATAATGTGATGTTTGCATGATGAATATAACCACCTGTTACATGGTGCATGGTGCCACACAGTGAACTGTTACGGAACTAACGCAATTTAAAACAATAGTAGTTCCGTAACAGTTCACTGTGTGGCACTGCACAATGTAACGGTGGTTATATTTTCATGCAACCTACACTTATTAAAATTTGTGTGCAGACTTTGACCCCCCTGCCCCCTAGTATACTTTGTATGAATAGGTAAATATCACCAGTTGTTAATGGCCCCTTAATTGTATGTGGGAAAAAAGAGTTATTGTAATTATTGAGACAATCATATGGTATTTGATAATTATTGATTGCTTGCTTACAAAGATGGCCTTGTCTGGTCACTAACAAGTGTTATGTACCGGTCACTTGATATGTAAACCCTGTGGCCAGTGGCCAGTACTTTCGCAGTTGAGCAGGTTGCGTCCATTAGATTGCCAGCCCATATAGCCTGTGGCTTTTTTTGCCCTATTGTAATTTGGATCACTTAATTAATTTCATCCTGAATTCTGATAAACAACTGAACCGCTCCATTGATGACCACATAAGCGATGTGTTTGTCCAAGCTTTTTTATCGGCGCTGGTAAAACATAGGTTGGGCTGGTAGATTTTTAAACTTACCAACCCGATCGGGCTGGTGGACAAATATGGTGGCAAATTATTGCATTCCTGCAGGAGCGAACAGTTTAATTCTCTAATATCAGATTTGTTACAATTTGTTACAATTTGTTACAATTTCGGGTGTGCATCCAGTCTGTGTGAGTTCGAAACAGAAGCAGACATTGATCAAAATGCAGCTACTAGAGTTCAACTGCAAATTGCTTTCACCACCCTGAAACCTTCCGCCTGAAACTTCAATTGGCCACTGGGTAAATATACTTTGTGAAGCCTGTTGGTTGCTCTCAACGCTGCTGGTTCAATTACCCCCAGTTGTAGTTCTCACATTATTGATGTGTCCTACCCCAAGGGTGTTTCTGATGACAGGTATGTGCAATCCCTCTAGAAATATTGCTGCGGTATATATATACCTGAATCCTACAGAATGCACAGACAGATGTTAATTTAATGGGTAGCAAGGGGTTACCATTTAAACTAACCATTGACAGATCAGGTCAGATCAATAGATAAACCATACACTACCAAGTACCCCTGGTACCACATAAGCTACCCCTGATTCAAAGCCATGTTGTGCCTCATTAGCTGTCCCCCTACCCTGATGCCAAACTTATGATGCTGTCATTGATCTTATCACAATTTCCTTCCTTTGAGGACATTTACATTACACAGTTGTAAATCTTATATTGAATGGCAAAAATCGGTCAACTGCAGCTGAAATTTTTACAGGATGTTGAGAGAAATTAGCTGGTATTTGGGGTGGATGTGATGGGGCGAATACATGGAGGAAAGTGGAAGGGGTGATGGGAGATAGACATATATCCCGGAAGCTAAAAGGAAAAACCTGTACTTAGTTTGTGCGTCGCACCAGTCTGCCTAGAGACCACAGCGATGATGGAAAAACAACACCAGTCTGCCTAGAGACCACAGCGATGATGGAAAAACAACACCAGTCTGCCTAGAGACCACAGCGATGATGGAAAAACAACACGAGGAAGTCCACGTTTGTGAAAATACCTGGGTGAGAAGAATTGTGGGAATGAAAAGAGTAGACAAGGGAAGAATGGAGGAGCTGAGGGAGGAAGTTGGTGGGAAAGAGAGTTTCAAGAGGAAACTGGTGAGGAATCGGTTACAGTGAGCTGGACACGTGTAACAAGTGGAAGAGGGACGGTGAACGAAGAGAGAGGACACGCTCATGGGAAGACCGCGACTCATATGGGAGGACTGTGTGAATAGAGATTGAGAAGGGAGTGGAGAGCGAGAGCGAGGGATAAGTGGGAGTGGAGATGGCAGTGAAACAGGAACAGTGACAGAAGGAGGAGAAAACAAATTCGATGTCAGAAGGTCAACATGTCCACAGGGTAAACCTGCTAATGGCGCTGCACTGGTCACACAGGAGTGGTTTCCTCCCATGTGCCATATCCAGTTGGTACAACCAGAGAACCATGACATGTAATGCCAAATTACAAGCTATGGATCACTGGCAGAAAATTAATGCGGATAACAGCTTCATTGAATCCTGGTTTTTTCCAGGAATTTTTTATGTGGGGGATCCCAGGTTTTTCTCTGAACTTGGGATTATTTTTAGACTATGAGAGTTATGGCAAATCCATTTATGGGGGGATGGAGCGGGGGGGGGAGGGGGCAATGCTGATGTGTTCCTCATCCCTTGGAATAGGTGGGATTAATTAAGAAAGAGGTTCTGGGCACATGTGGGATCAGCACTGACACTCATAATCTGGAAGTCAGTTTGTCTATGATGTTACCCCATTCCACAAATTTAATACCACATATTGGGGACAGATCACTATTTATTTTCCATTGGTGAACATTTTTAATGCTGTTCGAACATTTTTACTTTTAATATTCTGAAAATCAGCAACGTTAATATTTATTCTTTCATCAACCTGCTGGAAAAAATTTGTCAACTTCTGTTGTTTTTTTCTCTCCCGAAAATCAACATACAAGATGTTCCCAATAATATCATTATTATGATGTCCAAAATACATACATAATCTTCATGTGCAAGGGATGCTGCAATCACTGACACAAGGGATCCTACAGTCACTGACCCAAGGGATCCTACAGTTACTGACACAAGGGATGCTGCAGTCACTGACCCAAGGGATCCTACAGTCACTGACACAAGGGATCCTACAGTCACTGACACAAGGGATCCTACAGTCACTGACACAAGGGATCCTACAGTCACTGACACAAGGGATCCTACAGTCACTGACACAAGGGATGCTGCAGTCACTGACACAAGGGATCCTACAGTCACTGACACAAGGGATCCTACAGTCACTGACACAAGGGATCCTACAATCATTGACACAAGGGATCCTACAGTCACTGACCCAAGGGATCCTACAGTTACTGACACAAGGGATGCTGCAGTCACTGACACAAGGGATCCTACAGTCACTGACCCAAGGGATCCTACAGTCACTGACACAAGGGATCCTACAGTCACTGACCCAAGGGATCCTACAGTCACTGACACAAGGGATCCTACAGTCACTGACACAAGGGATGCTGCAGTCACTGACACAAGGGATCCTACAGTCACTGACACAAGGGATGCTGCAGTCACTGACACAAGGGATCCTACAGTCACTGACCCAAGGGATCCTACAGTTACTGACATGTGCATATGTTGCCAGTCATTCACTGGACATTTTAATCTGGGCACAGCAGATATTGTAGTCCTAAAAAATAATTTCACAGGCAGCAAAAAATTGCCAAAAGTGGGTACCATCATATGACATTAATCCAGAAGTAAAATAGTGTCCTGACCCCAAGTAGTCAAACGTGGTGATTTCATTCACTATTGTCTCCTCCAAATTCTCACTTCTGCATCTATGTTGGCAAGTTTTGTTTGCAAACAGCCAGATATGTGGCTCCTTGTTTGTGTAAATAAACTCTGGTTTTATCTGCCAGCCCTTTCCCAAGCCGGCCTCCCTCTGAATACATGCTGCATTATCATGTATGTTGTTTTCCCTTTAAAAGAGTTCATGGTTTTCTTACTGGATACAATTTTCTAGGCCCCAGAATTCATACCCTTCATACAATTTTTTAGGCCCCAGAATGTATTCCCTTTATATACATTTGTAGTCTCTAGAATTTATACGTAATGAAAGAGCATCCCTATAGATTACTCAGCATTCCATGTTTTCATAATTTTATATACAAGCAAAACCAACATTTATTTTTACATTATAATTTACATTCTACTAACAGGAAGGAACAAAATAATAATTGGTTGACCGTTCCAATAACATTGAAGAGCTCCTTCATTTTATACCTAATGGATGAGGATCCCATTAAAATATATTACAAAGTCTTCCATGTTTTAATAATTTTATATTTGCAAAATAAACATTTATCTTTACATTATAATTTACGTACTACAAACAGTAAAAAACAAAATAACATTGAAGAGCACCTAGATATTATATTGCCAGTTATTTTATGCCTAATGAGTGAGCATCCCATTAAGATATATTACTAAGTGTTACATGTTTTCATAATTTTATATCGGCAAAATAAAAAAAAACTTTAATTTACATCCTACAGGTAGTAAGGAAGATAAATAAAATAATTCTAATAATTGTAAAAAAAAAAACACCAGCAATCATATGCCATCTGCATCATCTTTTTGTACCTAACTTCATGATGGGAAATTCCCTGTTGCCACTTTTCTGCATCAGTTCCTATGCATTCTGTTTGCTCAGCCATGAAGTTAGACATTTAGCGATTACGTCCATGGTATGTCATTACGGCGATGTCCGTTCCAGTCTCGCCCTGAGCATTTGCTGACTGGCGACAGTATATCGGGGCTTTACAGTGTACTCCCGTTGTTATTGATAGAGTTGTATAACCAATCTAGCTGTTTTCTTTTTTTGCATAAAGAATTACCGTGAAAAGATACCTGTAACCTACTGCCATGTAAATCTTAAATTACAATGTCGAATTTACCTGAAGATACAAAGTGCTGCACTACTATTTATAATACCGTTGACACAACAAACACTGTTGTCAGATGCAATCAATTGCAACCGATAGGAGTGCTTGGTGTGTCACAAAAATCGATAAGGCCTCGTTTTGATGCAAGTCACATGGTCACACAACCATAATCACATGATTAAAATGTCACATGTTTTACAAAATGGACATGAATAGTGCACTTGGCGGCAGATTTAAATCTTCAGAAGCTAAACATTTTGCGCGGGTGAAGAAATATAGAGCAAAACGACGCGTTTCTACTCGTGCTTAAGCCATTTAATTTTGTTTCAGCATTATTAGAAGTCCCTCTCAAAGCCGCGATGTTTCATTTCTTCGGCAATTTTTACGTACACCTGTTTATTTTGTCTGGTGTCTTCTAACTGCGCTTGGACTGATGAATCAGTCCAAACATCAATAATCGCTGAACTTTCGGCAAACGTCCAACTGATGTTTTTGCTTTGGTCTGTTTTACTTTTGGCGTCTTCCATCGCTAATTCGATCCAGGTCAAGGTTATTCCCGGTTAAACTTCTGGTGATGACAACAATGATTTATAGATCAGTGATTTCGCTTGTAGCGCTACAAATTGTGCGGTGTGTCAGTGGTGAAAAATCCCATCCGATAGCAAAATGCTATCGGTTGCAACCGATTGCAATCGATAGGGATAAATCGGTTTTGGTGTGTCAGGGGTATAACTTGTAATCAGGGGATTCTTATGTGGATTGGAAAATAGTATAGTCAACTTGATGTTGCTGTTATACATATTCACCTGATGTGCTAATTTTGTCCATTTATCTGTATCTTTCATTACCAAAGTAGCTGTAATTTATTTTATCATATTAGCATATATCTATTATCTAGTATAATCTGTTGGAACATTATGTCATGTTTATGGGTAGTGTAAGTTTTTGTTTTAGGGACAATTTCTTCTAAAAAATTATGAAAAAAATACTTTTTTTTCTCGCGAAAACATATTTAAATATGTATATATATATATATATATATATATATATATATATATATATATATATATATATATATATATATATATGTAACTATGGAAAAAATATATTTTATCATAAAAAGAATGAACATTTATCATCCCAAAGCATTTAAATCATTCCTGTTACTTTGTTATGTTTCTGTTGTTATGTTTGTAAACATGATCATTTCCAAAATTACTCTACAAACACTTGCACTGTGCTAATTTTGTCCTCATTCTGGGGCTCCTAGCTCTTTAATTTATTTAATAATGTAGTATTTTCATGGACATTACAAGATATACGATAAAAGCTATGCACACACCAAATTTCATAGCTCTTGTGGTATCAGATCTATATGGCGCGATTGCCTTTAAGGTAAAACCAGAAGGTATTGGCAAAAGTTGGAGTGAACTTTGTAGAGGTCACGTCCTGGGGTTATGCATCAACAAGGCAAAACAACACCAGAATGCCTAAGTGCTTCAGTTTTATTACCAACTCTGCATAATTGCCCTGAGAATGTCTTACAAGATCGCCTGAGTGTGACCAAGTGATCTTATTGCTCTGAGGTCAGTTAGGTGCAGTCTTGGTCTTCGTGGATTCTTTGAACCTTGTGGCATTTCTCATTCATGTAAAGTTTTGCAAATCAAATAAAAAAATGTTATGTGTATATGTCAACAAAACATAGTCTATTAATGTTGGTGTAATGCTAAATTTAATTTGGTTTAACTGTAAGACTACTGTTGTTTTTTTCATTGAAACCAATTCTAAAACAGAGTCTGAAAATTTAACAAGGTTTAGCAAGATTGAACAACATTGCCATCCAAGGCAAAGGACCAGATGGCAAGTGGACAAGTAAGCCATTGGCTTATTGAGAGTTCAATATTTGATTTGTCTATGTGTAACCTAGCCTTCCTGAGATCTGTGTCAACCTTGTTTTTAAATATAACTTTTATTCACATTGCTAGCAGTTACACAAAAAAATATTTCTCAATATTTTCATACCTATTCAATATCTTGAAAAATTAAATTTGATCTCCTCTTAACCTCCTTGTCCGCACTGTGCGCAAAATTATAACTCGGTTTTAATAAAAACTATACACTTTTATTTTTGTCTTGCCACCAACCCGCAGCACTGTTTTCGTCAAATCCTTAAAAAATAAAAAATAAATCAATCACCATAATTTTTCACCCAAACAATCCAAATCCCATCTTCGTACGCAAGGATCCTTCCTTTGCAAATGTGCTATGTTTCCCTGTTCACATATATATATATTTTCAGAGTGCAATAAATCTTCGAAAGGGAGTACCGTTTCAAAGCCACTGCTACTTTATTCGTATGACATGAACCCAGAAATAAAATAATGGTCTGTACCCATTTATCACAATTGCAGTTTTAGAATACAAGTATATTGCAGGGGTTGATTTGCATAGAAATCACTGGTGATACAAGAATACCTTGTCCTAAACGTGTGGTCAATCAGATGGTCAGCGGTGTGACATCCTGGTTTTGTGGTACGAAGGCCCAAGTATTTTATGATGTCACAATAACAGTGTGCATTGGACCAACGTGTGAACATAAATCACGGGTGGCCAATAAATGGTTTGGACCACAATATGTAGCTTAATAAAAGATGATGTCAACATGTAATTATATAAAGTTTATATCTGTAGTTTCATATATCATGTATGAACAACAAAGGATAACGATGCCATCATTATTGTAATTATATACAATTTATATGGGTGTACATTAAAGTCCCTTTCATCTTTTATTCGGCCAATATCTAATTTGTTGATAAATATTATAATCTTATTTGGTAGGTGGGTGGTCTGTGTGGGTCTGGTAGCATATTCTTAAGAATCTCATATGACCAGCAGATATGGAAAGTGAATAATGTACATATATTTTAGTTTGATTATTTGAGGACATGATGTAGCAGAGATAGCTATATCTATCTTGTTTTACAGGATGTTATCACAGTCATTGACAACTTGATGTTGGTAAAGTAATCAGATTTTACTGTTTACCTTTGAGATAAACAAGGTGAAGCGCAGTGTGTATATTGATATCTCTGTCACCTGGCACCTTGTAAAATTAGGTCACATTTTAAAACAATCTATAGATTTGCAGTAGTTTTATATTCACCAGAACAACTTCATCACAAATCATGTCTTACTAACTGTCTTAAATCTCACCTTTCGTTATAACATTGACTCGTTCATTTTCATAAGTGGATTATATGTTGCATAAGCCAAGAGATCCGCAATACATCATTTAGTGTCCTTAATAAAGTTCCTTTAAATTTTGAGGTGACCTCCAATGCCAGGCGCCCCCATTATATATAGTCATCTCCCAGACTGCACTGGTGCAATCATTGTGAACAACAAGAGACATCCGCATTTCTGATATCCGGGAAATACTTGAAATTTCCGTTTGGAAGGGAAGTATTTTTTAAATTTCCCTGTATCCTTGTTTGTTTGTTATTGGAATTTGCATCATTTGACATTTCAATTTATAACTTCTTCTTTTTTCAACTCTTAATTGCCAATTATGGGTTCGATTGTGATTTGTATCTACATACACATGTATTTTTCTTTCAATAACTACGTAAAGAGATGTTTGAGTTGCTCTATGTTTAGCATTTGACGAATAACGTTTTGTGACATGACATCATTTTTGTCATGATTTTGTATTTTATCCAATTAAAGTACAATGTATTTTGACAAGGAAATTAGAGACAAGGAGATTAAGATAAGATCAAATCGATGTTTTTTAAGATATTAAATTGATATTTCAGTATTTTTGTCTCACTTAATGAAGATAGAAGAACCAGAGGACATAAAGTAATGTTAGTGAAGGAACAGTGTAGATTAGATATAAGAATGTTCTCACAGAGGACAATAAATGGCTGATACAAAATTATCTACTGATTGTGTAAATGCTAGCAGTGTGAATATGAAAAAAAACCCGACAAATTCAGAAGGGTGGATTACACATAGTTGAATAATTGTTGGATTCTTGATAAACCAAAGGCTTGCTTAGCTGCTTGCCATCTGAGTTTTCCCTTGGATGGCAATCTTGTTAAATCTTGTTAAATGAGAGGCTGTAATCTTTACTGATGTGCATTTGATGGCTTCTTTATTCATACAGTCTCCTCTCAGAGTGACCAACTTAAGGACAACCGAATTTGTATTGATTTGAAGCGGATGCACCATATATAATCCTGACAGAACTTTGATGAATCGTTTGGCCTCTACACTTTCCGAGTGACCATTCCAATCCACTAATCTGGTCAACTCCTCATTGATTTCTGAATCTAGGTCAATTTGATTGATCATTCCAATGCATTTGTTTCTTTGATGAATTATTCCATGTCCAATCTTTCAGACTGAACATTTTAATCAACCTGGTGTTTCTTTAGCTGCTATTATTTGGAAGGAAAACCGAAAAATCTCTCCCAAGCACAAATACATTCTTACACGATTCAGATATGTGATTGTAAAACATCATTTAGGATAAATTGCTCTTGCGTGATTAGTTTAAGTATTAGGCAGTCAGTTTAATTAAAGAGTGCATACTGTTGTTGAAATCATCAAAATAATAGACGTCAGTAACGTTCGAAAATGTGAATAGCATTATGTTATAGTATATAGAGCCAAGCCACATTTGCCTTTTTTTTTTTTACCAGGTCTAGTCCAAAATAATATAATAGTTAGTCTGATGATTTCACCAAAACCAAATAATAAATTTGTACAATTGATTTAGCAAGTCGTACTCAAACTCGATAGGTTAAATTTTTTACAAAATGTGTCTGAAATGGGACCAGTGAAAAAAATTTATTGCAAGGGACCTTTAAGTACGATAAGCACAATGTCAAGTGGCCAGCAAGTGCGCTGGTGTTGACATGACCAGCTCGATTGCAGTTACAAAAAAATTGGCCTATTTGGCAGTATTTTGTTGAGGTATGCCTCCTAAAATATAAAGAGGTGATGGTTTTCTTATTCAAGATAGGGAGGAATTTACCTACTATTTGTGAACTATCATGACCACACGTCCCCCGAAGTGGAATCGTAACTCTGCCCCTGTTTTGTGTGGCAAAATGGTATTGCATACACAAAAGCAAGGTCATACACAAAAGCAAGGTCATGCAAAATGTTCAGAAACCAGAAATGGAATGGACTGTTATGATGTCTTTGTATATATATTTTGTATAGTTTCTGATTTCATAATGTTTCTGATTATTTTAAGTTGTTTAAGATGTCTAATAATAACAATAATTACAAAACTTCTGTCATGCCTGCAATACTGAGAAACCTGAACTCAGAGACACAAATATAAATGGGATTATTGGTGGTAGTTATGGTACATTTATTAGTTGATGTAGGACTTGACCTAAGGCTACATTTTGGTAAGCCAATTAATTTACATTTTCATCCATATTCACATCTGTAAAGTGGGTTTTTAAATGTCTAACCTTCTAAGTTTGGTAGATGTAGATGTTCCATAGATATTATTTTGGCCTTTCTGGCACGACTTTGAAACTATTGGCACAGTTCCAGATAAGAAATTACTTAGCAGTTCGTTCACGATTCCTGTATTGAATAAAAATATGGACTATATGCGCCTGTTTTTGCTGAAAAAAGTTGTGTATGCAAATGGATGAATGGTAGAATAATTGAAGTTGGTGGATGTATACAGGGCATTGTACTTGGCTGTTGGCTTATTTCTTTGCTGGTTTGGCAGTTCTACGGGAAAACATTGCAACCCACTGATTCTTTTGAACACTGTCTGATGTTTTCTATGGTTTTTATTACTGATATATAGTGACTCTGTTTCTGGAAGGATGTAATATGTGATGCTCTCTCAGAAGCATCATATAATTACTTTAATATGGGTGTGGGTTTGTGAATATGTAGGTGTGTGTGTGTGTGTGTGTGTGTGCGTGCGTGCGTGCGTGCGTGCGTGCGTGTGCATGTGCGTGTGTATACGTGTGTGCACGCATGTGTGTGTGTGTACGTGTGCATGCATGTGTGTTTGGTTTTATAGTTCATTTGACATTTAACTTGGACTCATGGTTAGTCCGGAAGACTAATCCAGCGTGCACTCATCCCACAGGGATGTGCACTTTCCCACCAGTTTCCCCAACTCATAGGAAGAACTCGTTTACAATCATCCCTTCCCTACAGATGTGATTAAGCTTGGGGATCCAGTCTCAGGATGTATACCTTTCCCAGTCAATCATTGGAAATCACTTTCCCACCTGGCACAGTTTTAACCCTTTCACACACAATCCCTGAGAGCCATTTAACATGGCAATAATAACTTACTTAACCTTTTCATCTACAAGTTTATGTTTTTTTATTATTAGTGGTAGTTACCATAAATTTATTGGTTGACATAGGACTTTACCCAAGGCTAGATTTTGATAACCATAAATATCTATGTCTAAGTGGAGGTTTTCCGCCTAGATGCATTAACCCTCTTCTTTCCACTTCACGGTCATTTGAGCTGCTATTTTTCTTCACATTTTTACCAAATCACTTGCTAATGATAATGTCACGGGAGTTTTCTCTCCTTCCCTCTGCCCTTCCTTTTTCCCCTTCCTCCCTACTTCCTTTATTCCTTCCCTCTGCCTTCCTCCCTGCCTTCTTCTTTGACTTCGTATCTGTCTATGTGCCTCCCTCCCACCCTCCCTCCCATTTCCATCCCTCCCATTTTCCCTCCCTCCCACCCTTCCATTTTCCCTCCCTCCCACTCTCCCTCCCATTTTGTCTCCTTTGCCTCTCTCTCAACCAGTATTTTTTCCTAAACTGGATCACTTCCTCCCAGGAAGGATGTGCCGTATGATTCTCCTTAGTGACGGGATGACTGATCCCCTTCCCAGTCGTAAATGAAACAGATGGTTCTTTTTCTGTCCCTGGCAAAGTTCCATTTAGTCCCGTGAAGAATGCTCCCTTGATACCTGCCCCGGAAGAGTGGGATAGTTTGAACTTTGATAAGAACCTGCAGTAGTGGAAGGTTGTTAAGAACTTTGTAAATATAAAAACTAAAAAAAATGGATGTGGTTGGGTCTGGAGCCCACAAGGATTATCACAACAAAATTGGAAAGAGTTTTTCATGATTGAAATTTGGCAATAATCACCTTTCCATGCACTACATTTGCAATATGTGTACAGTGCCTCCAAGTTTCGTTTTTTATAGGGGTGTGAGTGGGTGAGTTGGTGAGGTCAATCATACCCAGATATTTTGGGATTGTATTTTTTTTATTTGCATAACCCCATACCACGGGTTAATGTTTTCACTTCCTTTGGACCTTTGAATTGCATTTATGCCAGCTGGTTAAGAACATGTTTGTGATTATCTATAAATGTTATACTAACCACAGCATGATTGAATAGCATTTACACCAGCTGGTATAGAACATGTTTGACATTATCTACAAATGTTATGCTAACCTCAACATGATTGACCTTTTGATGTTGAACACCTAGCCCACCCTCAATGTAGCCCCAATGGCATGAGTTAGGCCCATTGTGGCTACTTCCCGTTACAGCTACTTTCCATTATGGCTACTTTTTTTCCCATTAGGGCTTCTTTTGTGGGAGCAACTAATTAGAAATTGGAACTAATCCCGTTATAGCTACTTCCTTGATTCTGTTCTTGAGCCATGGGAGAATCAATTATTTCAGATGGTATACAACGTAAAAATACATGATGTGTAAGCATTACAGTTTTATTAAGACATGAATACATTAATTGTACAGAGTACTCAGTATAAGATACTCCATACATTATGCCCAACATTATGCATTGAACAGAAGTCATGAAAGTCATGTATCACAAGTGATGTCATTCTAACATCAGCAAGTAACTGCCATCAATCGCATGTGAATGTCACTCTAATTTAAGTAAGTGTCCATCTGCAAGCAGAAAAATAGTACAGATAAGTACAGATCTTTCCCCATCACATACTCCTGTTTGAACTGAGCCAGACACTGGTTCACAATCCGATACTTCCTCTTCTTCTGTGGTGGTTGTATGGCTGCATGACGTTGTGCAAGCTTCAGCTCTGTTGCTGCCTGATCCTTCCTCGTCACCTCCACAGACTCAAAGATGTTGGGGTGATGTTTACCCACAAGTTTTGTGAACTTCAAGGAGGGTGGTCATGCTCACCACCCTACTTCATAAAGACACCAGCCTCACTGGTTGTCAGTGTTGACTTGTATTTAATGTCATATATGGTACACACCCAGTATTTGTTGCCATGTGGCCCAGTCCGCCTACACCGGAGCCTGTAGCCTCTGTACATGGCTGAATACTTCCCATATTTGCTTGTTGCAAATTCAACCACATCCATCTTTAATAATATTACATAGATACAGATACAATGTTCTCAGTGATACTAAACATAGAATGATTCATTGTGAAAATGTCTCAGCTTATAAGTAATATAACCACTACTCCAAAGAAGCCATGTACAACACTGACAGTTACATGCATCTTGGTAAAACCAGTTATGCTTTAACCACTTTAACCACAAATAACCACATACAAATAAATTAATGCTCCTCCTCCTTAGCTGGCTAATTACTGGCTAATCCCAAAAGTAGCCGTAACCGGACTAGTTTGGGACTAGTCTGATTGCTCCTCAAAAAAATAGCCATAATGGAAAAATAAAGTAGCCGTAACGGGAAGTAGCCAATGGGAAGACTTCATTGGCATAGGCACTGAGGCACGGTTGGTTGTGTCTATCACAAGTGTCCATTACTGTAACCTGGAAACATTTAACAAAGTTTTAACAAGATTTAACAAGATTGAACAACATTGCCGCCCAAAGGGAACAAAAAACAGTTACACAATCAGTAGATAGTTTGTTCCATTCATTTATCGTCCCCTGTGAGAATACTTTCTGATATCTAATGTCCGCTGTTCCTTCACTAATGTTACTTCATGTCCTCTGGTTCTTATACCTTCATTTAGTGAGAAAAAATACTTCTATCAATAGTTTCATAAACGTTCATTGTATTAAAAACTTCAAAACGTTCATCTCTTCTTAATGTCCTTGTCGGTTTTATGTGTTTTCCATAACTGTGACATGATGTCTTGTCATTCTGTAGTCCACAGTGACCAGTTATCTTGGCTCCAGGTTAAACATTATTCTGCTGCAGTGTCTTAGTATACGTTTCTCCAGTTTCTTTCATAATTATCAGTCTTGGTTGATACATGGGACCCTCCTTTACTTACAAGTCTGGTACTTAGTCCTGCCTGGTTCCTAGTGTTTATTTTCCCAGCCATGGATGGTCTCTGTCTTCCTAATTAGATCTTCCCAACTAAGGAAAAGGTCTCTGGTCATTTGAAAGGCCACTCTACCCATTTAAAGTTAATTCTGCTTGCCTAATAGACATTTCATGCTTGACTGCACATCACTGGTCAGCAACAGCTGTGGTCACTCCCTGGTCACTTCTTGGTCACACCCTCTCCTGTGACACTGGCTCCCTGTATATAATTGGACAGGTTACAGACTGATTCTCCAAGGAGAGACAGATGTGAAACTCACTTCACCCAGCAGTTGAATGGATATCATATTGCAATAATGCCTTTATTATAATTCACTTTGATAGCTATGAATGTTTTTACTTATTAATTACTCAGAAGAACATTTAGGGACAGTATAAAAATTTCACAATAGGAACATTTAGCTATTTCGTGGTGCTTTGCAATTTAATAACATGGTCTAGAATTGCTAAACAAACAAATAAATAGATTAAACTATTAATAATAGTAATTATGATAAAATAAATGTACAATATAGAAGTATAATAATAATAATAAAATAATAATTATTAAATAACTCAATAAATAAATTTATTTCAGCTTCAGGAATTTTATAAAGGGAACATAACATTCAACATCAAAATATCAGGTATTCATGTTGGTTTGTTGGATTTCATCGAACATTTTTGGCAAGAAAAGACCTTTTTTCCCAAATGAGTATGTGTGAATTTGAGCTTTTTAGTCAAAGTAGTTTTGTGGTAAGTTTGTGCTTCCTGCTTAGTTCACCCTTCCAGGGTAATAAAGCTGGATCTGTACCCCTGAGTGGGGGAGGGATTATTGGTGGGGCAGCCTGGGGTAGATAAGCAGGAAGTTAACCCCATGGGGGTGAGAATGGAATTACCAGGGATTACTTAAATATCCTTCCTCAACAAAAATTTTTTTGCTAGTCTCATTTCAAATTAATTTGGCGAAATATCAAACCTACCTAGTATCCACTGCAACATGCTAGCTTTTGTATGCAGTTTTTGTGAAATCATCAGACAAACTATTAAATTACTTAATGTTTGGTCAGACATTAATTGAAGTGAAAATGGTAACACTGAAAACTTTTGTAACTTTGTCATGTGATCTGCGAAATGATGGAAGTCACGTCCATGATTGGTATTGATTTGCAGTGTTTCCCATTTTGGAATATCCAGTACTTTGAGCCTTACCAGATTTAACGACTGAAGTCAATTCTTTCGATGATTTAAAAAAAAAAATTTTTTTTTTATTAAATCAACTGCGGATGTTACTTAAACTGTTCACAGACTACATATTTGGATATCAACGAACCGGATTCGCGATAGGCTAAATCAGTTGAGTAATAAGGGTAAGTTGGGTGGATTTAAAATTGGGATTACACGGTAGTAGGGAAGCCCCAGGGTCCAGGAAGTGGGGAAGTCACAGGTGGGGTAGTTACCCTGATTTTGATAACCAGCCTGATGTCCTGGGGTGAGCATATGGCCTACTCCTGCTGGGTGGAAATTGGGTTATATAAGGTGACAGGTTGATCACCCATGACATGGGGCTGATAATGCATTGGGGTGCTTGCTTGACACAAAATGGTACTCCCTGGTAAGGGGTTAAGAACTTGTGCAAGAGGGGAGGATCACATACATCCATCAATGTATCTACAGAGGGGGTAGTTACTGACACCTAAAACACCCCATGCTTCATGAATACAAGTTTGTGTAGGCATATATATATATATATATATATATATATATATATATATATATATATATATATATATATATATATATAAACTTATAACGGGTCAGGCCACAAACAACAAAACAAATGTAGTCCTTAAATATATGCAATGTACCCAATCTCAGTGGTATTTTAAATGATGCACCTTTTAGTGGTGAGATGTTGTGGTATGAAGCGGATTTGAAGATGTGCAGGTATTTTGGTGGATTTTCCTCCGAAACACCAGTATTAAGATTTTGCGAAAACAGCCAGTTTTTCAGGGTATGCATGTTTGGGACATGATTAGGAGAGCTAGAGGTATGCGATTTTGACGAAACATATTCAGCACATCAATAGCACAATGGCAGTTGGTGTGAACAATTTTTTATCATCAGGTTTTCTTGTAATCAGACAAAACACTGCCAGAACCACCAGTGGGAAAATCAACTGTGCACTGGGCCTGGGCCTGGGGTAATAGCCACATTATCATTAGGGATGAGATTGAAAGTAAATCATGACATCAGCAGGGGCTGGGGATAATTAAATGTAGGGCTGGCAGAAGGGCAGATGTTGACAGATTGCCCTTCCAGACTAGTGTAGCAGACTGCTAGACTCAGGGTGTTATGGCTAGGTTTGTGGGCAGACCACACTGTCTTTCTGATTGACATCTGGCTGCAGTTAGGAAGTGAGGTGGTACTTGTCACCTGATGTTGATATATTTGGTGTTGCTGCCAAATCTCTTCTCTCTGTCTCACTGTCCCTGGCCCTCTCCCCTCCCCTTCCCTCTTCATCACCATCTCTTGCTCCTCTTTCCTTTCTCTTTCCTCTTTCATCCCTCCCTCCCTCCCTCCCTCCCTCCCTCCCTCCCTCCCTCTTGCTGTCATTTGAAACTTGGCCAGTTTCATTCACACCACATTGTCGGAATTCACTCAGCTGTATAAATGAGTACCTGGCTGTAGACAGCAGTGAGACTGTGAATAAATAGCTTTCACACAGTAATGACTTCCAAGAGAAGTCAGTTGGTGTTGGAAGGAACTGGTTTACCTGGGGGTGAAGTGTGAAGCAGCCATAAAACTAGATGTCATGCTATATAAGGACATACCTTTTACCTTTACCATTTATAATAGTTTATAGCCAAATTGAAATCTACTGACTTTGTATATAATCAATCAGTTTTGTAAGATAGACTTCTGTGTAGTGAAAAATGCAATTGTTTACCTATCAGTTGGTAAGTAGTTAGACAGGAATTACACATCCTATGTTTAGCAACATATTTGTAATTTTTTATTCATTTTACACTATCCTTATTAGTCATAATGTTGTTCACATTACCATATTGTTTTTTTATTATTCTAATCTGCAACATGTCTACTGATTCTTATTTCCTGTTTCTGCCTTCCTCGTGTCCCTCTGAGTTCATCCCTTTCTCATCTCCCTCTGAGATCATCCCTCATCTCCCTCTGAGATCATCCCTTCCTCGTTTCCCTTTGAGATCACCCCTTCCTCATCTCCTGAGATCACCCCGTCCTCATCTCTGGGGTCATCCCTTCCTCATCTCCCTCTGAGATCACCCTTCCTTGTCTACCTTTGAAATCACCCCCCTTCCTGCTACCAAACTTTCCAAATACTGATTCCTGGAAGACCTTTACAGTGGCTTTTGTAAAGCTTCTTCATTTCTGTGGATTCATCTGACAATATTCTTTTTCCTACAGCCACTCAGAAAATCACCAGAATTATTACATCCAGACTTTACACAAAGTTAAGAACAAGCATTTCAATTAAGAACAAAGTTTTAGGTTTTAATTATCATAGACCAGGAAAAATAAATTATCAAGATTTTTTATGAATATGTGTATTGATTAGGGATATAAAGTGTTGTGTCACAGGTAATGTGTGAAGTCGTAAAAAAATATTTTGGGGGGCACACAATGCTTTCCTCTGTGAAATGTGCTAGTTTATAAGAGTAACATATCTTCTTTAGGAGTCATTTGTGTAGATTAGTTAGTCTGTTTGTTCTACACAGACTGCGAACAGACGCCAGAAGTGTGGAATAGTTCAATGTTGGCTGTTCCATTAACTTGCTTTATTGTTCAGCAGGCACGAATCATAACTTATTCTATATACGAAAACATGCCAACTACAAGATGCCAGGCATGGGCGTGTGGTATTTTCTTGCAAACAATAGTTAGAGGCACCAGTGACTTAACAAATGTAAGACTGCAGTTGTGCAACGAGACATGTTGTTGACCACATTATCTGCCTCAGGCTATGCATTGCATGAGAAGTTTGTTTCCTGAAGGAAATTCTTTACAGGCACTTATGCATATCCTGTCCATAGTGGTGGGCACATGTTTCCTTCTGTATAATTGTATAATTCTGTCACAGTGATAAATTTATGTTTCCCTTCAAGCACAGATATGTATACTTTATTGGTAATGTCCGTTTATTAATGGAAGCAGAATTGTAGCATTTAGGCAATCACACAAACACGGTCCAAATCCATAGGGTTCTGGCATACGTCCCTATCAAAAGAATTGGCTTCTGTATGAAAATGGCAGGAATCTGCAACTGATGATGGTTTGTCCTTTCTTAAACATCAGTAATGTATTCATTAATTTTAGCCGATGTCGCAATTTGTGGTAGTTTGCCTATGGGCAGATGGGTTCTTTCTGTTGATGTGGGCTGGTTGCCATTTGCCTATGATGAATCATTCCCATATTCATGCACCAGTAGTAAATGATAGCTTCAGCAGAACAACGCAATACCTGGACTCATACTTCACAGTTGTAAAAGTGATATATTCCCTGCTAGAGAAGCCACAGGGATAATTCTAGGGTTATGGTCCCAAACGAAACAGTTACGTCCTCCTCGCCTATATCAGAACATGGAAAATATAATTATAACAATTTATTTCAAAATATATTATAACAAGGATGAAATCATCTAAAATGTATGTAGAAAATTCTTCAAATGTGAAAATGTAAATTACTACAATACGGAACCACTTCGAGTTAGTTGCTAGACAAGGGACAATTCAAATCTGCCCCACTTAATTATGACAGCCAGAGGGTGGTGAAAATTGAGCCCCACCCCTATTGTGAAGGCAGGGTAACTCTAGCCTGCCTCTCTCACCTCCCCTGCCTTGTTTTTTGGCTGTTTCCATTCAGCAATTTGATTTGGCCACATGGAAGCTAGGCATGCATGGAGTGGGTGGCAGGTGTTGAAATTG
Organism: Lamellibrachia columna; assembly: GCA_963662155.1. Classification (NCBI taxonomy): domain Eukaryota; kingdom Metazoa; phylum Annelida; class Polychaeta; order Sabellida; family Siboglinidae; genus Lamellibrachia; species Lamellibrachia columna. Next base: position 11,393,964 of record OY759270.1, read on the forward strand.
TTAAAAAACGGACTAGTGGGGGGTATGTGGACTTTTCAATTTTTAAAGGACTGCGTGCTGATTACTTACTCTTACTCGTCCACTGTGCTGCCAGGGACACAAGGTAGAGAGGAATCAATGCCATCCATTTCTATCTTCCTTCTAAGTCCTGCGTCTTTATTTTCTGGCATGCAGTACCACGGCTGCCTTGGTATTCTTGTGGTGGCTTTCGTAGCCCAAACATCTCCATGTTCTTTTCAATGCTGTTGATTTGATTGGCTCTACATTTGCTCTTTTAGGGACTTCTTCGTTGGTGATGAATTCATTCCATTTGATGTGTCGAAATCTGCACAAGCATCTGGTCTGGCAACTTGCTAGTTTCTGTTCAGTTATTTTGGTTGTTTTCCATATTTACTGATTTGATTGCTTGCTTGCAGAGTCAAGTGATTGCCATGTGTGAATTTGTGTGAATTTTTCCCGTAGAGTAGCATCTGTTGATGAACTTGTGGGATATAGTTTTGGAAATGAAACGTATAAATTTATTTTCTAAGAAAAATCAAGATAAAGTCATGTATACATAAAATCAAGAGGAAAGTTGACATTTAACATAAGTAAGACAAAGATGAGAGAGAGGAACTCTATAGAAAGGAGAGAGAGGAGAAATAGAGGGGAGATACGGGAGGTGTAGCAGAGGGGAGAGAGAGGATAGAGGGGAGTGAGAAGAGAGAAGAAAGTGAAGAGAAGAGAGAGAGGAGAGAAGAGAGGAGAGATGGATGGAAAGAGAGGAGAATATACAGGAGAAGAGAGAGGAGACAGAGAAGAGAGATGAGAGAAGAGAGAGGGGAGAGGAGAGAAGGGGAAGAGAGAGGAGAAATGGAGGGAAAAGAGAGGAGAATATACAGAAGAGAGAGGAGAGAGAAGAGAGGAGAGAGAAGAGAGAGTGGGAAAGGAGACATAAAGACGAAAGAGAGGAGACATGAGAAGATAGAGTAGAGAGGATGAGGAGATAGAGGAGAGAAAGGAGAGAGGAGACTCACAGAGGCAGACAAACAGAGAGATAGGAGAGAGAAATATAATTAGTCCGAGCTGCCAAATGAAATATGAGCTATCAGTTAAAATATGATTTAGCTTGTAAATCTTAGTAAGTTGGATGATTGACAGAAAATCATTGGGGGCCACTTGAATGGGCAATATCCCCCCAAGCAATGTGGATGTTATTTCAATTAGTGGTATGTTTACCTTGGTGATAAGTGGCTGTTTGTACTTTCCTGGGAAGGTATTTGCTTAGTCAGTGGAGCAGCCCATGTTACTGCAGTCTGTTATACAAGTATTATGTCATCTCTGAAGGAACAGCTGCTTGGTGCAAATACTGGACCTATTTAGCCAATGTCTTTCACTATTCTTGTTTGATAAGGTAGGCTGGGGAAATGTGACACTGAGATTTTCAAGGGGCTTAGTAAATAAAAAAATCCAATAATAAAAATGTTGTTGGATAAATCAATCAATCAGTCAATTGTTTATTCCAACACACAGTTACAATACAAATTACTAAAAAAAATGTGCAACAAATGTGAATTGGTGAAGACTACACCAGGGTGAGTTGGAAATGGTGTGAACAGAAGTCTTAGTGCAATACTTATCTATGGTTCACCCCGTGGCGTGTTAAGCCGTCAACTCAAATGATAAGTAATTATATATTTGCATTACTTACAACACGTAACAATTGAAAATCGTTGCTAAATAAATTGTGATTAATACATTGCAATAATATCTAACTTGTAGCACTTTTTAAATGCTTGTATGGTTATATAAGTGGTAATGTTTCCATTAAGGGAGTTCCATAATCTTGCTCCATATATGGAGATGTACAGTGATTTTGCATTAGTACGAAAGCAAGTTATGCAGAATCGTTCTGTCTAGTACCATATATATAGACACATATGGTTTTTAAAAAAATTTATGAGAGGAGAAAGAAATATAATTACCTATAAAAAATTGGAAAATAGGAGGCAGTGAATATGCATTGTCAAATGCAGTGAATGGAAAGCCGATTATTGCTAAATTTCAACTGGAAAAAGCTCTCTCAAAAATATACTTTTCCAATGTTTGAGATAATTCAGTTGATCCTATGAGTCGCCCGCCAACATCCAAATTGTTGGAGTATTGGAATTTATTTACATCGCCCAACAAAAACAGAAAATAAGGACAGAAATGTGTTTGTGTAAGTAAATCTAGACTTATACATATTTGTTTAAAATGTAATTTTATACAAACTGCTTGGTAATCGCAAACCGTATTGCAAAAAATTTTCTCCGCTTTTTCCCAAGTATTGTTTTGCATCAAAGCTTCCCAGGCACACATAAACGACAGGATAGCTTGGTTTTGTTGGGCTGGAAAGGCACTGATGAAATAAAAAGGGAATTCATTTCACAAGGAAAAAGAGTATGCCTGCTGACACTATGAATCTAACTCGGTGCAGTACTCCAAGACTGGAATGCTGTCTTTGAAAAGAAACTCCCGAATCAATAAATGAGCTGTCAACAGGACACCAAGAATAGTTGTGTATTGACACTACTCGGGTTTCAATCTGATGAAGTCCCAAGTGTAAATGTTATCTTTTCAACAGTAGGTAGCTTATAAACGAGTGAAACGAGCTTAACTAAACTGGTCATATAGACACTGTGTCAGGTTTTGGGAACCGTTTCTGAAGTATAACTTCCGGTAGGTTTGTTTTAGATATGGACTATGGTAAGAGCACTCGGATAACGGCTTGGCAATAGGCTGCAGTCATTATGTAAGACAAACAGCCGTGTTTGAATATTGTTCTTATTGCTATGCACTTCAGTAGTGGATTTTATTTCAATTGGCATTCTTAGAATAGTAGACTGACATTACTAAAAAAAATCATCATTAGCAGCCACATGATATACAGATGATTACAAATCTTTCTGTGGTCAGTTTATAGTGAGATTATTAATAGTTTACTGCTTCTTTCCAAAACAATATGTATGTAATTCAGACAGAATGTCAGACATCCTGGATGTCGTACTGGGCAACTGAATGAAGACAAGTGCACTAACAACTGCTGGCAGAATTGCAGAAAATGACTAAAAATTGGGTTAGGAATTGGTCTCAAACAACTATGAGATTAAAAAGATAACTTTTTCACTGTATCTTGTACAATGTGGGCAACAAACTGCTGAATTGTGTAAATTACATGGTGTGCATGAAGTCTTTTTCACATGACAAGAACATTTCCTATTGGCATGAATTTGTTTGTTTGTAGGATATCTCTAATAATTTAAAGATGTCCTACAAACAAGTATACACACAGTTGTTAGTGCACGTGGCTTCCGTTTATTGCCCAGTTTTCTGGTAGTGCATCGTAGATTTTGTTTTCTAATCATGCGTTTTCTCTTCCATTGCCTTTTATTGTTTGTGTATGAGAGACACTTAATGACCTTGGCCAGGAATGCGGTAATGACACCCTACTTTTGTAGTGTAGTAACACCTTGTTTTCTGGGGTGCAGGTGTGTTCCTCACAGGTGAAATTAGCTTCATTAGCCTGAGGAAATCCATCGCCAGTTGATCCAACAATACAAGATGTGTTCCTGCCTGGTGTCATCCCTTTGTAGTGCATGCATGTGTGGCCAATTTCGCATTTTTGCTAACTCCAAAAAAGTGAAATTGGACCCGTCCAAACCTCCATGGCAAAACAGAGTTATCTTTGTTGAAACGTGCCCCACTCTCCGGTTCAGTATGGCATCAAAGTTACTCGGTTGTAAATTTTGAAAGTTAAGCCAGTGCATAACGAGAGTCACATGGGAAGGTTTTTTATGTGACGTTCACATTGTGGCAACAAGCAAAATATATAAAAACGTTACGGGGTAATGACATTATCAGTTCACTTTTTAATGATCAACTTAACCTGGTAGTTTATAGACTTGCTTTAAAGGAAAACAGAATCTGATATTATTGGGGTAATTTAGTGAAGAGGGTTTGGAAATGGTTTTTCAGATCACGCTAACCATTTGCCAGTTTGCCATTATTTAAGGCTAAGATATTAATTAGCTAAATGGCTAAAAGATGAAATATGTTAAAGTGAACCCATGGGTTATATTATGGTGTTCAGATTATATATCCCTCTAAGTGTTTGCACAATGACTGTGTATACAAATGAGTTAACTGTGCAAATATTTAGTTTATGTCATCACATAGAGTAAAGATAACTATGTAATGATCATATGCATCATGATTACAATTTCTGGATACAAAAGAATAAAGTGATATAGGCAATGGTGTTGAAAGATTAAAGGATGAACGTTGCAATTGTAATGGGAAATGACGTTTGTACAGATTATGTAAGAGGGAACAAATTGTTTTAACAGGAAGTGCCCTAACAAACATTGACTTTAAGGGTGGTTAACTTGGGTAACTGATAACATTTGTTACTGATGCTGTTTTACTAAAATACCCTGCATAAGTGAAACTTGTTTAGTTGATCGTAATTTGCAGCAATTTCCTTTGCGAGAACCACTTGTGCAAAAAGACACGCTGAGTTAATGTTGTTATGAAACAAAACAACACAGTGTCTCGCCAGATATTGTCCAAACAACAAACACAAGGACAGAAATAACTTTCGCAGTAAACCGGATGTGTACATAAAGCAGAATAAAAACTCGAGGGGGGGAAAAAGCTGTGCTCTGGAATTAGACACTAATAAATGTCACCGTTTCTCATTCGGAAAGTTGCTTTGAATTTAAGGTTTTTTTGCTTCTCATGGAGTTAACTGGAAGACTGAGCCATAAAAGTAGGATATATTGTGCTACAGGCTTCTCTCATCAGAAGGGGTAGCAATATCCTAGGTCCCATGGGGTGGGGTGGATTTTTATTACTTTCTAAGTAGAGAGGATGTGGTATGGGTACAGGGGTGACAGTATATAATGACTCTATCAATAAATAGTTACTTATAATCTTTTTCCCCAAGAGATCGAGATAGATTTTAAAAAGAGGAAATATATTTTAATTTTTTTTCTAGGGATCATAGAGGGGTGTCGTAGTAAGAAGCTCATGTTCTTGTGGGGGTAGGAGCCATCAGAAATGTTTTTCCGCCCTCAACAACTCGTCTTCATCTATCAACCTTCTGTCATTTTTTCCACTCACTGCTGTTCACAGGTCTGTCTTTTCTAGATCACTCTTCACACTGTCCCTCCCAGTTGAAACATCACAGCTGACCCAATACTTCACCTTCATCTAATCCATAACTGTGGGTGGTCACTGGGACACCACATCCAACAGATTGTCGCCATCTTTGATGGTCCCTTACAGCCACTTGCATCTTATGGAAGTCACGTTATGTCCATTGCTCGATTTTTTCTGTTAAATTTTTCTTTGTCTGCCCCTCTTTCTCTTTCCTCTCACTGTGCCTTGGAAGATGACTTTTACTAGGCCAGTGGACTTCGTGACATGGCCATACCATCTCAGCCTGCGTCTTCTTACTGCAGACAGGAGATCTTCGTGTCGCCCAGTGTTTAGGCTGATTATATTGCAGACTTCCTCATTGGTGACATGGTCTGTGTGTGGGATGTGTAAGATGTTATGGTAGCACCTCATCTCCATCAATTTTACATATTCTTCTTTGAAGCTCTGCTGTTGAGTCCAAGTCTCGCATGACTCTGTTGAGTCTATGTCTCGCATGACTCCGTTGAGTCCAAGTATCGCACGACTCTGTTGAGTCCAAGTCTCGCATGACTCTGTTGAGTCCAAGTCTGGCATGACTCTGTTGAGTCCAAGTCTGGCGTGACTCTGTTGAGTCTATGCCTTGCATGACTCTGTTGAGTCCTAGTCTCGCATGACTCTGTTGAGTCCAAGTCTCGCATGACTCTGTTGAGTCCAAGTCTCGCACGACTCTGTTGAGTCCATGTCTCGCACGACTCTGTTGAGTCCAAGCCTCGCATGACTCTGTTGAGTCCAAGCCTCGCATGACTCTGTTGAGTCCAAGTCTCGCATGACTCTGTTGAGTCCATGTCTCGCATGACTCTGTTGAGTCCAAGTTTCGCATGACTCTGTTGAGTCCAAGTCTCGCATGACTCTGCTAGATTTGGACCAACACGGGGAGTTCTATAACAGCAAAACACCAACAAAGGTTAACTGAAATAATTAGTTGCATTGTCGTTATGCATTGGCCATACAGCATATATGGCTGGTTATGTTACTGTGCTGAGTATATTTTGAGCAGCCCCTACATCTAACATTACTGCTACAGACTTAATGCCTCATTTTAATAAACATTAAACATTCCTTGCATTTTTGGCACAAACCCAACTGCATGGCTATAGCATGACTTCAAGGGTTGCAAACTAACTATGGAGTCCATTCAGATAAGAAGAAAGATAGGAATTTCATTGACATTTCAATTTTCATTGAATAAAGTCACTAAATGCACTATCTTGCTACAAAATTAAACAATTAGTTTATTTCTTGTCAATAGGCAAGATGCTCTTTTTATAATATCCCTAAGTGGTGGTATTATAAAAAGTTTATTATAAATATGAATGGATGGTTGGGGGGCATTGTAATGTCATTGAAAATTAATATTTCTTGTATTAAAAATGTTTGTCCAGATTAAACATTCACAGTTCCGTTATAGACAATTGGTGAAGAATGATTATTGGATTGGAGCTTAGTATAATCTCATTTCAGATAATTAACGATCAGGTATATTATTGAAATGGGATTGAATGTTTATGAGATGAGTTTGATAGATAAGCTGATGTGCAATGGTTTATGGCTACTGGAAGTGTTAATGACCTGTCGAAGATTATCATAGAGTTGGGCTAGTTGAACAGTAAAATTAGTATTTCCTGATTGTGAAACTTATTACCATTTCTTATTTATTGCATTCACTCTTGATGCCGTGACAAATGCATTTCCCTAACAGAGATCTTACATTGACCCCATAGCTGATGAAACTAGATATGGGAACCCTTTTGCCTAAAACGAGATGTGCAGCGATAATTTGATGGTAGTTATTTTCTTGGAAAATCATTCAAAGTAGTTTTGCCAGCCGTATGGAAGCAATGCTTTTTTACATGCAGAAACATTATGTGGCGATATTGTACCTTTGTTCTCGAGCACTCATGACCATAAGTTGGTTGTTGTTGGAGCTCACACAAGATATATGACGTCTCCACAAGGCAGATACGTGTCATTGTAGTATTGTAGATACAATTCATTGAGCATTTACTACAGTTATCTGGTATCGTTTCAGTTCCTTCGATAATGGAAGTCAGGCCAGAGCTCATCTTAGCATGCAATTCAGCCCAAACCATTTCACAGGCGCCAACCCTGAGTACATAACAGAAATCCGTAAGACCCACAGACAAACCCGTATGAGTATCTTCAAATTCCAGTTTATACTAAATAACATGATTTTATGATAAAAAACTGTGTACCTTGAATAAATTTGTATCCATAATACTTTCTATTACAATGTATCATCTGGATATCTTCATTTCATCTCCTATTTGGTCATTCCGTCTCAGAGTTGTTGCACTGATACGTTACTCAAAACGCTTCAAGTATTGGTACATATAACCACACCTGCCAGAGCGCAGGGTTTTAGCTCAACTAGTTTTTGAGTTATGGTCATTTAAAATTGTACAGATTCTATCATGTTTGCCCATTTTCAGATGTTGAGCTTTTTGTCCTATTTAATATACCAATAACTGAAACACTGTTTGAGCTAGAATGCTGACGTGTTCTAGCACAAATAGCTTTTGAGTTATTGGTGTCTAAATTATTATAAAACAACTACACTAAGTCAAAAACCTGATGAGAATGGTGAATATGCAAAACTTGAAAATGTCACAACTCGGAACTGTTCCCACTATAGCCTGATGGTTTGACCTTTGTGGTTACGTTGACCTGTGCATTAATTATGCAAATTTGGGTTGAGTTAAAAAAATATGAGTGCAACAAGATTTTTTATCTTGGTTGATGGAATGGTGGAATGGATGTGGAATGCCTCTGTCCACTCAGATTCCTGTAGTTAGTCTCCAGTCATCTCTCCTGGTGTGGCTGTCCAACCGGGAACAGATCATTATGGTCCCACTGTTGACAATGTTAACGTTTTTAATGCTGTTCATAAATTTGTACTTTGAATCTTCTGAAAATTAACTCTGTTAATATTTATTCTTTCATTAACTTGTGAGGAATGTGTGTTGGTATTTTTCTCCAGAACATGAAATTTCCAGAAGGGTGACCATCTCAAAATCACCAGCACTTCATGTGCATACCATGACCCCTAAAGTAATTTAGTGATCTATCCCCTACCATACTTGCAGGAAGCATCAAACCAGGGACTATGATCCCCATCAAACATTGGACCACCCCGAATCACAAGGTTTGATGAGTTGGGCATTTGTCTGAGGTTTCCGTTACAGTGTTAGTATCAAGAGCTAAAGGTCAGAAGTCCCCCATTGGTTGCATAGTAACTTGATAAGAAGTGTTAAATTGTCTGCCTACAGTGATATGTAGCAACTGTTAAAGGAACCATATGATGATTTTCATTGGTTAACTGATACAGAGCTAGTTGGTAGTTTTGTATAATTAAAATACCCCAATTCTCTTAATTATTTCATTAAAAAATATATCTAAATTCACAATGTTAATTAAAATCATTGTACATTCCTTGTAAAAAAGGTAGTTGCAATAATTTATATGTAATCAATTAAAGTACTTTATGTACTAGCTAAAGTATCACCTAATTGTGTTCTGCTTTATTGACTTAATAAATTTAAATGTTAGTTGCAGTCAACACTTGTGGGGTTTTGTCATTTAAAATGTGTTTAATTTTGGTGCCATATTAAAATTCAGAGCGTCATTTACAAAATAATCACACATATTTCTTGCATCACAGTTTGTTTTTGCCCAGCCCTTATTTTTTATGCCAGTATGGTTCAGTGAACATGGTTAATTAATTGCCAAACTTTTTTTTCACTTACAGGTGTTTGTGATATCATAAATGATAATTAGCTAATGTTGTTAATTAGCCAAGGACAACACCAACGTAGATATATGTGTTGCGAGCTAGCGCATGAATCAGAATTAAAAAAAATTATGTTGCACCTCCTAAAATATCCATTATGGAGAATGATTTTAGTTACCACATGAAAGCTTCTAATTATTTGTTATTTATTCATTAGTCATCCAAAAGAAACCACCAAAGGTGACAATGACATTTTTGCGTGTAGTAGATGTGTATCGTATTGTAGTTGGACATCAGAGGACCTTGTTGCCAATAGCAACACACCAGTGTGGTTCCATGTCATAAAATGAAAGAATTGTGGTTTAATGCCAAACAAAAAATGAAAGAATGGAAGGATGAATAGAACCACGCTGTGAGGGGTTTTTCCTTTCAACTGTTCAGCAATCAATAGGATGGCTTCCAAAGTGTGTCATGTGTACGCGAGGTAGCAAAACACGCCACCAATTAGCCACTTCCGTGAGGGTTATCAGCAACAAATCTCGGCATCACCTTCTGTTGACGCATCTGACCTTCAAAACCAGCGTTTTTAAGGCCTTTCACCTCGGCAAGCTGAACCTTAAAACACTATTCATAGATGAATTAAGTTACTGAATGAGATTTATAAATGTGTAATGTAATAATATTATACCGACTAAGAAATGTGAAAATATAATATTTAATTTTCCAACAATGTGTGTAAAAAAATCTCTTACCGTCACTGTAACTGTGTGCCTGATAAAGAATATTAGTTTAAGGTAAACTGGTTGTTAAGAAAAGTATAAAAACCAGGTTTTGCCGGCATGACATTCCACTGTTTGTTTATTCTGAATCTTAAAAAACACAGCTAAATTAAGTTGCTGAATACAGTTGGGTTCACATGAGAAATATAAATACTGTATTCAACCTAATAAGCATACAGACATTCAACCTAATAAGCATACAGACATTCATCCTAATAAGCATACAGACATTCAACCTAATAAGCATACAGACATTCAACCTAATAAGCATACAGACATTCAACCTAATAAGCATGCAGACATTCAACCTAATAAGCATGCAGACATTCAACCTAATAAGCATACAGACATTCAACCTAATAAGCATACAGACATTCAACCTAATAAGCATACAGACATTCAACCTAATAAGCATACAGACATTCAACCTAATAAGCATACAGACATTCATCCTAATAAGCATACAGACATTCAACCTAATAAGCATGCAGACATTCAACCTAATAAGCATGCAGACATTCAACCTAATAAGCATACAGACATTCAACCTAATAAGCATACAGACATTCAACCTAATAAGCATACAGACATTCAACCTAATAAGCATACAGACATTCATCCTAATAAGCATACAGACATTCAACCTAATAAGCATGCAGACATTCAACCTAATAAGCATGCAGACATTCAACCTAATAAGCATGCAGACATTCAACCTAATAAGCATACAGACATTCAACCTAATAAGCATACAGACATTCAACCTAATAAGCATACAGACATTCAACCTAATAAGCATACAGACATTCAACCTAATAAGCATACAGACATTCAACCTAATAAGCATACAGACATTCAACCTAATAAGCATACAGACATTCATCCTAATAAGCATACAGACATTCAACCTAATAAGCATACAGACATTCAACCTAATAAGCATACAGACATTCAACCTAATAAGCATACAGACATTCAACCTAATAAGCATACAGACATTCAACCTAATAAGCATACAGACATTCATCCTAATAAGCATACAGACATTCAACCTAATAAGCATACAGACATTCATCCTAATAAGCATACAGACATTCAACCTAATAAGCATACAGACATGCATTAAAAAAATTAGGCCATGGAAAAATGTCAGGGAATCTGTTCTTATAGGCATACGCCAAAACATGTTTCTCTAGACAATAAGGTAACTGTTTAACACTAGTGGTGTCATTTGGTGAGTAGTGTAGAACAACTGAAAAGTGGTGCCAACTGTTTAACCCATTAGACCCCACAACGGCCACGGCCGGCCGCTCTGTGCAGTCCTGGAACGGCCGCCGCCGGCCGCATATAGGACCCTCTATTCAAAAAAATCCTGGCGAATAACTACTGAACTAAACGCTACCAAATTTTGCCACACCCATGCGGATACATTTTGCAACAACAACAGCTCGTTACGTACATGTGTTTCCCTTTCGGAAATCTTGATTTTCATCAGTTTTGTTCACGCTATCTCAGAAAATTTTTATTTCTATATTTGTCATGATAAATATGGTGTAACCTGAAAAATAACCGTCAGAATTTGATAATGTTTTCAGTGGTGCAAAGCTAACACATATAGCTACATTTTCTTCGCTGAGCTGCATAGGGTTATAGCATGGGATCATTGTCAAATGTCAGTCGCAACTTTCAATGTTTTAACAAATGTACTATGTTGTCTTTGCAAATTGTGATCAAATGTCAACATTTTATTAACATACCCTATTTCTATGTATACATGCATATGGAGAAATTACCACTCTTCAAAATAAACACAACTTGTAATTGTCAATATTGAATAGTTTTTATCTACAGATTTTTGAACACGAGGTAAAATCGCTCGAAATTTGCCAGAAATCCTGGCAATATGGTGGCATGTTTTAATAAAATCCTGGGGCCTAATGGGTTAACACTAGATGGCAACGCTTTTTAGTTGTTCTACATTAGTCAAATTACAATCATTATGGATCCTGCTAATTAAAAAAGGGAGTGTATGCTAATTAGGGCATGTATGATTAATAGGTCGTGCTCGAACGTGTGGTTTCTTTCTTTCAAACGAAGCCAATGATCCCTTTGTTAATTTATTATTATTATATAATTATTATATTATTAGTAGTAAAATATTTTAGGGCACAAATAATCATGCAGTGCTGATGCAGTTAATTTTTAATCCCCAATTTTACAAAATAAAAAACTTACACCCACAAATCTACTGTCATGGAAAACATAACTATCTGTTTAGTTTCATTCGGCTGGTATCAGATGCGGTGTTGTGCCATTTTTGCAATGTATCACTTTTTAATAGCTATTTCAGCCAGTAGGTTTTTTTGTTGCTTCAATTTCTGTTGGTCGACGACTGGTTGGTTATAAAGCACTTGTATTTGGATGTACGACTTCGAGCTTCTTGGTTGCTTGTCGGTGGCGCCCCAGGGTGCATGTAAAAAAGGGGGAGAGCATGTGTGAATTCGCATCACTCTTGTGGGCTTCCAATACAGGCCACTCTGTTTTGTGTGTGCAACAAAAAAGAATGTGTATTTCACCGTTGTGCCACATCAAAGAAGCCAGGGTGACTCAATAGTAGAATTGCCCCATCTCATTTACATGTGTTTGATTTGTAGCACCGTTATTTTGCAATTTGCGTAAGTATGTTTAGAAGAGAAATTATGTTGGAGACACCTTCCAATTAGGGGCGTCTTAGTGAATTTTAAGTAGTAGTCGAGTTGATGTAGATGTTATTCTTGTATAGTTTATGGGGAATAGGAACCTCTATACGGGGGAGGGGTAAAGTGTGCTTCACCTACATACTAATGATCTCATCACACTAAAATCTCCCTCCCCGGCTGATTTAGCCCATTGCAAATCAGGTTTGCTGATGTTCAAATCTGTAGTGTGTAAATAGTTTAAGTGAAATGTTGGTTTAACAAAAGAGGGCCTACTTCGTTAAATTAAATAGCGCATTTGCACAAACGAACAAGCATATCATAGTATGATTTTATTTTTCATGAATTGATTCTAAAAGAGTCAACCAAAAAAATTTAATTCAGGAACTGAAAATATATTAACTTTATGGAATATCAAAACCGTTTAAGATGTTTTTTTTTCTGCTACTGCATCTGTTTTATGGTCGTTTGTTACCATTAAAATCTAGCATTTATTTTTCCTAACTTGACTGAATGTTGTATCGAAAACAAAACAAACTACATTTTTTTTACAATTTTGAGACGACCCCCCACCTGTTGTCATAGGTGAGTGTTTCCATCACTCACAGCTCCTGTGATGTTTTACCTGTACCGAGACCTTGAGAATCCTGCATAATAGCATTAACAGACTGTAAATACTTCGACATATTGTATAGTGCCTAATGATGATAGCTTTCTGATAAACACGAGAACAGAATACTGCACTGGATCTAACAGCCTATTGTTGCAATAATAAAACCACTGAAAAATGCAGAATAAAATTAAGAGAAAAATAAAGCCTGAGAGCTGGAAATAGATAACAATGATGACAGCACCGGTGAAATTGTATTTTTCCGTTGACAGCACAGGTGTGTGACCTTCTGTCAAACGTCAGTTCTTTTTAGGAGGACTTAGGCATTTTCTTTGACAGCGGAACGTGAGCTGAATGAGAATAAATTTTTTAACAGCTCCTGGAGTTGGCAGGGATCATTTCACTAACAGCTCCCAGGGCTGCTGTGATCATTTTACTAACAGCTCCCGGAGTTGGCGGGGATCATGTCACTAACAGCTCCCAGAGCTGGTGTTGATCTTTTAACAGACAGCTCCTGGAGCTGGTGGGGATCGTTTCACTAACAGCCACCAGAGCTGCCAGAGATCATATCACTAACATCTCCTGAGCTGGTGGGGATCATTTTACTAACAGCTCCTGGAGCTGGTGGGGATCATTTCACTAATGGCTCCCGGAGCTGGTGGGATCATTTCATTAATAGCTCATGCAGCTAGTAGGTATCATTTCACTAAGAGCTCCTGGAGCTGGTGGGGATCATTTCACTAACAGCTCCTGATCTGGTGGGGAACATTTCACTAACTGCTCCTGATCTGGTGGGGAACATTTCACTAACAGCTCCTGATCTGGTGGGGAACATTTCACTAACAGCTCCTGGAGCTGGTGGTGATCATTTCACTAACAGCTCCTGGAGTTGGCCGGGATCATTTCACTAACAGCTCCTGAGCTGGTGGGGATCATTTTACTAAAAGTTCCTGGAGCAGCACACACGCACGCACGCACGCACGCACGCACGCACGCACGCACGCACGCACGCTGAGATAATCTGAGATAAAACACAGATGTTTACATATATTATGTATAGAATAAAATTAAGCTGTTAAATTTATTTGTGGTCACATCACGTATTATCATTGGGTTAGATGAGAAATAAAAAATGCTCTGGTTTAACCATACTTTTATTTCCACTTGCATGTTGGATTTAGGTAAATTTTCAGCATTCTACAGCTGCTGGTGTCGTTTCCATAGTGTCAGTTTCACACCAGTGGCTCTTTGGCTGCAGGGATATTTTTTAGTTTTTCCAGAAGCTGAGTTTGACTACTAAGGTACTTGATGGCTCAGAGATTAGTTGCGTAGCGCAATACGTTCAACTGGATGTCCTGGCTATAGCAACATTATGCTAACCAGACAGGGGCTTATGACTGATAATTTACATCTGCAGATTATATTTCTGTTCCTTAATGGTATTTATGTGTAAAATATGTAAAAAGACATCTTTTCTGCATGATACAGCTGTATTGTGCAATTGGCAATGAACTGGTTTACTGTGAGGATTATCTTTTTATACTATTTTATCAAGTTTATACCCTTTATTTCTACTACTTCCGTTAAGTTTGATTAACATACAAAAGGTTTCAGGGCAAAATGAGATAAATCCATTTTTTTTTAGAAAAAAATCACTTCTGTGTTTCATCTTCAGGATGTAGATGGAAACTTGTACGTGATATTGGAATGAATTTCACCCATTCAGAAATGTTGGCGTTTATCAGAAATAATTTAATAGTTTGTCTGAAACATACATGCCCTAATTAGTGTACACCCATTTTTAATCAGCACGATCCATAATTATTGTGATTTGACTAGTGTGGAACAACTGAAAAGTGTCGCCATCTGGTGTTAAACAGGTGGCACTACTTTTCAGTTGTTCTACACTAGTTACCAAATGACACCACTAGTGTTAAACAGTTACCTTATCGTCTAGAGAAACAAACTTTGGTGTACGCTTGTAACAATAGATTCCTTGACATTTTTTCGTGGTCCAATTTTTTTCAAGGTTAAATTTTTCGTTAAATAAGCGTGGAATGAGATGAGCGAAAAATCAAATTGAATAGCGACCTTTAACCTCCTGGTCTGTAGGGTTGTCATCGTTTTAGGTGTTTTGTGAATCTGGTTCTTGTCCCGGGGGGGTTACCTGCGACAGGTTGTTGTGTCTCTGATGCTGTACCTGGAGGGAACATGTATTCTCACCTGCTAAACAGGATGGCCCTGTGGGTATAAATGGTTCGGGGGAAAGGAAATTTGTACGTACAGTCACTGAGTGTCTTCACAAACTGTGCAGCAGATAATCGGTGTTTTATTTGACTGGTTTGAGGTTCATTGCCTGGACAAGCAAAGGCAAAGGTACCGTAGTACATAGTACTGTATCCAGTCCATGGGACTGCTCAAAGCGCTTTACACTTCACCCCCTGGCAGACCTGTTCATTCCAACGCCATCTCGACTTTTCTGGGAAGCATTCAGCCGTGCTGCAAGACTTCGTTCCGATATCCATCTCTGTCTGTAGCCAGGTACTCATTTATACAGCTGAGTGAACTGTGGCAACGTGGGGTGAACGAAATTACCAAAGCTTCGAAATGGTGGCAAGAGAATTTGAACTTGGGTTCTCTCAATTGAGAGGCTGACGTTCTAACTGCTACGCTACCGCGCCCCACAACTAGTGTATGTAGTTCCCATACATATACATAGCTGGTGATAGGTCGTGATTTTGTTCTAGGATATTGATATTATCAAGTGTGGGGCGCAGTAACATGGTGGTTGGAATGTCAGACTCTTAGTCGAAAGGACTGAGGTATGAATCCTCTTGCTGCCATTTCATAGTTTGGGAAGTTTTGTACACTCCACGTTGCCTCAGTTCACTCGGCTGTATAAATGAGTACCTGACTATAGACAGCGGTGGATATGCGAACAAATAGTCTTTGTTCAGTAATTGCAGCCTGGCTGAATGCTTCTCAGGGAAGACGAGTTGGTATTGGAATGAACTACCCGGTAGTCTACCAGGGGGTGAAGTTTAAAACAGTACAACTTACCGTTACCTTTTATGTTTACCTTTTACCCATATATGTGTTGAGTTAGTGTTTCAATGAACGGGAGGGAGGAGGGGGCTGGATTGAGGGGGCAGGGGAGGAGGGGGTTGGTGTGGAGGGGGCTGGGGTGGAGGAGTGAAGTATGCAAATAATTTATGGATTATTAATTTCCTGTGATCGTTTGGTGATTGATGAACACTATAGTCAAATCAGAAACTGTGCTAGAGAATGTTCATCGAACAAATACATTTAGGACTGATGCTTGAGGGTCAATGGGAAGAAGGGTCAGTTGGAAGAAGGGTCTGTGGGAAGAAGGGTATGTTGGAAGAAGGGTCAGTGGGAAGAAGGGTCATTAGGAAGAAGGGTCAGTTGGAAGAAGGGTCAGTTGGAAGAAGGGTCAGTGGGAAGAAGGGTCAGTGGGAAGAAGGGTCAGTTGGAAGAAAGGTCAGTGGGAAGAAGGGTCAGTTGGAAGAAAGGTCAGTGGGAAGAAGGGTCAGTGGGAAGAAGGGTCAGTGGGAAGAAGGGTCGGTAGTAAGAACTGATGTGGACAGGTACAGGGATGGAGGAAAGGGCTACTGGGGAAAGATCATTATTTTCTTCCAGGTTCACTGTGGAGAAACAGTTTATGAAATGGGAAAAGTGCACAATTACAGAGGTTTAAATATGCAGTTGCTGGTTGGCAGCCTATGCCCGTGTCAGTGACGGAAGGATCCCTGGTGGCAGTGACGGAAGGATCCCTGGTGTCAGTGACGGAAGGATCCCTGGTGTCAGTGACGGAAGGATCCCTGGTGTCAATGGTGGAAGGATCCCTGGTGTCAGTGACAAGGATCCCTGGTGTCAGTGACGGAAGGATCCTCTGGTGTCAGTGACGGAAGGATCCCTGTGTACGAAGAGAGAATCTGGTTTGTTTGGACGACAAATGAAGGCAGCATCTTCCAAGTTGATTTTCTTGGAAATAAATTGTAGGATTTGACGAAAACGCTACTGAAAGTTGCTACTGAAGGTCACTACTGAAGGTTGGTGACAAGAGAAACATCAAAGTGGACAGTTTTTATTAAAATGGAATCGTAACTTTGTGCACAGCCAGCGGGGAATTGCCTGGCTAGCATTTAGCATTGGTTTCTATGGGGAAAAACAGTAATGATCTGTAGCCAACTGTATAAATTTTGCCTGCTTCAGTTGATCTGATCCAATAGTTGCAAGGTATGTATAAACTATAAACCCTGCAAGGAAGGCAATACCCCTACATTTCTTATGCCCCTGGGTATACTTACCTGTTGTCCAGCAACACATAAATTATAAACTGACAATGTTTATGTAATTAATTTAACATCTGAACAGCCCTGAAAGGTTTATCCACAGACTTCACTGCAGTGGCCATTTGTGGTCAGTAAACAAGGCCCCTCTGACCGCTGGGTCAAAGAGCCCGGTCAGTCATCCAGTGATGTACATGTCAGTGATGGCCATTCATGTGGTCAATGGCTGAGTGATGTGTTCCTAGGCACAGACGTCAAACAAGAAAGTCCATCATCCCAGCTGACAGGGGAATCTACTTGGTGGTCAAATTGTAGTGTCAGGTTGGAGGTTTTCCTGGGAGGAATCTCGCACCAAGGCAGGCAGTGATGCTATTAATGGGAGCTGTCAAAAGTGGAGGTGTTAATAATGTCTTCTCAGGATTCGACTTGACTTATAACACCTGTATGCATGTGTGAATTGTGCAGTATGCTATGTGTGTCGCTCAGTGGTTTGAAGGCTGCACTGTCATCGAGACTACCAGGGTTTGAGTTGACCTGTAACTGCAAACTGCAAACTTGAGCAATTTCGATCAGTTAGCTGTATAAACGAGTACCTGGCAATAGATGGAATAGATGGTGGAATTTATTTATAATTAATATACAACGTTTGTTCATCTTTCTGTTTCTTTCCTTAGTACATCACAGTTGACAGAACAAATTATGCAGTTTCTGCTGCATTTATAGTTGACCTCAGTCAACTTGGGGTCTGACCTTGAATTTCACATCATTGCAAAGTAGCAGCTGTAGAAATGTAAACATGTAAGAATGTAGAATAAGTCAGACCACCACATGTTTCTCTATGGACAAACAGTCAGCTTGTTTGGAATTCCTGAAGATGGATGCATACCAGAAATTGCTTTCATCAACAGCAGAAACTCATGCAGTTGCATCATTTGGGACAGAATTCTGTATTGCTAGATTAGAATTATACATTCAAAACAAGGGGTTAGAAGCTAGAAAATGTTATCCCCTCAGCTGAACTGGGCTATAGCAGCGATTCATAAGTTTGGAGCAGTTTTGTGCTTTTGTCTAACAGAATACAGTATCAGGAAGTACTCATACTCATACAAATTATCTACAGATTCTGTAAATGCAGGCAGTGTGAATATGTAATAAAATATGTTTAAAATATGAATATGTATATAAAAAATTGAGAAATATCTCAGAAGGGTTATTTATACATAGAGGAACAATTGTTGGACTCTCGATAAGCCAAAGGCTTCCTTGTTCACTTGTCACATAGGCCTTTTGCCTTCAATGGCGGTCTTCTTAAATCTTGTTAATGTCAATATTTCACTTCCTCCAAGGTTATGTTTGGTACGAGGACAAAACCTAATCCTGATCCAGCTGGGTCCGGATACAGGCAGTAAAGGTGATGGGAAAAAAACGAGTGTGAAATAAGGACTCTATGCACTTTGTGGGAATCTCACATCTGTCAATGTGTGCTACGCTGCAGTCTCTAGATCAACCTGCATGCTATCGTTCATTCAATACAGCATACGGCAAGTTCGAGGAGAGAATGCTGTCTCTGCGTCTGGAGGGATTATAATATCACAACAACAACAACAACAAAAACAACAATCGGGTGTGCATGGTTTTGGAGAGACATGATTTGATGAAGAACAACAAAATCATTGAGCAGTTTTCAAGCAGCAGGTGTTAAAAAGGAAACAAGAGGAAAAAGAAAAACATAGAATTCCTAGTAGAACTACCTGCGCAGAAACACTATTGACAAAATAAGTACAGTGACGTGGAAGAGTGTCAACTAAGCTGCTTTGATGCACCCAGGCACTCGGAAGAGTCCTGGGAGCTGTCATCCATCCCATGGGAAACATCCAGAAGTCAGATGAGGGCAAGACACCAGACACCCATCAAAGACATTTAGTGGCATCAGTTTCAGCAACATCAGAAGCCTGGGATGTATACGGCAATGAGAAGATGCACATGAAATGGCCAGATTGAAAGGGGCGTTTATACAGTACAGTGGGGGATCTACTGCTTATCGCTCATTTTTCAGACATCCTCTCGATTTCCAAACAAAATCTCCTATTTTTGTTGTTTTTTATTAGTTTTTATTTATTTATTTTTTATTCATTCAAAATAATTGTCAATCAAACATGTTTTCCTCTCTGTCTTATTCCCTCCAGAATGTTTTCCTCTATAAAGGAATCCATTTAAAGAAGCTTTTTTTAAATTTCTTTCTTTTGATTGTTCATATCTGATATTATTTGTTAATTTCTAACACCCCCCCACCCCAACAAAGCTCACCCTTGCCCTGCCACATGCCCTGTTTTATGTTCTCCATCAGGGAAATAAACACTTGTCTCATCCCTGTCCCTGTTAATTTGCCTCATTTCCCTCCACCCACTAGACCTTTCCCTGCCCCTTTATTTCATCTGAAGTGTTTGATATAAGGTTAATCCATCATTGACATTCTTGGCACAGGCCTAGAGTGATGATAGCCAAAACAGGGCTGGGGGTTCATATTAAGGCACACTGGTAATCAAATATAGAGTGCATTAAGGCAGGTCTAGGTTTGAGTCATGTAATGCTCCTGGTGTAGAAAATGTGGACCATCTCAAATGTGGATATTTATGTTTAACCTTTGGTTAATGTGATTTACCTGCACTGAACTAACATTGTGATATATTCATATATTCCCTGAGTGTGTTATATACAGACATAGACCCTAATGCAGTTATTCCCAAACAGTATTCCCATAATTATTCCAAGGGAATCAAAAATCGCCCAGCTAATAACAGTGGCGCCATCTCAGTAGACGATCATTACTCAGCACATCACTTCTGCATTTGTGATATGCAGTTGTGAATCGGTTGGCATCAAATTGGAAAACGCTTTCTATTTTCATAAATTTGTGCCATATTGCTGTCTAGGAAGATAACTTGGGTAATGGATTTTACCATCAGCCACTGGGAATTTGGAGATTTTTTTACTTGTGATCTGTCAGATACATACGAGCAGCAACAGCTGACAAATTAAAAAGGTATTCCATGAGAGCCTGTAACACTGATGTCAAGAAACAGGGTAAGGAATTCTTTTATCTACTGGTGCTTGTTCAACCAGTAGTGGTTATTCACGTGTGCACTCATAAAGATATTAGAAAGCAATAATTTACACTTTGGAGCAAAAATTTAAACGAATGCGACGTTTCGACCTGTCTACTATGGACCTTGTTCACGAGACGGGTCGAAACTTTGCATTCATTTCAATTTTTGCTCCAAAGTAAGTGTAAATTATTACTTTCTATTGGAATCTTGGAGCCATGAACAATATATTTCATATCACAAATCACTTTTGAAAAAAATTGGGCCATAAAAAAGTTAAACGAATTTGTTCTTATAAATGTACAAAAAAATTTGTTTCTTTAGACAATAAGGCAGCTGTTTAACAGTAGTGGTGTCATTTGGTGACTTGTGTAGAACAACTGAAAAGTGGTGCCAAATGTTTAACACCAGATGGAGGCACAGTAAGATTTTCCATACGAGTCATATTACAGTAATTAAGGATCATGCTGATTAAAAAAGAGGTGTATGCTAATTAGGGCATGTATGCGTAATAGGTCGAATACAGTATTCAGTCATCATACATTGTAATAACTGTCTTAATGTGTACCTTTGTTCTAGTAATCCTTTTATTTTATATACATTGACTTTTCATTTATTTAGAGTAAGTTCTTATGTAAAATATATACGCACATAATTTTAGCAAACACATATATTGTACCTGTTGTTCTTTTATATAATCTTTTGATTACAAAGGAAATAAATAATAATAATTAGTATTATAATTTTGTTTTATTGTCCCCCTATCTGCCCAAAAAAATAAAAATGTGGAATTGAACATTGTCCGATTTGTCACATCAGCCAATGAAATTTTTTGTAAAGGTTTCAGTTGTCAACATCCAAGATATTCATTTCTAGTGGGCCACTGATTGAATGGTTGTGAAATTTGATCTTGTCTTTTTTATAAGTTTTATAGGATTTCTTTTAAAGATTTAACAAAACTGCCCTCTAAAGTAACAAGCTCCAGATGGCCCGTGCATTAAGAAACCACGTGCGTATTCACAGTCCTACAATGTTTTTATCTGTGTGCAGACTTTTATTTTAAGAGTTTTTTCACTGCTAAATTTTATGGAGTCTGATAGCAATTTATTACAGTTGGGTGAATGACTGGTTTTTGTATATCCAATCAGTGCTTTCCCTTTACTACTGCTATTTGAGCCTCTAGTTGTGCTTTCCCTTTACTACTGCTATTTGAGCCTCTAGTTGTGCTTTCCCTTTACTACTGCTATTTGAGCCTCTAGTTGTGCTTTCCCTTTACTACTGCTATTTGAGCCTCTAGTTGTGCTTTCCCTTTACTACTGCTATTTGAGCCTCTAGTTGTGCTTTCCCTTTACTACTGCTATTTGAGCCTCTAGTTGTGCTTTCTTCCATAACCCTTTAGATACTAAGTCGGCCATTAATGGCTGAACGCGCAAATGCTGACTCAGCTTTTGGTGCCCAATCCAATGACTTTGAATGATCATATCAGTGGCAAGTTCTTTTGGATGGTGGTGAAACAAACATGATTGATGATAGATTGATGCCGTTTTTGACTGGTTCCCAGTATTTTGCAATTCAAGCCAACTCATCACTGTCTTTGTTTTATAGATTCTCATGTAATGGCATCAACATGTAATGGCATCAACATGTAATGGCATCAACCTGTAAACACAGATACAGTGGGAATGAAATACTTCATATTTTAGACTAGTTGGTAATAGTTAAATACTGTTTCTTGAGCTAATTTATTAAAATATTTATAGTAACTGTTAGTGATTTTTTTCCGATTCCATTTGTCATCGAGCAGTAAAGAGTACATCGTTCCTGCCGACTCATCCATTGACAATAAATATGCATTGCACATAGACTTATAATGTGCTCTCTTGTAGGGAATTCAATGTACCTTGAAATAAATGTAACTTGTATGTTTTCAGTCAAAAAAGTTATAGCTGAAAAACCAACCTCACCCAAGTTCCACAAAATAAACCATTTCTGTATGATTTCAACATATATATTGAAACATTTCATAGGATTTAAAGGGTTGAAAGTTTGAGGGAAATATTTCTGTTATGTCTCCATGAGCATTAAATATTTGAAAACCATCGTTTTGTCTTTTCATAATATCCAGTTGTGAAATTTTTTAATGATACTGTTAGACCTGGCATAAAAGCTACGTTATGTTTTAACATATCTTCGTCATCCGTCAGATCATTATAAATAATTACACCTAAATATTTGTAATTTTCTACATATTCAAGTTTGCTATTGTTCATCACGGCATTTTAGATGATAGCCTAGTGGTTTGAAAACCATACATTATCGATTTTAAGAATTATATATTTTTTCGTTTTCATAACCGTTACTATTATACAGTATTCTAAATTGGGTCTTACTGTTTGGAAAGATATACAGTGAACGTTTTCTCCTTATATTGTATATTCTTTTGATTACCAGGAACATCTAGCAGTAAGAACAGTTCTTGGTAATGGATACGTTTTGATTGTTACACCTCTGTTACACCTCTGTTACACACGCTACACAATGGACACATGTCTACAACAGGGTTATTTTACAAATCCCAATATTGTTCTCTAGAGACAGGTATCATGTGATATTCCTGAAAACATAGAAATGTCAGATTGTTTAGTAATATTATCCATGTCTGTCACTGTCTATAAACATATCCCAGTTCAGGTTTTAACAGGGAACAACATTTCAAACAAGGACACCTGAGGACACCCCTTCAGAAGCACTTTGTGGGATGAGAATACATTGTGACACAGTAAGGTTTTAGATTGTGACATAGTAAGGTTTTGATGGATAGGGTTCTGGACATACCAGTAAGGGTTTGATGGATAGGGTTTGGGACATATTGGGAAGCAACTTGAAAAAGTTGGGTGATTAATGTGCAAAGTGAGGGTCCGAAAGGGCAAAGGGTTGAAAGGATGTGGGTAAAATTGATGTAATTATAATGGTAAAATAAATGGATGCTGTTGGAACTAAATGGATGGGTGTGGTGGAATGTCAGGGTGCCAATGGATGGCAACAGAGAGGGTAGGGCAGGGCGACACATTCCAGAGGGTAGTGTATTGACTAGATATCTAGGGGGAGTGGATTGGTAAACTAGAAACAAATACTGTGATAGAGGAGATGTATTTATTGAGATATAGGAGGGTAGTATCTGGTCCATGGGACCAGTCCAACCCTTTACATTACACTCCCTGGCACAAACCTGTTTGTTACTACAAGACCAACTGACTTCTCTGGGAAGCATTCAGCCATGCTGCAATTACTGTGCAGATTTTTCATTCATATATATATATATATATATATATATATATATATGTATATATATATGTATATATATATATATATGTATATATATCGACTGCTGCCAGGTACTCATTCATGCCCACGTGTCGATTGAGAGGGTGGTGGTTTGATTCCACCTCGGCCCTTTCGAAACTTGGGCAATTTCGTTCACCTCACTTGTTTCTTTCAGAAGAGACAGTAAATAACCGACTTCAGACAACTTTTGAAAGGATTTGCTGTAAATGGGTTTTCCATTGGCAACATGACAGCATCTGGACTGGCATTTTAATGCCATTTTTCACAACGATTGCGATCAAGTGGCGAGAGACTCCAAACTTGGTCCCTTCTGTGTGGTGTCCAGAGGAAGTAAAAGATTGCCCATGCTTCGAAATTGAAGCTAATGGATTTGAACTGTGGTCCTTTCAACTGAGAGTCCTACGTTCTAATCACTGGACCTCACAATTGTGGAGACGTATGATGTATGGTTTAGTGGGAAGTGTGTCCCTATGAAAACATAAGATAAAGTCAAGTGGGAAGTGTGTCCCTATGAAAACATAAGATAAAGTCAATGGGAATAGACTAGTGTCATATGTCAGTTAGTGTAGCATTCTGTCACAATATTGATGCCATTCCATGAAGATTTATTCTACGTAATTTAGCCTATGTTTCCCCTTTGCTGCAGTCCAAGGAATCTTTGATAAGCGCTAGGAATGCCTTATCGCTTCTCTCAGATGAAATTGGTTTTACGGCAGACCGTAAATTCAGGAGGTGATTCGAGGGCATATGCTTGTAGCAACTGAAGTGTCGAATGCAGCTGAAGTCGATGACGACAATGTTTATGTACCACTGTTTGTGGTGCCCCACAATTCATCTGGTTGGAACATTTGGATTTGGACTATTCCTAGCATTTCTGTAATTAAGAGTCGGCGATAGTTGGCTGTGTTTACAACATATATAGATTCCACTTTATTATATTAAAATACCAATCAACTAATCTTCCGTTTTGAAGGTAAAAAATAAAGTTTTCCAACAGATCTTTTAGTGATCTGTCGAATTCCTGTTTTATATCATTTCAATGGTAAATGTAATACAGAAGTAAACATTAAAACATGAAGTATGTGACTGTTAATTTAGTACTTTGATAACGATACATTAAGATAGTTTGGGCATTTTAATTATACAAAACAAAACAACTAGCTGTATATAAGTTAACCAATTAAAAGCATTGTACATTCCTTTAAATGTTACATCTTCTATTCCTTGTCCACGTCACTGTTGCCTCAGTCCTGCTATAGTCTGTATGTATATGTGTGAACAAATTAAAGACCATATATAATATATATATAATTTGTTTTAATGAAGGGTAGTGGGCAACATAAATGCTTTTTACATACCCTTGTAGGGTGGGGCATCTATGCAGTTCTCCCCCCTATAAATAATTTTCTTTTAAACTTTGTTTTATATTTTCACAACTCTCTTATAATCAGCTTTCTCCGAGAGGTCAATAAGGTCATTAACTTTTGAAATAAGGATTTAAGAAATAACTAATTTATAGAGTGACTCAAGTAACCGAGAGAGTCAAGGTGAGTGTCCCATTGGAATGGCGGTTTTCTGTCATCGCCGTAATTATTAGGTGTGACTCGAGAGTTGATGTTCATTGGAGCGAGGCGCACTTACCTTGATATATGTGTCAGTAGAACCTACTTGTTAGATGCGTGCAACCAAGTGTGCCCAGGCAACTCTACATGATCGATGGGTTTCGGATTGGGATGGTGGGTCAAATTTAGGGGACTTCCTCAAAAAGTATTTTTTCTTTTTTTCTCGATATATTAACTTATTTTGTTTGTTTGGTGTTTCAGTGGACATGTATACTGATATAACATATGAACAGCGCTAGTAAATTCGCAGCAGCATGTTTGCAATTTTGGTATTGAATAAGTATGATCCGAGAAAGAATGTTGCTTTTTGCTATTGTTATCCAAAACTTGTAAGTGTGGTTACAAAGGAAATTAAGAATTAAAAAACGTATTGCTTGTTCTGTTACAACCAATGGTAAAACTGCATTTTATGGTAATTTTTAGGATCTTATGTACCAATAAGTGACTGGTATTAATATATACATGTGTTCACTTGTATTTAACATTCATTTCAAAAGATTAATAATTATCATAATTATTGTTTCATAATTATCTTATATATGCTGTATCCATATCCAAAATACTGTTTTGTAAAGAATATAATCTAGTAGTTTTGGATGTTATTGATATAATGGTTATATAAAACTTGCCGCTGTACTATATATTATTACAACCCAGTGTCAACATTATTATTACTGTTATCTTGCATTGTTCAACAGGCTTATTGACAAGCACGCTGTTCACATTCCGGGACCACGCCTGCGAAAATGATAAACTCAAGATTCGCTGTCCATACGGCACAACCATCAGCATTCAGGCGGCCAACTTCGGTCGACTGGTGCCGAGCAACAAGATGTGTTCATTTGGGCTGATGTTGTGGCCAGTGCTGCCTCACCAGGGAGAAAAGGAGACTAGCTCGTCCACGGCAGTCGAGGATACGAAGTGCGTCACGAACACCACACTCAAGGTAAGTTTGGTGTTGGTAATAGTAGTAGTAATACTTGTAGCTGTAGTAGTTGTTGTAGTAGTTGTTGTAGTAGTCGTAGTAGAGGTAATAGTAGTAGTTCAGTTTTACAATGATATATTGTTTTTAATATAATTACATGTATGTAAAGTGCCTTAGGGCAATCTTGATTGATCGGGCACTAT
Source organism: Lamellibrachia columna (assembly GCA_963662155.1). Taxonomy (NCBI): domain Eukaryota; kingdom Metazoa; phylum Annelida; class Polychaeta; order Sabellida; family Siboglinidae; genus Lamellibrachia; species Lamellibrachia columna. Next base: position 11,420,529 of record OY759270.1, read on the forward strand.
ATAAATACTTTTATTATTATTATTATTAGTAGTAGTAGTAGTAGTAGTAGTTTTTAAAGAAAATGTGAAGATAAATATGAAGAAAAAAAATTGAAGAAAACAATTTGAAGAAAAATTTATAGACTTCAAGCTGTGGTGTACACTTGCCCAAGCGCGACTGACAGTGAGAATCGAGAGGAGTAGTAGTCGTTATTGTTGTAGTAATAGCATATTCAGTCATAACGACTGTCCATGTGCAACCAGGTTCTGATCCACATTCAACTCAACTGCATCTTTGCACTGTTCCATTCTACTTGTGTGGTCTCACACCGGCTGATGGAGTTTGGTGAGTAACAGTCAGATACTTTTGTGAGTGTACAACACATGCCTGATTGGTCATCCCAGTTGGGTGTTTTACTTCCCTTTCTATCAGCATGGATTGATGGGATTTCACTTTCATTTCATCCACAGACCGATCGTCCACGGACTAGTAACATGACCGTCCTCAGGGGGTTTGGGGGGTTCATTCGAGGGAGCTTGTTTTAGCTGTAGCATTTTCACAAATCATCCCAGAAATCCCGGCTGATTGTGTATTTCAAAACCTCCCTTTTCAAAACCCTGAGGACAAACCCGAGTAATGTTCCATATCAACGGCTGCTTCATTTAAGGTATAAGTGACCTTGGCAGTTGACATAAATGGACTTAGATGATGACACTTATACCTAATGACAGCGGACAATGACATTGACATTGTCTTGTCATGTTATTGACAGTAGAAACTAACGATGACACTGACAAAAAAGCGACTGTAAACATATTGACATGGTGCTGATGGAATATTGCAGCAAAACAATTTCTTCTGATGAGCAAAGATAATTACATTTGTCTTTCTACTCTACTCTACTATCAGAATCCCTGAAATGCCATTGGCATTTGCAGAAAAACACTTGGGGAAAAGTTCCACCAAACTGGGTCTACAATACAGACACATAATCCCCACAATGTCTGATCAGCATTGTAACCAGAAAAATTCTACTAGAAAGTATGTCATCCACTGGATTCTGCATAGAGTCTTACATGGCGCCACTTGCGATAAGGCATCAGGGAATATAAACAAACAATTTTTTGAGAATGCTATACGCAGTTATTGTTTTTGCTTGTGCAAACGCCATTCTCTTAATCTCTGGCATTTTAATCTCTTGCATTTAAGGCACCAAGGAATATCAACAAACTTTTTTGAGAAATATTTTCCTTTTGTGGAAGAGATTATATGAAAATAAGCAGAACATTGTGATTAATCGGTTGCAGTTATTATCGTTTTGACTCATGTAAATGATACATTATTTTAATCTGTGGTATTTTAATCCGTTGCATTTTAGGTATGTTAAAAAAAAAATTTTGGAAAAATATTTTTCTTTTGTGGAAGAGCTTTCAAAACTAGACAGGAAATTATGATTAATCATTCGCAGTTATTGTAGTTTTTGCTTGTGCAAATGACACATTCTTTTATTGTCTGCCATTTTCTGTAGAGGCGAGATGATGACAAACAACTGTGTCTAGACAGGGAGCAGCGTGTGAGGCCTGTATCAATTCTTCTCTGCCTCATGTCATATTTTGTAGTTTACTTCATCAAATGTACATTTGTTGTGGCAATGACTTACAATTTCTCTTGTGGGGTTCTTCTCATAAACATACTTTACTTACTCTGACTGTTATGATACATCACCGAATCACCTGCCTTGCAGTATGTGATCATATCATTTGCCAGTCCATTGATCCAGCTATGAGTGATGGAGGCGGTTGGTTGTAACTCATTAGATGAAAACATGTCCCTCAAACAGCATATGTAAACATTTCAGTAAACTACCGCCTTCTCAACATTGGACGTATTCATCACTATTTATTTATTTATTCGTGTGTTCTACCTTGAACACACCAGACAACTTGTCCATGTCCCAGTCACCTCCCGCATTGATTGCTATGATAACCTCCTCAATGATGTGCTCATGACTGTAATTGATGAACTACAGTGGGTGCAAAATCCCTGTGCTCATGTCATAATGATTTGCTCCAAACCCAACTGACCAACCGACCGTGTCACGCCCATGCTCTTGGAGTTACACTGGCTTCCAATGAAATGCTGCATTAATATGAAGACCTGACTTCTCACTTTAAAATGCTTTCATGGGCTCACACCTCCATACCTATCAGCACTTCTCTCTCCTTATTCCTGACATGCTGTCTGTGCTTTTCCGACAAGTTACTCCTTAAAAAACCTACTTATTGCATGAAAATCACCAAACATGCTTTCTCATGTGCAGCCCCAAGGTCAAGGAACCATCTGCCAATCACAATGCGCCAGTGCATCAATAGAATTTGAGCATTTTAATTATACAAAACCCACAATTAACAGCGTATCATTTAATCAATGAAAATCGTACATTTCCTTCTATTTTTTAATTGTTGATTTTTTATTTAAGTCATGGAAGTGTCATGGCTTTTTGCTTCAGATGTTCGGTGTGTTCTCTGTAGACGCCACAGGTAGACTTGAACACCTGGGGGAACGATACACCCCCAGGGGTGGGCATGTTGCATAGGGCACACTTGCCAATTCAACAGAGGGTGTTTGACTAATGAGGTAACTAACTACCTCTGGTTGTCTGACATTCCTGGTGAAGGATTTTACAAAGGATGGCTTTGTCTGGGGTAATCACCCTCTGTAAGTAAAGACCCCCTAACTGGAAAACTTGGCAGGGATTAATGACGGTGGAGGAAAAATTTGTTTGGTTAATCTGTTTGGTTAATCTGTTTGGTTAATCTGTTTGGTTAATCTGTTTGGTTAATCTGTTTGGTTAATCTGTTTGGTTAATCTGTTTGGTTAATCTGTTTGGTTAATCTGTTTTCGTAGAGTTCAGATTTTATAATGAAGTATACATTACCCCTGGTAAAAAGTCATTGGACCATTTTGTATTTTAGGCATATTCTCTTGGTCCCACCAAAAACTTGTCATAGATGTGGAATATTGTTTTTTTACATATGTTATGTAATTAGGCATTTGTTAGTTAATTAACAAATAATGAAAAATTTATAAAATATGAATAAAAAATTAAACTGTATTCCTGACACTGGTTTAAATCAACTACTAAACTATGATACAGCTATAGTAGTATGTCGATTTAAACCAATACAGGTGTATTTGGCACTCCAGTTTAATTTTCAATTAATAATTTATTCATTTTTTATTATGTTTTGATTAAAAAAACAACTGACTAATCACGTAACACATTTTCCCCATGATATTTCATATCTAAGGCACATGTACAACGTACATTGACAATTTCAATCATTTCTGGTGCTCAGAAAATAAGCTTGAAATACAAAATGGTCCAATGAATTGTTACTGTTACTGTATGTTTATCTGTATATCATTGAACTTGCTGGAGGTTGGAAATGGAGAAGGGAATTGAGGCTGATGGATTAATGCAGGGAGAATTTGGGTCAAACATTGATTCATCCTATGGGTGACATTCTTAGATAGTATGGCAAAGTATGGTTTTCAACATAATTTGCCTATAATATCTGTTATGGAATAGTAATTTATTTTGTAATAAGGCTGTAATTTTCATTTACATTTTCTTGTTTTCATGTCCACGTGTAAACATTCATCACACTACCTAGACAAATGTGAAATATTACTGCATGCATGTGATATTTTGCATAGTTTACAGTCATCACTAAGTCTTGTCCTGAGTAGGATATCTCCAATGTCTAGTAACCTGCGTTTCCGATAACCTGACCAACCGTTCCAATTATTCAAAGGAGTTTCACAGTTTGGCCAAATGGAACAGTTAATTTGTCACAGTCATTGTCACTAAACATTGCTGCACAAATTAAAGTTTATTTATGCATTAATCGTGGATCATTAAGTAATTTGTAATGCTAAAGCAAAATCATGTTGAACTTGGGTACTCATGTTGAGGAAATGTGTTTTAGTTTTACATATTGCTACAGCTTATTGAATTTATTGCATAACCCCCTTTGCAATATCGTAATTAGCCACTATTAGAAATGTAGTGCAAGGGTTTATTCATTTGTATATCCAAAATTGAAGTTGTACATTAAGTAGTTAAATGTCTTCTTAAATTTTTTTTAATATTAATTATAATGAAAAAATTTCACCTATCACTATGGTAAACTGTCATAGTTTCCTTCCTTTCCATTTGAAAACTTGGTCACATACAATTTTATATGTTAACCAACTTGCTTCACATGTTGTGATTGTCTTCACCTTCTATATATTTTTAATTATAATTAACAGCAAGTTCTCTTTATGAATATTTTTAATTAACAGCCATATAAAATGTAAATATACTTTGTGTTTGCGATTTAAGGAAATCAGTGTGAGAAAAAAATTCAACAAGTTTGGAGATTTTCAACATAAACCAGACCATGGCAAAAATAGAGGCGAGCTGCTACCACTTGAAACACTACCAGTTACAGGAGAAGTCACTGGATATTCTCATAAACAAACCTACCACACCAACAGAGTAACACATCACAGCTGGTAACTTGTAATTCAATCTGGTTCATTTGAGATGATATTTTCAGTTTACGAAGACTTCACAAACAAATTATAGTTTTTGTTCTGTTTTTTCCTTGTTGCCCTGAGACCCATGCAGCCTGGGTGACCAAGTCACATAAATTTTATGTGAAAACACACAACAGATGTGTCGTTTGGTGCAATGTTCAGAAATGATCAGCTCGTAAACAGGGAACAGATCATTATTTTAACTATGGGTTGATGGTACATGAATAAAGTCCCTGTGATTTTGAGATGGTACCCCATTTTGAGGACTTGATGCACCCAGGACAATTTTTTTACGAACAGGGAAATGGCACATTTGTACACTATAACACTTCTGCTGGGGGTAGCATCTTCTACCGGTATGTTGATTGTTTCAAAAGCAAAATTGCAGGATTTGACAAAAGCACTACTGTATTTCTTTGATGACACAAAAAGTGTGTTAATTGTCTGTACTATTGTTCAAGGTGCAGGAAATCCTTGAAAGGGATTACTGTATCAAAACCACTGATACTTTATTCATGAGATGAACCTGGAAGTAAAATAATGGTCTGTTCCCAGAGACGCCACCTCCTGACTGACTCTGTCATCAGCTTCAGAACAATACAGCAGAGGGCACCACTGTGCAACCCTTCTGACTTGTATTTTTGCGTGTAAATAATGCCCTTACATGGGGAGCTTGTTTTGACAAGAGGACACATGTCAGGATCAATGTTGGTGATTTTGGAGCTAAGCTTGCAGCTTTCCTGTGTTCCTGGCTGCTATCAGTGTTGACTTAAGTTATTCTGAGGGAGAATCACATGTTAAAATGCTCAAACTAAGGAACTTTGTGAAAATAAAAAATTGGGTAATACCCAGGAATTGGATGAGGGTGTATGGGTCAATGGTTCACTTGGAATTTCACACAAAAATGGGAGAGGTGTATTTTTCTCTTTGTTGAAATAATTTTTTTTTCTATTCACTGCATTGGTAGTGAGTGGATATTTCCTCCAATTCCCCATTTTTAAAATGGTGTGGGTGGGTGGGTCAATTTATTAAATTTATTTTTGGAATATTTCTTTTTTATATTTACAAAGGTCAATAAAATTAAATTTTGGCATGTTCATCATACATATTTGATTGAAGGTAATCAGTTCATTCTGAAACTGGTTTCATTGCAGACAAAATTATACTTGGCACACTGCTCCTATGACTTAAACACATGTGCATGCATCAGCAGCTTTGATAACATTGTTGTGTTGAGGTTAAATATCGCAACATCTTATCATTCTTTGCAAATAGGTGAACCACAGAATGAATAGTGTTTGTAATGATCACCAGGTGGAAATGCCGTAGTTTTATCACTAAATGGCTCTATATTATTGTTGTTAGTAATTATGTGATTTGTGCAGGGGTGAGATTTAGCAAGTTGTGGAAGGTGGCCAGTCGGGCTACCAACCTTGCAAAGTGAAGTAGCCCAACAGCTTCTTAGGTAGCCCTCTTGCTAATCAATACTCTGATGATAGAAAGAAAATACTTTGAAGATAGAATATATTATGATCAACATCAACAACAAATAAAAACATCAAAAACAAACAGTTTTTAAATATTTATTTTCAAGGCAGGATCAATACAATGTAATACATAATACTGAATAAAATACAGTATACAATTGTACAATTGTTTGTTTTCATAACATGGTATACCAACAGTCTACGCGAAATGTGGCGCCACACTGCACCAAGACTATTCACATGACCGTTTATTATGTCAGTGTAGAATGACTGTTCAGTTACATATTGAGTGTCAATGTGGTTGATTAAAAACACAATGAATGCTCCCTATTGATATTGCTTCAGCTACAGTTTGCCAACATTTCTTGCAATGTCAAACGTGTCACAAACACGATTTATGGTTAACATAAATGCGATATAGCCAGATGCATTGACAATTGAACAACCATTGAATTGATTTTTATTAATCATTAATATATAACACAAAAGTACAAATTGTAAATGAATCAGTTTTTGAAATGTTATATACAAAACCAAGTTTAAAACTTGACAATGATAGGCAGTCAATCAGTTTAATCCTTAAATGTAAATGGCAATATATATATATATATATATATATATATATATATATATACACACACACACTCATAATAGATAATATTTCTTTATTTTATTTTAATTCATCATTTTCTGTAGACATTATTTAATGATGTCAAACACTTTTGGTTATTTTATGGATATGGCTCAATGAGAATTATATATTATTACATTAGTGTGTGCACAATCATAATTTCTTTTAAAATCAAAGCACACTATATATGGCATGAGCCGAAATGACTGTTCTTAGAATTCCACCACTTAGATATTCGTTACTGTCGTGGGCTTCCATCATGGTTGTTGGGGTTGTAGACACCATAGTGATGAGTAACAGCAGCACAGCCGCAAAGGCACACTGAAAATTAGTCACAGGAATGAAGTAGATACATTTTTTACAAACGTCTAAATAGTGAACTTAACCAACTTTTTACATGATATTACAATGCAGCAAAATGATAAAATTGTTGAGCAACTCAACATATTTTGGGAAACATATTTTTTTACAATTTTGTAATTCATACATAGTGGGTACTGTTAGAATGAAACCACATAATATTTCATAGTTTGGTACAAATCTGTTTCCCGTTAACCGATTCAATCCCATAATATGCACATAATTTATACATGATCTGGTTATGTCAGATATCAAAGTAGGTGCGTGAATATCAGGAAGAGAATATTGTAAGCTTTTATATCAGTAAGAAATGCACACGAGCTGCAATACCAATGGATGAATGTTCATATTTGAAATACATTGTATTCCTCTCTGATGCTCTCCAAATGCTTCAAATGTACCACTGCACTTAGTGTTTTCTACAAGACTAAGTATACAGTACGCCGTAACAAATTGTTAGGATTAGGAGACAGTATGTTCTTGTAAATGTACAGTTGACACCATTTTTTGACTGTTCGATGTCAGATAGAGAACACATGAGATGGCGCCACCATCTCATAAACAACGCTGGTTTAAAGTGTAAAGTCCGAGTTGGTTTGGGTCAACCATTCGTGATTACCAAGTGTTTAAAACTATTTACTGTATTTGATCTAATAAGCATGCAGTATATTTGACAAAAATTTGGGCCATGTAAAAAGGAATCAGTTCTTATCAGTGTGCACCAACATTTTTCCTCTGGACAATAAAGTAACTGTTTAACACTAGTGGTGTCATTTGGTGACTAACAAACTGTTTAACACTAGTGGTGTCATTTGGTGACTAGTGCAGAATAACTGAAAAGTGGTGCCAACTGTTTAACACCAGATGGTAACATTTCAGTTGTTCCACACTAGTCAAATAAAACAATTATGGATCCTGCTGATTAAAAAAGGGGGTGTGCATTAATTAGGACATGTATGCTTAATAGGTCGAATACAGTATGTGTCAAACATTGGACACAAATTAGGATTAAGGTACTTTTAGGTGGCCAAATGGCATTCCAAATTTAATCAGTTGCTATCACACATTGTGCTTCTTGATAACAATGGTGGCCGACGCAATTTGGAGCGCTATTTGGGCTGCTAATTGCCCTAAAAGTCAATGTTTGATCAGAATATACATATACTCTTTGTGAACCTCAAGCTATGAGGTGTGATGGTTTAAGCTGTAATGATTTTGGTTTTTAAAGGAGTACCATGTGCTTATTATGATAAATATGTACTTTAAAAAAACAAAGGTGATTTTGCACAACCTCATGCCAGAGCCCGTCATAACTTGTTGTTAAATCGTTCTCTGTCTGTTCTGTCTTTCTACAATTATGCTAAACGTCAGTGGTATATCTAGCATCTCGCAAACGGAGAGACCAAAGAGGGGCCAAGTCTATTCACCCATTAGTTAACCATGCCTGCATTTGCTGCAAACTGAATTAGTAAAAGTCTACAGAAAAAAGAACATACTTCCGTCATACTTCCGTTCGCTATTTAAATTCACTATATCATAGTCTTACTGTAATGTCTGTTATACCAACCGAGTTGATCTGGTGTGTGTTGTTTCATCATGGCGTCCGTGCTAATTCCACAAATTGCAAAGCTCACTGCAATCTCGATTGAACCTTTCGCAGGCGAGTGAAGACGGGAATTTTTTTATGCAAACCAAATTTTGCTCCTTGCACTGTTCTAAGCAGGCAAGACGTTTTGGGCTTGGCTGCTCTGTGGTGATAACTGGAGAAGTTGACACCATGGTGGTGAATAGCAGCATCAGGGCAGCAACGGCATGCTGAAATATTATAATATTGGCTGCTGCTTTGGCTTCTCAGGTGTCAACATAATCAGTGTGAACAATAGCTTGGCCATAATTATAGAACATTAGAACAATATAAGTCATGGTTTTGGGGGCAATGCACCTCAAGGAGTTAAAAAGCTAATAATTTGCAACTACAGTCAAGAATATCATGCTAGTGTTTTTTTCTGAATTTGTTCTAAAAATGGGAGATTCTGGTCAGATCTCGATTACACTGGGGGCTGACATGTTTATTGGATGACCAATAAATTCCTGGCAGTTCTAAGAAATCAACTTCTGGTTGAGACATGTGCCTTAAGTGTGTTTGACCGAAATCGAACAGCCGTCAGAAGCAACACAAACTCTCAATCAAACTAGCTGCTATGTCAGAACGAGAGAAGTTTAGTAAACAAAGGCCAAAGTATGTTGCACAAGTTGCGTTTAGACGTAAATAACTGTTGGCAAGTATAGAACTAGGTGTTTACGAATAGATTTTCTTTTGGTGAGCGAATGTAGTGTTACGTAACACTAATAGTATGGCGCGGCCCATGAAATTAAGATGCTGTGTGTTCAACAATGCTTTCCTTGTAAAGAACTGGCGCGATACTTTTGATTGTAATTGCAAATGGTTCTGTTTTAGTAACTCTTAAAAAACCGTTACTTTCGTTTTACCTTAATTAATAATAAATTTATCTGATGCCATGAGCTAACTGTTCACAGAAACTGTTGTTCTATGAACATACATTTTCTGAGAGGGAGCATACCCACACAGGGGTGAATATTACATAGCAATGCCCATGCCCAAAATATCACAATAAAACATTAATATTTCATAAACATAAATATAACAAAAAGAATTTGCAATATGAACAACTGTGACAATTCTCAGTGAAAGTTAGTTTTTTTTGCTGTCATGCTTTAATTATTATGATAACTATGTTCTATGCCAGAACGTAAGGTTACGTACCACTGCGATCTTCATAGTTAGTCTCTAGTTTCGTGTTCTGTGAAGTAAGTAAGTAAGTATGCCAGGTATATGCGTCGGCCTATTATAGAGACGAAAACACTGGAAATGGAGAGAAGCACTGGATATGATGAGTGGCTGATTTAGTTCCACTAGGTTAACTTAACCTGTATCTACAATCTGAGAGACGAAAGTTAAAATGGACTCGCTTGAAGAGTTTCGAGAAATTGCTTCAAACATATCAAGTATATTTGCATGTATTCATGGAGAGCAATCCACTTTATGTAACTGGTAAATACTTGATTGAAATACCTCCTGTGAAGTTCTATACATTGTGTGTGTCCATTTATAGAATAATTGCATTTATGTGTTTATGAGACAACAAATCATTCACGTGTGGTATATCACAGATATGAAAGCAACAGACGTTCTACAGCTTCTGGCACGGAATCATAATTTAATCAATAATCAATTGCATGAACAATGTATGTAATCAAGTTTAATATACACATCCACGTTTCAAATTTGAAGATAATAATAATAATTAACAGTTAATAATAATTAACAGTTAACATAGTTAAAAATGACATTCTGCAAAAAACAGTATGTGGCCATTTGCCCTATCACCCAATGCCAAAGAATATAATCTAGATGTCATATTAGGTTGCTTGTCAAGCCATGTCCAACTACAACAAATCCGCTAAGCATGGTACAAAATGTATTGTGGTATCCATGCTAATTCTGCTGATGGCAAAGTTGCAGGCATTTCTTGGTGAGATCATAGCATTCTGTTGGCAACAGGAATTCATTCACGCTCCATGATGCTTCAACGCATTCCAAATGGGTCAACTCGCATTGTCGTACACAAGCAAGAACTTCTGGGCTTGGTCGCTCCGTGTTGGTGATGGGAGTAGTTGACACCATAGTGGTGAATAGCAGCAGCAATGCTGCAATGGCATTCTGAAATATCAATGGTATTGGCTGGTGCTTTGGTTTCTCAGGTAACAACATGCTCAGTGTCTATAATAACTCACCCTACATATGAGGTGTTTATCTGCAAAAAACATGTTAAATGCCAAAAACAAACAAATTCAGTGCAGAGTGGTTTTGTGCAGCCATCAAGTTTGTTGTAATGGAAGTTAAAGAATTTTGTGGAAAAACACATTATATGCCATGGTATGGACTGATGAAATACCAGTTTTCTTATCTGTTCGTCAATAATGTGCGGTGCAAAACATGATTTATCTCAAAAAGCACAAAATGGACACATTGCGTTTTGCAGATAAACATCTGATATGTATAATGTTAAATAGTAATTAAATATTAAAGTATAGTACGGTGAACTAACTGTTAGAACTTGTTCAGGAAAAAGATGGACTGAATGTACACCTAATTGGGAACAGGGAAAGGTATTTTACGCATGCACGTACGCACGCATGCACACATGCACACACCACCAGCAACACCACCACATTAAAATTTTCAATAAAGGTAATATTATTTTATTTTTTTAAATAAAATTTTTATTGCAATGCAGATTTGACATATGAACAACAAATGTCATAAAGAAATTTGTAATTGCCTGCTTATATGTTTCATCAATTGACAAAGCAAATGTTACTTACGTTATCACTGAGAAATGTGTAAACATATCTACTTTGTGACCCACTACAGGGTGAAAAACCTTCGTTTTGTCTTAATGATTATGTGCTATGTTACAATGGCCGTTACAATAGACGAATTCAGCCTCCTGTCTCTCAGCCGGCAATCAAACGATTCGAAAACAATGGCAATAATTTACAAAGCAAGTCATGTTTTAAATGATAAAGTACCATGTTTTATAGTGTTCATTGGTTGTACCCTACACAAAGTACTTTGCAGAAAGCAAAAAAGCCAATAAAGATTGTTAAGAGTTAAGAGACTTGATCATACTACTCTGTTATTCTCGAAACTGCATTCTTTGACATTATTTGATTTAATTAAACTGAAAATGGTTATAATAATGTACAAAGCATTTAATAACATGTTACCTATGAATCTGCTCAGTTATTTGTAAGTAATGTAGTAACTCGTCACACCGGACAGATATGTTTGCATGAAATTAAATCCAAACTGAAATCAATGTCTTTATCGAACCATAGGGTAAAACTTTGGAATTCACTCAAAAATAATTTGAGAAGTAGTCGAAATATGCATGTTTTCAAAACATAGTGTTATATTTGTATGTTTACACTACACACACACATATATATATATATAGTGTAAACATACAAATATAACACACACACACACACACACACACACACACACACACACACACACACACACACACACACACACACACACACACACACACACACACACACACACACACACACACACACACACACACACACACACACACACACACACACACACACACACACACACACACACACACACACACACACACACACACACACACATATAATATAATATATGTAATAGAGGTACTATTGAGAAGTACCTAGTCGAAATATGCATGTTTTCAAAACATAGTAGTGTTATATTTGTATGTTTATATATATACATATACATATATATATATATATATATATATATATACATATATATATATATATATATATATATATATATATATATATATATATATATATATATATATAATAAAACTAAATAAAAATAAAACTTCCACACACAGATTTCTCCACTTACATGAAAAACTACTTCATTGTAAATTATGAATTCTGCTGCTTTACACATAATTGTTATATTTGTAATTCTTAAAGCAATGATTACATTTTGTATGTAATGCATAATGTACACTGCATATGTATGTATGCATATATATATATATATATATATATATATATATATATATATATATATATATATATATATATATATGTAATAGAGGTACTATTAGAATTAGCTCTTAATAAGCTACACTTTTAATGTCTTAGATTGTTTTACAATATGCACAACATAGTTATTGAAAATGTTCAATGCATTATGCAGTTGTAGACATAGTGATATCATGATGTATCACAGATAATGACACGTGAAAATATTCTTCATTCCCAAAGATGTTTGATGGGGAAGCAATTACTTTAGTTTTAAATTTTAATTATATATTATTATTCCCCATTTCTCAATAGCAACGATAGTTGGCAAAACAATTCAGCAGGACTACTTGTCACTGTAGTAATAGAAATAAACATGTTTGTTCAACTATATATCGGATCATTGTATTTATTCATTGACCTAACATCAGCATTCGCCATTCACTGATTCAGCATTTAAAATCAACTACCCACAAATTATGGTTTGGGACTGTTTTTCGCTATTCCGTGATGATATTGCAGTCCTATTGCGATAGTTATGAAATTATCGTGATAGCACTGCAATAGCCATACAGTTATCGCGATACTATTGCAATGGTAAAACTATCCCCGAAAGTCACCCCTAGTAGATAATATACATACCATAGCAATCTTCATGCTTGGGATAAACCTGTTAAGATTTAACGTGGTTTCTTAAGCCTCTGTGTCTGATACAGATATGCAGCAGCACTAAAACTGGAGAGAAGGAAGTGACCAGTTTAGAGCTTTGGAAGTTCCTTGAAATCGTCTTATCCGGTCCCATGATACAAGTGCCTTTATTGTGTCATGCTTAAAGCTGAGAGACTGGGCTAAGCATCACTTAGGATTCCTCTGCATGAAATAGTAAGACATGCCAGAAAGAGCTTCAAATGTATCAAGTGTATTTATCTTTGTTCTAGGGGAGCGGCTCACTTTATATAACACACTCGTAAACACTTGATTGAAGTTTCTCTAGTGGTTCAGGGTTTGCACACCGATATTGGGGATGTTCTGCTGGTCCCTTAGCTAGAATTGTCAAATTTTCCATATGGATAACTACTCCGTCGCACCATATTTGCTTGTGTAAGGGAGCTGTTATCCGAGGTGGCAAATTTGAATGGGTGAGTAGTAGACCAAGAAACATTGGACGCATTCATCACTATTCATTTATTTATTCATGTGTTCTACCTTGAACATACGAGACAACTTGTCCATGCTCCAGTCATCTCGTGCATTGACTGCTGTAACAACCTCCTCAATGACATGCTCATGACTATTTGATGAACTGCAGTGAGTGCAAAATCCCTGTGCGCATGTCATAATGATTTGCTCCAAACCCAACCGACTGTGTCACGCCCATGCTCTTGGAGTTACACTGGCTTCCAATGAAATGCCGCATCACTATGAAGACCCTACATCTCACCTTCACGGGCTTGCACCTCCATACCTATGGCACTTTTCTCTCCTTATTGCCTGACATGCTGTCTGTGCTTTTTCGATGAGTTACTCCTTAAAAAAACCTACGTATCACACGAAAATCACCAAATGTGCTTTCTCATGTGCAGCCCCAAGGTCAAGGAACCAACTGCCAATCACAATGCACCAATGCATCTGGTTCATTTGAGATGATATTTTAAATTTACGAAGACTTCACAAACAAATTATAGTTTTTATCATGTTTTTTTCTTGTTGCCCTTGGGTGACCAAATCACATAAATTCTGTGTAAAAACGCACAACAGATGTGTCGTGTGGTGCAATGTTCAGAAATGATAAGCTCGTAAACAGGGAACAGATCATTATTTGAACTCTGAGTTGATATCACATGAATAAAGCCCCTGTGATTTTTAGATGGTACCACATTTTTAGGATTTGTTGCACCATGGAAATTTTTTTTCAAACAGCGAAAGGCCACATTTGTAAACTATGACACTTCTGCTGGGGAGAGCATCTTCCATGTTGATTGTTTCAAAAGCAAAATTGCAGGATTTGACAAAAGCACTACTGTATTTCTGTGACGACACAAAAAAAGTGTTGTTTGTTGTCTGTAACAAACAAACAAACCTTTTCCTTAGTCACGACTATTGTTCAATGTGCAGGAAATCCTTGAAAGGGATCACCGTATAAAAATCACTTTATTCATATGAGATGAACCTGGAAGTAAAATAATAGTCTGATCACAGAGACGCCACCTCCTGACTGACTCTGTCATCAGCTTCAGAACAATACAGCAGAGGGCACCACTGTGCAACCCTTCTGACTAACTGTTCTGTTTAGACAGCGCCCTTTCCAGAGTAAACGGAAAGTGCCACAACTCTGACTTTGCATGTAAATAATTCCCGTACAGGGAGAGCTTGTTTTGACAAGAGGACACATGTCAGGATCAATGTTGGTGATTTTGGTGTGGCCAGAAATTATTCTGAGATTGCAAATTTCCTGTGTTCCATATCAGTATTGACTTAAGTTATTCTGGGGGAGAATCACATATTAATATGCTCAAACTAAGGGGCTTTGTGAAAATAAAAATTCCAGTAATCCCCAAAAATTGGATGGGGGTGTATGGGTCGTCCACTTGGAATTTCACATAAAAATGGGAGAGGTATATTTTTTCCCTATGCTGAAATGGCTTTCTATTCACTGCATTGGTAATGAGTGGAGATTGCCTCAAATTTTTTATTTTTATAAGGGTGTGCTGGGTTTGTTAACTTATTCAATTCATTTTTTTAATATTTATTTTTTAGATTTATTTATAAAATTATATTTTGGCATGTTCATCATACACAATATTTGATTGAAGGTAATCAGTTCATTCTGAAACTGGTCTCATTGCAGACAAATAATTATACTTGGCACACTGCTTCTATGACTTAAACACATGTGCATGCATCAGCAGCATTGTTGTGTTGAGGTTAAATACTGCAACATCTTATCATTCTTTGCAAATAGGTGAACCACAGAATGAGTAGTGTTTGTAATGATCACCAGGTGGAAATGCCTCAGTTTTATCAATAGATGGCACCATATTATTGTTGTTATTAGTAATTATGTGATTTGTGTAGGGAAAATTTTTTGTCATCATGTAAATCAATTTTTTTTTTAGTAGGATGAATAATTGCAGGCCAGTGTTTGCTACAAGTTGACAAACGGCAGTGTTGTTTGTTTACTAGTAATCTTGTAGTGAACAATGTGTAGTATAGTCACCAGCATATTTTACATTCACTATTTTTGATGCATATTTTTTTATAATTAATCTGGAAAACAGACAGATGCATAAACAATTGAATTGATTTTTATTAAGCATTAATATATAATACAAAAGTACAAATTATAAAAGAAATAGTTTTTGAAATGTTAGATACAAAACCAAGTTTAAAACTTAACAATAGTAGGCAGACAGTCAGTTTAATCCTTAAGTGTAAATGGCAATAACTAAATATATATATATATATATATATATATATATATATATATATATATATACATATACACATATATATATATATATATATATATACACACACACATATATATATATATATATATATATATATATATATATACTATAATAAAAAGAACAACATAAAATACATATTGTACGTACAAAATCAGTATTTTATATTGTTTTTATCTACAATTAAATATTGTATCCACTTGGTTTTGCAACATTAATTTAGTAATTCATTATAATTACTGTATAATAATAGATAATTTTTCTTGATTTTATTTTTAATTCATCATTTTCTTTAGACATTATTTAATGTTGAGTTATTTTATGGATAATTATGGCTCAATAAGAACTAGATTTTTTTTACTATCCGCAAAGCTTCCATCATGGTTGTGGTGTTGGGGCCAGTAGACACCGTAGTGATGAGTAACTGCAGTACAGCCGCAAAGACACTGAAAAGTAGTCAAAGTAAGATACACAGAAACGAAGTAGATACATTTTCTACAGACGTCTCAATAGTGAACTTAACCAACTATTTGCATGAAATCACAACACAGCAAAATTATAAAAAGGTTGAGCACTATCTGTTTCAGAATTGCAGCCAAACAATTATTTTTTTTCATTATATTACAAGCCATAAATGTGTTACACATTAACTGTTATTATGTACTCAACATATTTTGGAAAACGTATTTTCCTACAATTTTGTAATTCATACGTAGTGGGTACTGTTAGAAGGAAACCACATAATATTTCATTGTTTGGTGCAAATCTGTTTCCCATTAACCGATTCAATCCCATAATATGCACATAATTTATACATGATCTGGTTATGTCAGATATCAAAGTAGTTGCCTGAATATCAGGAAGAGAATATTGTAAGCTTTTATATCAGTAAGAAATGCACACGAGCTGCAATACCATATTTGAAATACATTGTATTCCTCTCTGATGCTCTCCAAATGCTTCAAATGTACCACTGCACTTAGTGTTTTCTACAAGACTAAGTATACAGTACACCGTAACATATTGTTAAGACGATACAATATGTTCTTGTAAATGTACCCCAGTTGACACCATTTTTTGACTGTCCGATATCAGATAGAGAACCCATGAGATGGCGCCACCATCTCATAAACAATGCTGGTTAAAGGTGTACAGCCCGAATTGGTTTTGGTCAACCATTCGTGATTACCAAGTGTTTAAAACTACTTGCCATATTCGATCTAATAAGCGTGTACCAAAATGATTTTCTCTTGACAATAAGGTAACTGTTTAACACTTGTGGTGTCATTTGGTGACTAGTGCAGAACAACTGAAAAGTGGTGCCAACTGTTTAATACCAGATGGCGACACTTTTCAGTTGTTTCACACTACCCTTGGGTAGTCAAATAAAACTATTATGGATCTTGCTGATTAAAAAAGGGTGTGTGCGCTAATTAGGGCATGTACACTTGATAGGTTGAATACGGTATGTTTCAAACGTTGGAGACAAGTTAGGCTTAAGGTACTTTTAGGTCGCTAAATAGCACTCCAAATTGAATCGGCCTCTGTTGCTATCACACACTGCGCTTCCAAAACGAGTGTCAACAATGGTGGCCGACGCAATTTGGAGCGCTATTTGGACTGCTAATTGCCCTAAAACTCAATGTCTGATAAGAATATACTCATTGTGAACTTCAAGCACTGAAGTGTGATGGTTAAAGCTGTAATAATTTCAGCCAAGTTTGTAAAGGATTACCACATGCTTATTATGTTGAATATCTCCTCATTCCAGAGCCCATCATAATTTGTTGTTAAATTGTTCTCTGTTCGTTCTGTCTGTGTACAATTATGCTAAACGTCAGTGACGTATCTAGCATCTCGCAAAAGTGGATGCCAAAGAGAAAACAAGAACATACTTCCATCATATTTCCGTTCGCTATTTAAATTCATTGTATCGTAGTCTTACTGTAATGTCTGTTATACCAACCGAGTTGATCTGGTGTGTGTTGTTTCATTATGATGACCGTGCTAATTCCACAAATTGCAAAGCACCAGGCAATCCCGGTTGAACCTTTTGCAGGCGGGTGAAGACGGGAAATTTCTGATGCAAGTCAAATTTTCCTCCTTGCACTGTTCTAAGCAGGCAAGAAGTTTTGGGCTTGGCTGCTCTGTGGTGGTGACAGGAGAAGTTGACACCATGGTGGTGAATAGCAGCATCAGGGCCGCAACGGCATGCTGAAATATTATAATATTGACTGCTGCTTTGGCTTCTCAGGTGTCAACATAATCAGTGTGAACAATAGCTTAGCCATAATTGTAGAACATTAAAGCAAAATAAAATTCATGGTTGTTGGCGCAATGCACCTAAAACAGTTAAAAAAGTACAATCAAGAATCTCACGCTACTGGTTTTCTCAGAATTGGTTCTAAAAGTAGAAGATTCTGATCAGACCTCAATTATACTGGGGACTGACTGGTTTTTTTGGGTAACCATTAGCTCAGGTAGTTCTAAGAAATCAACTTCTGGTTGAGACGCATTAAGTGCCTTTGACTAAAATAAAAAAATCGAACAGCCATCAGAAGCAACTCTCAGTCAAACTAACTGCTAAGTCAGAATGAGAGAAATTTAGTAAACAAAAGCCAAAGTATGTTTCATAGGTTGCGTTTAGACATAAATAAATATTGGCAAGGTAGAACTAGGTGTTTATGAATAGATTTTCTTTTGGTGAGCTAATATAGTATGACATAACACTAACAGTATGGCATGGCCCATGAAATTAAGATGCTGTGTGTTCAACAATGTTTTCCTAGTAAACAACTGGCGTGATATGTTTGATTTAGTTGCAAATGGTTCTGTTTTAGTAACTTTTATAGGTGCATAGGCACAAATCCATATCTTTTCTTTCACCTTAATTAATAATAAATTTATCTAATGCCACGAGTTAACTGTTCACAGAAACTGTTGTTCTATGAACACACATTTTCTGAGAGGGAGCATACCCACACAGGGGTGAATATTACATAGCAATACCCATGCCCAAAAAATCAAAAATAAAACATTAATATTTTATTTTATTTAACATAAATATAACTGCAATAAGAATTTGCATATATGAATGACTGTGACAATTCTCAGTGAAAGTTAATGTTTCTTCTGCTGACAAGCTGTAGTCATTATGACAAATATGTTTTATGCTAGAACATAAGTTTACATACCACAGTGATCTTCATAGTTAGTCTCTAGTTTCTTGTCCTGTTGTGTTCTGTGAAGTAAGTAAGTAAGTAAGTAAGTAAGTAAGTAAGTATACCAGGTGTACGTGTTGGCCTATTATGGAGGCAGAAACACTAGAAATAGAGACAAGCTCTGGGATTGAAGAGAGACTGATTTTGAAGTTCAATGAGATTAACATAACGTATATAAATACAATCTCAGAAATTGAAGTTAAAATGCACTTTACCTGAAGAAGTAAAGCATGCGAGAAATTGCTCCAAACTTATCATCAAGTATATTTGCATTTATTCTTGGAGAGTGATCCAATTTATGTAACTGGTAAATACTGGATTGAAATTCCTCTAGTGAAGTTCATGCACACAGATATTGTGTGTATCCATTTATAGAACAATTGCATAAGTGTGTTTATGAGACAACAAATCATTCACATGTGGTATATCACAGATATGAAAGCAACACACGTTCTACAGCTTCTGGCACGCAATCATAATTTAATCAGTAATCAATTGCATGAACAATGTATGTAATCAAGTTTAATATACACATCCACGTTTCAAATTTGAATATAATAATAATAATAATTAACAGTTAATAATAATTAACAGTTAAATCTATAAAACATAGTTAAAAATTACATTCTGCAAAAAACAATATGTGGCCATCTCCCCTATCATCATGAAATAGTTTGTCTAAATCTACCCAATGCCAAAGAATATAATCTAGATGTCATATTAGGTTGCTTGTCATGCCATGTCCAACTACAACAAATCCGCTAAACATGGTACAAAATGTTTTATTGTGGTATCCATGCTAATTCTGCTGATGGCAAAGTTCCAGGCATATCTTGGTGAGATCATAGCATTCAATTGGTATGATGGAGTGATTCACGCTCCAGAACGTTTCGAGGCATTCCAAATGGGTCAACTCGCATTGTCGTACACAAGCAAGAAGTTCTGGGCTTGGACGCTCCGTGGTGGTGATGGGAGTAGTTGACACCATAGTGGTGAATAGCAGCAGCAATGCTGCTATGGCATTCTGAAATATCAGTGGTATTGGCTGTTGCTTTGATTTCTCAGGTAACAACATACTCAGTGCCTATAATAACTGAACCTACGTTTGAGGCGTTTATCTACAAAAAAACATGTTAAATACCAAAATCAAACAAATTGAGTGAAGAGTGGTTTTGTGCAGCCATTAAGTTGGTAGTGATGGAGGTTAAAGAATTTTGCAGAAAATCACATTATATGCCATGCTATGGACAGACGAAATACCGTTCTTCCTATCTATCACATAACAATGTACAAACCAAAACATGATTTATCTCAAAATGCACAAAATGGACACAATGTGTTTTGCAGATAAACGTGTGATATGTTTTACGTTAAATAATAATTAAATATTATATTACAGTGAACTAACTGTTAGAACTTGTTCTAGAAAATATTATAGACTGAATGTTCCACTAATTGGGAACAGGGAAGGGGTTTTTACACACATAATTAAATTGTCAATACAGAAAATATTATTTTTCAAATAAAAATCTAATTGCAATGCAAATTTAACATACGAACAACTAATGCCATAAAAAACTCTCAATAAAATTGGGAATTGTCTACTTCTTAATTATCATAAATTAACAAAGCAAATATCCGTTACTTAGGTTGTTCACAGTTATCACTGAGTAATTTATAAACATCTACCCATGACCAACTGTAGAATAAAAAACCTTCATTTCGATTGTAATAATTACAATGGCAAGCCATTACAATAGACAAATTCAGCTACCTGTGACCAACAATAAAAAGTTTCAAAAATATCGATGGTACACTGAACTATCGATAATAATGATAGTTGGCAAAACAATTCAGCAGGACTACTTGTGTCACTGTAGTAATAGAAATAAACATGTTTGTTCAACTATATTGGATAATTTTATTTATTTATTGACCTAACATCAGCATTTGTCATTCATCGATTCAGCATTTTTAATCAATTACCCACAGATGGCACCACCAACCAGTTATGGTTTGGGACTGTTCACTATTCCGTGATACTATCGCAATGCTATTGCGATAGTTATGAAACTATTGTGACAGCATTGCAATAATTATACAGCTACCCCGATACTATCGCAATGGTAAAACTATCCCTGAAAGTCACCCCTAGTAGATAATATACATACCACAGCAATCTTCATACTTGGGTAAAACTGTTAAGAATTAACGTGTTTTCTTAAACCTGTGTGCCTGCTGTACAGATGCAAAAGCACTAAAACTGGAGAGAAGCAAGTGACCGGTTTAGAGCTTTGGAAGTTCCTTGAAATCATCTTAACCAGTCCCGTGATACAAGTGCCTTTATTGCATCATGCTTAAAGCTGAGAGACTGGGCTAAGCATCACTTAGGATTCCTCTGCTTGAAATAGTAAGACATGCTAGAAAAGCTTCAAATGTATCAAGTGTATTTATCTTTGTTCTAGGGGAGCGGCTCACTTTATATAACACACTCGTAAACACTTGATTGAAGTTTCTCTAGTGGATCAGTGTTTACACACCGATATTGGGCGTGTCCTGCTTGTCCCTTAGCTAGAAACGTGAAATGTCCATATGGATAACTACTCGTCCGCACCAAATTTGTTTGTGTAAAGGGCTATTGTCCTAGGAATGATTAATGATGTAACTCTATGCCCAGATTACAAGTGGATAAGAAAGCCATTGCCATATGGAAAGTCTGGCAATTCTTCATTCTTCATGAATTTTCTGTTTAAACATATTCATGCTGCTACCATTTACACAATCTGTCGATGATTTGTTCCACTTTCTCTTTGAGAATGAGTATTTTCTCCAATCTACACTGATCCTTCACTGATGTTAGAAGATGAGTAACAAAACATATTTGTTCCACTTTCTCTTTGAGAATGAGTATTTTCTCCAATCTACACTGATCCTTCACTGATGTTAGAAGATGAGTAACAAAAATATTTCTATCAATATTTTCATACCCATTCAATATCTTAGCAACTTCAATTTGATCTTCTCTTAATCTCCTTGTCTCTAGGGTTGTTACTTTATACAACTACTGGCAAAGAACAACAATTTACACAATGACTGGTTGCGCATACATATAAAAATAACTTGTGTTTATTTTGATAGTATGACTCCAATTTCCAAAATGGGTGCAATACCTCAAACAATCAATCAAATAGTTTATTTTCAACAAACAGTTAGGAGTTAGCATTTTATCTATTTTCGTCTTGTGAAATGTGCAATTTGCTTAAATACAGTAACATTGATATCATAGTATTGAATAGCAACCACCAGCAGCTGCTAATGTTGAGAATTTTAAATCAAAACACTTATGTTTTCCTGAATGTTGGGTGTCTTCCTTTGGCTTTCTTTTTCCTCATCTTTTGGCTGTTTCTCCTCATCCAGGAACAACCACCTCATTCAGGAGTCAAGGCTCTCAAGTCTGTCCGAGTTGAACTGGTACGAACTGGTTCATCATAGTGTGTCTAGTTAATTAGTATGTCCAAGTTGAACTGGTTCGAGCTAGTTCATTGTAGTATCTTTAGTTAATCCATCTGTCTGAGTTGGACTGGTATGAGCTGGTTCATTGTAGTATCTTTAGTAAATTCATCTGTCCGAGTTGAAATGGTATGAACATGTTCATTGTGGTGTTTTATTTAAATCTACTCATCACACATAGCCAGGCATTTCTTTTGTAGTTGGTAGCAGAAGTCAAATCGTGACGAATGTATGGCAAGACACTTGTATTTGTCTAGATAGCACATTCTCTGGCAGGATGCCAAATCCCATTTTCGTTGTTTTGAAGTAATGGATTCTGTGGTAATGTCTTCCATTGATGACACCACCATTGTGAATAGCAGCAACAACAAAACGGCACACTGAAATATAACCAAATTGGGGACAGTTAATTAATTTATGTCTGAGTTGATTGCATGCAAATAAAGTCCAGTGATTTTGAGACAGCGCCCCCTTTTGAGGATTTCTTTCACCCTGAGATTTTTATTAACAAGGAAAAGGGCACATTTGCATACTACGAGACTTTTGCTGCTGCTTTAAAAAATCAAATGATAGGTATAACTTTCATGTTAATTTTCTCAAAAACAAATTGTAGAATTTGACAAAAACAAATGCTACTGAAGGTTGGTGACAAGACAGATCATTGTATATTGTTTTTATTAATAACAAGTTATAATTTGAGCACAGTGTCAAAATGCCTGACTCACATTTCGCATTGGTTTCAATGGAAAAAAACAATACTGTTTTGTACCCACATAAAAAGTGGTTTTGTGTAGCTGTTCTTTAGAAATGACGTGAAAATTATTGATACTGCAAACGTAACATTAACAGAAGTTGAAACAAGTCATGGTTTTGGGCCTATGCACCTAAAAGAGACAAAAACTAACCATGTGCCACTAAAATCAAGAATATCACGCCTTTGGTTTACTCAGAATGTGTTTTAAAAGTGGAATATTCTGGGAAATTCCCCATTTAACTGGGAGCTGACAAGTTAACCAGTATGACTGATAAGCACATGCGCAGTTCGGTGAGATCGCGTAACATAGACTACCGCGTGATGTAATAAGTGCGGCCGGTATGTACATTTTACACAACCAGCTCAAAGTCTCAGTGAAATGTTATATCAGAAAGGGGACTATTGGCAAGTATAGGAGTAGGTGTTTACAAATATATTTTTATTTGATGAGTAAATATAACCAGACTACGACACTCGTGACATAGGGTTATCTAACAGTCTGGCGTGACCACAAAATTAAGATTATGTTTGTTTAATAAGGTTTCCCTAGTAAACAACTGCCGTGATATTCTTAATTGTAGTTGCAAATGGTTGTCTTAGTAACTCTTATAGGTGCAATGAAAAATGTTACCTTTTTTAAAGATAGATACATAGTCTGATGGTTTTTATTGTAAAATCATGTTATATTGTATAAACTATGTCTGTTCTAGCATTGTGACCACTCAAATGTGTTTTAATTAACCACAGTGTGTTAAGATAGTTTGACCATTATTTGACTAATTTGACTGTTTCGACCCAAATATCATGTTTACATTGCTTGCTGAATTGTGGTTCATTAAAACAGTTTTGGGCGGTCAAGATGTTAAGATATAGATTAACTCTGTAGTTTATACTATAAAACAAGACTTGACAATAACAACAAACACACTATGTACCTTTAATCTCGTAGTCGGTTGAGCCAAACTCCACACTTTGTAAGAAAACCAATGTTTACTCATTGCCCAGTATTGTGGCATATACACCTTGACAACTACAAGAATCAGTACACAAATTCTAAAACATTAATTTTACATACCACAGAATTCTTCATGCTGTGATTCTATCGTGCTTTCGAGAAACTGTCCCTATGTTGTGCGTGTTATACTTCAATATGAAAACAGGCCAACAACTGACTCATTCAAATGAATTAATGTTATTTATATGTGAAGTGGGGTTTATCAACAAACAATGCGTCACCATTCTTGGCACAGTGATAGTCTTTTCCATAAAGTATGTGCAAAGATAGTCTGTCGTAGACATTGAGGAACACATGAAGCAGCTACTTTTTTAAATATGCACAACATCATTATGTTATAATTTGTTTTGTTTGCATCACTGTTAAGACAATATCAGTCCGTGTCCATCCGTCCATCTGTGGTGTATGTCCGTCTGTCCATCCGTCCGTGGTATATGTGTGTCCGTACGTCCCTCCCTCCCTCTGTCCGTCCGTCCTCTGTCTGGCGTCACATTTGAAACTTACTTCTACAGCCGACATTGCGGAAACTATTAGGAAATTATTGGGCATATCAAATAAATATTGCAAACACACGCAACAGTATCATAATGTATGTTTTTATTACTAGAGTATCACAACAACAAACTATATTAGTATATGCGTTAATAAAAGTTTTTTATTATTAATTATAATAGGTATCTACAAAATGATGATCTTTTGAGAACTGCTGAATATATGAAGGTTGCAGTCAACTGCATGCGTTTCATATATATATATATATATATATATATGGGATAGGAAATGTGTTAATAAATGACATATAGTTTATGTATGTGTAATTAAAGAAATCAAAGTAGAATATGACATTGGGCTATCATTCATTCAATCGTGTTGTCATGCGGACACGATTGAATTGAAAGTGGACACGATTGAATGAATGCGGACACGATTGAATGAATGCGGACACGATTGAATGAATAGTATGCTGATCTATGTGTACAACTGATTCAAAATGGAAATTCACCAGTCCAACTGATTATCTAGCAGAAAATGTCAAATAGCCACTGGGTAATGTTCACGTCTGTGCTTATTCTCACAGAAGAGCTGGGTATGTGCTCCTGTGATACAATATGTGCTCCTGTGATACAATATGTGCTCCTGTGATACAATATCGCCATTTGTGGTGCAACATCGATATTTTGTTGTGCGACATCGCCATTTGTGTAACAACATCGCCATTTGTGGTACAACATCGCCATTTATTGTACAACATTGCCATTTATGGTACAACATCGCCATTTGTGGTACAACATCACTATTTATAATACAACATCGCCATTTATGGTACAATATCGCCATTTGTGGTACAATATCGCCATTTGTGGTACAACATTGCCATTTGTGATACAACATCACCATTTGTGGTACAACATCACCATTTGTGGTACAACATCGCCATTTGTGGTACAACATCGCCATTTTTGGCACAACATCACTATTTATGGTATAAGATCACCATTTGTGGTACAACATCACTATTTGTTCACAAGGATGCTGTCCACACAGTATAGAGTTCTGCTACGATTTGTTATCAGACGATTTGTAGTTGTGTGTTAATTTAAGGCAGCGCGTGTTTTACATGGCACATTGTCAGGCAATCTCTGGTGAATGCAAAGCAAGGATTCGGAATGATGTAGTGGTCCGACGAATCTCGCAGTTCCCAATTGCTCTCGATGCACTCCATGTGGTCTAACTCACACAGGCGTTTGCAAGCGATGAATGCCGGACTCATGGTGGTGGTCATAGTTGACACCGTTGCAGTGAATAGCAGCAGCAGGGCCGCAACGGTACACTGAAATTATGTCACAAATACATAACCATTAGGTGTATAGAATGGTATGTTTCCAAATGGATTATTATAAGAATAATTTCACAATAGTTTAATAGATGATAACTTTGTGCTGACATTTGAAAACATCCCATTGCATATGTTTTAATAATAATGTTGGTTTTGCTGTGGTGTCCTTTTGTTCAAGCCAAACTGTTATCAACCCAGGGGTGAGATTTAGCAAGTCATGAAAGGTAGCCAGTCGGGCTACCAACCTTGCAAAGTGAAGTAACCCGATAGCTTCTTAGGTAGCCCACTTGCTAATCAATACTTTGATAATAGAAAGTAAATACTTTGAAGTTAGAATGTACGAACGACATCAACAACAGATAAACACATCAAAAACAGAGTTTTGAAACATTTATTTTCAAGGCAGGATCAATACAATGTAATACATAATTAATACTGAATAAAATACAGTATACAATTGTACACATGTGACAGATTGTTTTGCTTTCATAACATGGTGCACCAACACTACGCGAAAAGTCTCCAAGTGTCACAGGACATCTGGTCCTGTGAACTGAACAGTTTATATATATATATATATATCTACGGCGGTGCCAGCCTAGAGAAACTAACTATGTTCCCGATTAATTCACCAGAAACGCTCCATGCACCATGTGGACATATAAGTGGCACCAAGACTATTAACATGACCGGTTATTATTTCAGTGTAGAATAACCATTCAGTTACATGTTGAGCATCGATGTGGTTGATTAAAAATACAATGAATGCTCCCTATTGATATCGCTTCGGCTACTGTTTGGCAACATTTCTTGCAATGTCAAAACTGTCAAACATGGTTAACATAAATGCGATATAGCCAGGACAACACTTCTGAGATGTTTATTAACATTCCGTTTATTTTTGTTATTGCAACTCCGTAAATATTTCAAGTTGCCATTTGGCCACTGTAGTCAAAAATTTAAGTTGCCCGAAGCCATTTTTGGGTGCTATTGGCGACCAGGCAACCGCTAATTCTCACCCCTTGTTAGCCTCATCTACATTACATGCTGGTTTGTTTTGTTTTGTGTAAGAGCCATCATCATATTGGGAACAAATCATCAGGTACAAATTGCCCTGGGTATGAATTATATATTAATAATTCAATATCAATTATTGTGATAAAATTTGTGAGAATTGCTTTCACTATGATTATATACACTTGAATACGTTACAGTTAAAATTAATTTAGAACCTCTCAAATCTTCAGTTAATAAAAAATATCCAACTACTAGGCTGTAACAATACACCAAACTATCGATGCATTGCAACAGAGTGCACTACTATCGATAGTAAATTGAACTGTCGATAGTTATCATCGATAGTACACTGAACTATTGATAGTAACGATAGTTGGCAACAACAAATATCAACAGGGATACTTGTGTCGCTGTAGTAATAGATGTTATTTCAACTATATTGGATAATTTTATTTATTTATTTTCCGACCTGACATCAACAATCATCGATTAGAGAAAGCTCAATAGTTATGAAGCTATCACAATAGTATTGCAATAATTATAACTGCTCATAACTATTGACATTCTGTGACATCACCTCTGTGTTCACCCCAGTGTTCACCCCAGTGTTCACCCCAGTGTTCACCTCAGTGTTCACCCCAGTGTTCACCTCAGTGTTAAACCAGTGTTCACCCCAGTGTTCACCTCTGTGTTGACCCCAGTGTTCACCTCAGTGTTGACCCCAGTGTTCACCTCAGTGTTCACCTCAGTGTTCACCTCAGTGTTCACCCCAGTGTTCACCCCAGTGTTCACCTCAGTGTTCACCCCAGTGTTGACTGTCAATAACATCATCTGATTTATTGAAGAATCACATATTACTGACATATTTAGTCTTCAACACAGGTAGCTGGATATATTTATATTCGTGGTATTGGTTTTTATATTAGCAAATCACACATCAATACAATAAGCAACATATTGCCAAATCACATATATGTCATTACAATAAATAATACATTGGCAAATCACATGTCAATGCAATAAACAACTTATACGTATGCGTGTGCATGCGTGCCTGTGTGTTAATAAAATGAACACATTGTTGATAATGCAAAGTTTCTGCGGTAGCATACTAAGTTACGTACCCCAGTGGTGTTCATATTTGGAAGTAATCTGTCGCTAAGCTGGTTTCTCTCAAGTGAACTATGTGCATGTGATAGCTTGAGTACGATACGTGCACACTAACAGTGGAATGAAGGAGAGGTATATTGTCACGATCAGTGCTCTAGTGGCCTGTCCATCTTGTAAGGAAGAGCAATTCAGAAACCTCCCAAAGTGCTTCTGTGTAAGTCACAAACACTTGTCGTTGATAAATAATGATAAGTGCGTTTACTTTAGTCGTTGCGCCTCGTGCTAGTCCCTTCCTTGTGATGCTTCTATAAACCACAGGTGTGTGTGTGTCAGTGAATGCTTCAAATAAGTTGTAATAAGTATGTTTACATAACTTTATTGAAGGCACAAAAGGTGTCTGTTTCCAGCAGGCCTGGCCTCAAGGTTTTGAAAAGGAGGGTTTGAGCGTATACAATCAGCTGGGGATTTCTGGGATGATTTTTGAAAAATTTTACAGTTAAGCAAAATTCTGTCAAAAACGGGGTTTCATTTGAACTCCCTTAATGCCACTGAGGACGGGCATGTCCAGTGAACTGTGTCTGACTCACAAATACCCCTGTCTGACTCACAAACACCCATGTCTGACTCACAAATACCCCTGTCTGACTCACAAACACCCATGTCTGACCCACAAACACCCATGTCTGACTCACAAACACCCATGTCTGACCCACAAACACCAATGTCTGATCCACAAACACCCATGTCTGACTCACAAGCACCCATGTCTGACTCACAAGCACCCATGCCTGACTTACAAACACCCTTGTCTGACTCACAAACACCCCTGTCTGACTCACAAGCACCCATGTCTGACCCACAAATACCCATGTCTGACCCACAAACACCCATGTCTGACTCACAAGCACCCATGTCTGATTCACAAACACCCATGTCTGACTCACAAGCACCCATGTCTGACTCACAAATACCCATGTCTGACTCACAAGCACCCATGTCTGACTCACAAACACCCTTGTCTGACTCACAAACACCCCTGCCTGACTCACAAGCACCCATGTCTGACCCACAAACACCCATGTCTGACCCACAAACACCCATGTCTGACTCACAAGCACCCATGTCTGATTCACAAGCACCCATGTCTGACTCACAAACACGCTTGTCTGACTCACAAACACCCATGTCTGACTCACAAACACCCATGTCTGACTCACAAACACCCTTGTCTGACTCACAAACACCCCTGTCTGACTCACAAGCACCCATGTCTGACCCACAAACACCTGTTTCTGAGTCACAAACACATGTTTGATGTCTCCCTAGTGAATGTGGTTTGCTCTATAAGTTAGATGGTAGCGGACTACGCAACATGCACAAACCTCATCTGAATTTCAACTGAGCACTTTCTTTCTTCATATCATTGTAGATACCCTGAGCATCGACGAATTAGCTCCACATGAGTAGTTAAATCAAGTTTATGTTTATTTGAGTTTTCCTTATCTAGAGTTAGTGAGTCCACAGTAGATTTTTTCAATTTCCCTTTGTGGTGTGTTTTACGTCCCCTGAAATAGACACCAGGAAGAAGGGACCAACGGCTTTTAGTGTCTCTTCCGAATATCACAGACAAACTGGGGTGAAGAAATTGCCCATGTTTCGAAACGACAGTACCAGTAGGTGGTTTAGAACTGCGATCCACATGACTCAAAGTCCGACACTCTACCACACAACCACGTGCTCCAATTGCATTTACAGGCACATGAAACATGTTATAAATAACACATATTTCATGTATTTGTGGTTACAAATCAAGGTTACGAATCAAGGTAGGATATATGACATTGACTGAACCCTAGTATTTAGATCAGTTGCAACTGATAAGTGACTGAATAAACTATCCAGTCTAATTGATACATAACTGAATAAACTACCTGTCTAACTGATTTTCTAGCACTAAATGTCATTGGTTAATATAGTCACATGGTGACGTTCAAATCTTTGTTTATTCTTGCGGATGTACCAGGGATGGTGCTGCAACATTGCCATTTGTGGTACAACATCCCGATTTGTTGTACAACATCGCCATTTGTGGTACAACATCGCACTTGTGGTGGAACATCGCCATTTGTGATACAGCATCGCCATTTGTGGAACAACATCGCCATTTGTGGTACAACATCGCCATTTGTGGAACAACATCGCCATTTGTGGTATAACATCGCCATTTGTGGTACAACATCGCCATTTGTGGTACAACATCACCATTTGTGGTACAACATCGCCATGTGGTACAACATCGCCAGTTGTGGTAAAACATCACCATTTGTGGAAAACATCACCATTTGTGGTGAACATCACCATTTGTGATACAACATCACCATTTGTGGTACAACATCACCATTTGTGATACATCACCATTTGGGTAAACATCACCATGTGTGGTACATTTGTTCACAAGGATGCTGTCCGTTCTGTAGAGTTCTGCTCCAATTTGTAAGCCAGTTAATTTCTACAGTAGGGAACACAAGTGATTCTCGTTTCGAGGCGATAGTTAACGAGATAATGCACTTCTAGCCCCCCAAGTTGCGCACACCATGATACTTTAAATGTACCTATGTCAGTATAAATTAAACCATTAGTATTAGTAATATCACATTTAAATGCTACTTTTAATATATAATAGAAGTAAATGTGTTATTGTTTGTTCTCTCTTAATTCCAAATGTGTTTATGTGTGAAATGCGTTAGCTGGCAGCATGTCGTTGGGGACCGAAAGTGACCATTTATGGGCAAATTTGCATGAAACCAACATAGCGGCTGACGAGACTTGTGTCCCCTATTGTGTGTTAGTTGAAGGCAGTGCGAAATGTCTATAGCACCACCCCATACACTCTCTTGACAACACAGAGCAGGGATGAGGCATGGTTGTGAATTCGTTTCCGTGAATGCACAGCAGGTGTTTCCTTTGGCAGTGTATTTTGCAGATGTCAGATTTTGAAGTCTGGGTGGACGTAGTTGACACCATTATGATGAATAGCAGCAGAACGGCCGCAGCAGCATACTGAAATTATGTCACCAGAATACAGGTGTGCAGAATATGCAGATAGTTCAAGTCGTGATGGTTCAAAATCAAATTTTATTGATGAATCACATATTACTGACATATTTAGTCTCCAACATTGCATGTGTCTTGGTATATGTGGTCATAATTTTATATTTTATCACATCAAATCTATCAATACAATAAACAACATGCGTGTATATTTATGTATTTGTTAATAAAATATGATTTATCAATAACCACAGTACAGTCGAGCCTCGATATAACGCTGTTGTCGGGGTCCACGATTTCGGACCGCATTGTAAGCAAGATGCGTTTAGGTGTTCCCATATCTGCCACCAGGGACTACTAAACAATGGCGATCTCTGTCCCCAGTACCAAGAACGCTGTCGAAGCCACTGCCACCGTGCGCTGGCCATGCAGTTTATACACGGTTAATATAGGTAATGTGTATTATTTTTAAATATGACACTGTTGAATTTTTAACTGAACAGATTCATCGACTAATGCGATTCGAAAGTAATAATCTGGATCTAAGAAAGCAACCACGTATATAAGTTGACATATGCAGTGTGAAAGCTGATTAAACATTGAAAACAATTATATTTTGCATTAGTAATTACTTCACTTCGTCTTTCAACCGATCTCGAAGAATAAATTCATGACGCACATCTCCCATACCACTGATTCACCGTATCATATGCAGATGATGAATTCGTATTTTTGTGCACCCATTTGTATTTGGTTTGGCACCGCGAAAACTTAGATTTATGATACAACGTAAGTATGGACCACTCTTACTTATTATATACATCAATGACATAGCACTCCAGTTACCTTTTTAAATTCATAACTTATGCTGACGACACCGCCCTAACTAGTACACTAAAGATTTTTAAAGGTTCAGAAGGCCAAACCCAAAATTAAAATATTAATAAAGAACTTACAAAGATTAGTAATTTGTTGAAAGCTAATAAACTTTCACTGAATGCCCAAAAAACTAAGTTCATGATTTTTCATATGCCTCAAAAGAAAGTAGAATACCCTCTGGAACAAACAGATGGAACAAACATTGAATGTGTGAATGATTTTGATTTATTGGGCATCAAAATAAATAACCATTTAAACTGGCAGAGTCATACAAACAAAATAGCTAACAAAATCACTCAAACAATTGGAATTTTCAAAATAAACTTAAACACTATTTAGTGCTTAGTATATTATTTATTATGTACAATTCCCTTATCCTCCCTCATATTAATTAAGGTATACTGTTATGGGGTGATCAGGCAAATTGAATCTTCAAACTACATAAAAAAGCAATACAAATAATATCCTTAAGTAAATATAATGCCTTTTCTATTTATAAGAAACTTCAGTTACTGAAGTTGGATGACATTTATATACTCCAACAACTAAAACTTTACTACAAATTAGTTAATAATCAATTATCCAAATATTTCAATGATATTCCCTACACACACAACTATGAAATTCATCGACACTACACATGTCAAAGACATAATCTGTTCATAATTGTTATATTTGTAATTCTTAAAGCAATGATTACATTTTGTATGTAATGCATCATGTACACTGCATTGCATATATATATATATATATATATATATATATATATATATGCGTGCGTGCGTGCGTGCGTGGGTGGGTGGGTGGTTGGGTGGGTGGGTGAGTGTGTGTGTGTGTGTGTGTTTGCGTGCAATGCAGTGTACATTACATACAAAATGTAATTATTGCTTTAAGAATTACAAATATAACAATTATGTGTAAAGTAGCAGAATTAATAATTTACAATGAAGTAGTTTTTTATGTAAGTGGAGAAATCTGTGTGTGGAAGTTTTATTTATGATAATGTTTGGTGTATTGTTAACTGTCTCTACTATGTTGTCTAATGTATTTTTTTTACATATTCATTTTTGATTCTGGAAATGAACAGATTATTTCTTTGACACATGTAGTGTCGATAAATTTCATAGTTGTGTGTGTAGGGAATATCATTGAGCCACCCCATCAATGTAAACAATATATATATATAATATATATGTACATCAATGTGTACATGAGTACTTACAAATTTTTTTCTCACAATTTTGTACATGACTAATGGGCATATTTACAATTACGATGTTAGAAATATATATATATATATATATATGTTATGTGTGCATGTACGTTGAATTGTCATTGAAGCTGCTTCGTCAAATGGTTCAGCCCATTGCGAATCCGGTTCACTTATGTCCAGATGTGTAGTGTGTGACTAGTTTAAGTAATGTGCACAGTCTGTTTAATAAAAATGCCTATTTTTGTTCTAATCATAAAAAGAATTGAATTTAGTCGTTAGCTCTGGTAAGGATCAAAATAGTTGATATCCAAAATGGTAAATACTGTGTGGGTCAATCCTGATCATGGGCGTGACCTCCATCCTCTCACCGATCACATGACAAAGTTAGGAAATTTCACCAAGGAA
Source organism: Lamellibrachia columna (assembly GCA_963662155.1). Classification (NCBI taxonomy): domain Eukaryota; kingdom Metazoa; phylum Annelida; class Polychaeta; order Sabellida; family Siboglinidae; genus Lamellibrachia; species Lamellibrachia columna. The sequence continues at coordinate 11,454,678 of OY759270.1, forward strand.
GAAAATTTTGATTTTCAGTACTTCGAATTTCACTTCAGTTAATGCTTGAACAAGCATTAACTGATTTAATAATTTGTCTGATGATTTCACATAAACTACATACAAAAGTTGTACAAACGAGCTAGAATGTTGCAGTGGGTACTGGGTAAGTTTGGTTTTTTCGCTAAATTTATTTGAAATGATACTAGCAAAAAATAAAAATGATGAATCACCTTTAACCATGAACAAAAGTAATTTACTAATCAGATCATATTAAGTTAATTTTGTTGTTGTTTACATTGATGGGGTGGCTCCCATGCTAGCAATAATATATGTCTTAATGGGAATCTCCCGATCTTATTGTTTCAATGTATCAGTGTTATGTCTAAACAGGTCAAATAAACTAATTCTGAGTTCTGAGTAGGTCATTTCACCGTTTTATCGTTTTATCCTGGTGTTGGCTACTAAACTGCATTTCAGACTATTTGACTGGTTTTTACACAAGGCATATTTGTGAATCTCGATTGCAATTTACAAATCGCTGAGGCCAGGGTGAAGCCAGCAGCAGTAATAGGATTGATGTTAACACAGCCACAGACTGAACATTGAGACAACACCTCGCCACTCCTTCATTGTTCAAATTGAGAACTGTCAAAGCAAGATAAGTAGGTTTGACAAACATGGGGAGTATATCATGCAAAACAAGCGCTAGTTAGGAAATAGATTGGTGCGATGATTGTAGCGTTGGCACACAAAAGCAGGTGAAACACCCTCAGAAAGACAGCTATTCCCATTTCCCACCTGGCAGCAGAAAATCGGGGTCCACGACCAACTGGGTTCAGGATACAATCCACTCAGTAACGGGCGCGTAATACCAAGGCTCAACTGTACGCTATTGACATATTTAGCACATTATTGATAATGCAAACCTTATGTTCTGCAATAATATATCTGGTTACATACCCCAGTGGTCTTCATATTTGGAGTTTGTCTGTCGCTGGGTTAGTTTATCGCTAGTGAACTATGTGCATATGTGTACGCGTAGGTAGACGAGGCGTGCACACTAACAGTGGAATGAAGAATGAGTATATTGTCACGTGTTAGATCAGTGGTCCAGTGGCCTCGCCATCTCGTAAGGCCTTGTCAAGGAAGGGCAATTCAGATGTCTCCCACAAAGCTTCAATGTTGGTCACAAACACTTGTTGATAAATAATAAGTGTGTTTACTTTAGTCTGTGTCTCGTGTTAGTTTCTTCCTTGTGGTGCTTCTGCAAGCCGCAGGTGTGTGTCAGTGGATGCTTCAAATAAGTATGTTTACTTTAACTTTATTGAAGAACACAAACAAGTGAAAGTGTCCGTGTCCAGCAAACCTGGCCTGAGGGTTTTGAAAAGGGGGGTTCAAGCGTATGCAATCAACTGGGGATTTCTGGGATGATTTCTGAACATTTTTACAATTAAACAAAATTCTCTCAAAAAGGGGGGGTTCGTTCAGACCCCCTTAACTCCCCCAGAGGACGGGCAAGTCCCGTGAACTGTGTCTGACTCACAAACACCTGTGTTTGAGTCACAAACACCTGTGTCTGACTCACAAATACCCATGTCTGAGTCACAAATACCCCTGTCTGACTCACAAATACCCATGTCTGAGTCACAAACACCCATGTCTGACTCACAAACGTCCACGTCTGTCTCACAAACACCTGTTTTGGATAAGGAGATTCCAATGAATGCGGTTTGCTCTATGAGCTAAACCAATGAATGTGGTTTGCTCTATGAGCTAAACCAATGAATGTGGTTTGCTCTATGAGCTAAACCAATGGTTCCCAACCTTTTTTCCCTGCATACCTTTTTTTTCCCTTCATGTCCTGAAACAATCATAGTGTCATAGAATTACAGACGTAAGTTGTAATGCCCTTAAATTGTATTTGTATTTTTAACTGTTTAATTTGATGTATGATATTCATTTTTAGACTATTGTAAAGCGCCATGGAGCACTATGTGATTATGGCGCTATTAAATATCGTATTTTATTATTATTATTATCTTAACTGGGAAAACTGTAGGTCTTTCGAGAATAGCAATGAATCGATTTGGCTCATGACATTTTGTAATAGCGTTGAATGTTTGCTTGAAAGGAATACGTTTTGTGTGAATTTGATTGTATTACAGGAACACATTTCCTCCTTCGTGGACCACATAAAGTGAAAAAAATTTTGCACCATTGCTGGATGAAGCCTTAGCTTCATCCAACCCTCTATGTACCCCCTGGAAAACATCTGGCATACACTGTACCCCCAAGGGTATGCGTACCCCAGGTTGAGAATCTCTGAGTTAGATGGTAGCAGACCACGCAATATGCACAAACCTCATCTGAATTTCAACTGAGCACTTTCTTTCTTCATATCATTGTAGATACCCTGAGCATCGAGGAATTAGCTCCACATGAGTTCATTTAAGTTTATGTTTATTTAAGTTTTCCTTATCTAGAGTTAGTGAGTCCACAGTAGATTTTTCCATTTTCCTGTGTGGTGTGTTTTACGTCCCCTGAAATAGACACCAGGCAGAACGGACTAATGGTTTTCACTGCATCTTCCGAAAGACACAGGCAAAGTGGGGTGACTGAAATTGCCCATGTTTTGAAGGTGGTTTTGAACTCCGGTCCACTTGACTGATAGTCTGACACTCTACCACACAACCATGTGCTCCAATTGCATTTACAGGCACATGAAACATGTTATAAATAACACGTTTCATGTATTTGTGGTTACGAATCAAGGCAGAACATATGACATTGACTGAACCCTAGTATTTAGATCAGTTGCAATTGATACGTGACTGAATAAACTACTGGTCTAACTGATACATGACTAAATAAACTACCTGATACATGACTGAATAAACTACCTGTCTAATTGATACATGACTGAATAAACTTCCGGTCTAACTGATACAAGACTGAATAAACTACCGGTCTAACTGATTTTCTAGCGCTAAATGTTATTGGTTAATATAGTCACATGGTAACGTTCAAGTCCTTGTTTATTCTTGCGGATGTACTCAGGATGGTGGTACAACATCGCCATTTGTGGTACAACATCGCCATTTGTGGTACATCATCAGCATCTATGGTACAACATCGCCATTTGTGGTACAGCATCGGCATCTATGGTACAACATCACTATTTGTGATACAACATCGCCATTTATGGTACAACATCACCATTTGTTCACAAGGATGCTGTCTGTTCTGTAGAGTTCTGCTCCAATTTGTAGCTTGTAGCCATTTAATTTCTGCAGTAGGGAACACAAGTGATTCTCGTTTCGAGGCGATAGTTGATGAAATAATGCACTTCCAGCCCCCAAGTTATGCACATCATAACACATTAAGCATACCTGTCACTATAAAATAAACCATTAGTATTATCACATTTAAATGCTAGTTTTAATAAATAACAGAAGTAAATGTGTTTTTGTTTTTTCTCTCTTAATTCCAAATGTGTTTATGCGTGTTGTGTCAATGGGCAAATTTGCATAAAACCAACATGGCGGCTTACGAGACTTGTGTCCCTATTGTGTGCTAGTTCAAGGCATTATGTAATCTCTATTGCACCACGCCATACACTCTCTTGACAATACAACGCAGGGATGAGGCATGGTTGTGAATTTGTTTCCTTGAATGCACAGCAGGTGATTCCTTTGGCAGCGTATCATGCAGATGTCAAATATCGAAGTCTGGGTGGACGTAGTTGACACAATTATGGCGAATAGCAGAAGCAGGGCTGTAGCGGCACCCTGAAATTATATCACCAGAATACAGGTGTGCAGAATATGCAGATAGTTCAAGTCATGATGGTTCAAAATAAAATTTTATTGATGAATCACATATTACTGACATAATAGTCTCCAATGTTGCATGTGTCTTGGTATATGTGTTCTTAATATTGCCTTTTATATTTATTTATATATATCAGATCACATCAATCAATACAATATGATTTATCAATAACCACAGTACAGTCGAGCCTCGATATAATGCGGTTGTCGGGGTTCACGATTTCAGACCACATTGTAAGCGAGACGCGTTAGGTGGCTGTGTAGTCTATATTTGGTTTGGCATGTAGAATATATAACATTGATGTAACCCTAGTACTTAGATCACCTGCAACTGATACATGACTGAATAAACTACTGGTCTAACTGATACATGACTGAATAAACTACCGGTCTAACTGATACATGATTGAATAAACTACCGGTCTAGCGGATTTTCCAGCGCTAAATGTCATTGGTTAATATAGTTGCAGGGTAACATTCAAGTTCTTGTTTATTTTTGTGGATGTACCCAGGATGGTGGTACAACATCGCCATTTGTGGTACAACAACAACGCCATTTGTGGTACAACATCGCCATTTGTGGTACATTGCCATTTGTCGTACAACATCGCCATTTGTTAACAAGGATGCTGTCCGTGCCATAAAGAGATCTGATCCAATTTGTAGCCAGTTAATTTCTACAGTAGGAATTCTCGTTTTGAGGCGATAGTTGTGCACATCATAACATGTTAAATGTACATAAATAAGTATGTTGTTATACAATAAACCATTAGTATTATCACATTTAAATGCTAGTTTTAATAAATAATAGAAGTAAATGTGTTATTGTTTGTTGCCTCTGTTTTAATTCCAAATGTGTTTGTTTGAAATGCGTTAGTGGGCAGCGTGTCGTTGGGGACTGGAAGTGAGCATTTATGGGCAAATTTGCATAAAACCAATATGGCGGCTGACAAAACTTGTGTCCCCTGTTGTGCGCTGGTTCAAGGCAGTGTGTATTCTCTATGACACCGTGCCACACACTCTCTTGACAACGCAGTGCAGGGATGAGGCATGGTTGTGAATTCGATTCCAGTAGTACACAGCATGTGTTTCCACTGGCATCGTATTTTGCAGGATCTGATGTCTGATGCCGATTTCTGGGTGGTCATAGTTGACACCATTATGGCGAATAGCAGCAGCACGGCCGCAGTGGCATACTGAAATTATGTCACCAGAATACAGGTGTGCAGAATATGCAGATAGTTCTAGTCATGACGACTTAAAATAAAATTTTATTGATAAATCACGTATTACTGACATATTTAGTCTCCAACATTGCATGTATCTTGGTATATGTGTTTTTAATATTGCGTTTTATAATTTACCAGATCATATCTAGCAATATAATAAACAACATGCATGCGTATTTATGCATTTGTTAATAAAATATGATTTATCAATAACCACAGTACAGTCGAGCCTTGATATATAACGCGGTTGTCGGGGTCCATGATTTCAGTCCGCGTTGTAAGCGAGGCATGTTAGGTGTTCCCGTATCTAGGTGTTCCCATATACTAAACAACAACGATCTGCGTCCCCGGTACCAAGAACGCTGTCAAAGCCACTGTCACTGTGCATTCTATACGTGGTTAATATAGCTAACGTGTTTTTTAATATCACACTGTTTTTAACGGGATAAAATACATGTATGTACAGTTATGGAATAGATTTACTATGATGAGCTGGTACAGATTCGTCGACTAATGCGATTCGAAAGTATTAACCTGGATCTAAGTAACCAAACATGTATATGAGTTGACACACGCAGTGTGAAAGCTGATTAAACATTGAAAACAATTATATTTTGCATCAGTAATTACTTCACTTCGTCTTTCAACCGATCTCGAAGAATAAATTCACGACGCACATCTCCCACGCCACTGATTCACCGTTTCATATGCAGATGATGAATTCGTATTTTTTTGCACCCATTTGTATTTGGTTTGGCACCGCAAAAACTTAGATTTATGATACAACGTAAGTATGGATCACTCTTACTTATTATATACATCAATGACAGCACTCCAGTAACCTTTTTAAATTCATAACTTATGCTGACGACACCACCCTAAGTAGTACACTAAAGATTTTTTAAGATTCAGAAGGCCAAACCCAAAATTAAAATATTAACAAAGAACTTGCAAAGATTAGTAATTGGTTGAAAGCTAATAAACTTTCACTTAATGCCAAAAAACTAAATTCATGATTTTTCATATGCCTCAAAAGAAAGTAGAATACCCTCTGTTACAAACAGTTTTGAATGTGTAAATGATTTTAATTTTTTGGGCATCAAAATAAATAACCATTTAAACTGGCAGAGCCATACAAACAAAATACCTAACAAAATCACTCAAACAATTGGAATTTAAAAAATAAACTTAAGCACTATTTACCACTAAATCTATTATCTATTATGTACAATTCCCTTATCCTCCCTCATATTAATTAATTTAAGATATACTGTTATGGGGTGATCAGGCAAATTGAATCTTCAAACTACAGAAAAAAGCAATACAAATAATATCCTTAAGTAAATATAATGCCTTTTCTATTTATAAGAAACTTCAATTACTGAAGTTGGATGACATTTATATACTCCAACAACTAAAATTTTACTACAAATTAGTTAATAATCAATTACCCAAATATTTCAATGATATTCCCTACACACACAACTATGAAATTCGTCGACACTACATGTGTGAAAGAAATAATCTGTTCATTTCCAGAGTCAAACATGAATATGCAAAAAAATACATTAGACATAACATAGAGACAGTTAACGATACACCAAACATTATCATAAATAAAACTTCCAAACACAGATTTCTCCACTTACATGAAAAACTACTTCATTGTAAATTATGAATTCTGCTGCTTTACATATAATTGTTATATTTGTAATTCTTAAAGCAATGATTACATTTTGTATGTAATGCATAATGTACACTGCATATGTATGCATGTATGTACGCATATATATATATATATATATATATATATATATATATATATATATATATATATATATATTTAACAAGATTGCCATACCAAACAACAAGTTCCAGATGGCAAAGTGGACAAGGAAGCCATTGGCTTATCGAGAGTCCAACAATTTTCTCATCTATGTGTAGCCCACCTTTATCAAATATCTGTCAATTCTATTTTTTTAAACATATTCACACTACTAGCATTAACACAATCATTTGGCAGTTTGTTCCATTCGTTTATCACCCTCTGTGAGAAAGAGTACTTTCTCATGTCCAACCTACACTGCTCCTTAACTAATGCTGCTTTGTGTCCTCTGGTTCTACTGCCTTCTTTAAGTTTGAAGAACATATTCCTATCAACATCCTCATAACCGTTCACTATTTTATATACTTCTATTTGGTATCCTCTTAGTCTCCTGGTCTCTAGTGTTGTCAAACCACATTGTAATAAGCGACTTTCGTAACTAAGGTCTCTCAATTCTGGAATCATTTTGGTTGCTCTTCGTTGTATTCTTTCTAGCTTGTCTATGTCCTTTTTATGATATGGCCTCCATGCTTGAATACAATATTCCAAATGTGGTCTAATTATTGCTTTGTACAGGGGTACAATTAGCTGTTTCTCCTTATACATAATAGTTCTCCTAATTAGCCCTAGAATTTGATTTCCTTTTGAAGCCACGATCCCACATTGCTCTGAAACTTTCATGTCAGCACTAAATGTTACTCCTAAGTCCTTTCCTTGTGTGGTTCTACCTAGTACAGCATCCCCCATTTTATATTCTTCATCCATGTTTCCATGTCCTATGTGTATACATTTGCACTTCCCAAAATTTAATAACATTTGCCATTTTTCTGACCATTTAACTAATTTATCTAGATCATCCTGTAAACTTTGTTTATCTGTATCATTTGTAACCTTTCTGAATACTTTTGTGTCATCTGCAAATTTGAGTACTTTGCTAGATATGTCATCTTCTAGATCATTTATATATATATTAAAAACAGTATAGGGCCTAATACTGATCCCTGTGGTACCCAACTCAAAACCGATTTCCAGTTTGAAATCTCACCGTCTACTATTACTCTCTGTCTTCTGTGTGTAAGCCACTTTTCTATCCAGTTGATTACATCATTACCTATACCATGGCCTTTTAGTTTAAGTATCAATCTTTGGTGTGGCACTTTATCGAAAGCTTTCTAAAAATCTAAGTAGACAACATCCACTGGTGACCCGTCATCTACCCACTTTGTAATTTCTTCAAAAAAACACAAGAGATTGGTTAGACATGACCTTGCTTTTGGGAACCCATTTGTGGAAGTTTCTCCTATATGTTATTTTATTTTTACTTTCTGATTTTACATTGATGTCAAAATGTATTTGATTGTGGTCACTGTTACCCAATGGTTCATGTATTTTTACATTGTCCACTAATTCTTTTTGTGATGATAAAACTATATCTAATACATTTTCTCCCCTGGTTGTTCTAGCACGTGCTGAGTAAGGAAGCTCTCCTGAATTAAAAATAAAAATTGTTGGTCCTCATCCCCTGTGCTCTCTAGAGATTTCCATTGTATGTGTCCATGGTTAAAATCTCCCATTATGATACATTCCCCTTTACTAACTTCCTTTATAGCATTTTGTATTTTTGTGTTATCATCTTTGTTTATGTTTGGACTTCGGTAAACTAATCCAATAGTTAATTTTGAATTTCCTGAAACTATTTTGCACCAAACAGCTTCATCGTAATCTGCTTCGCTTTCTAATTTTATTTCATAAGCCTGAATAGATTCTTTAACATATAAAATAACTCCCCCTCCCCTATGTGTGTGTGCGTGCGTGCGTGCATGCACGCGTGCACGCGCGTGCATGTGTGTACGTCATACATGAGTACTTATATATTTGTTTTCATAATTTTGTACATGACTAGTGGACATACATACAATTACGTTATTAGAAATAGATACATATATGTTATGTGTACGTTGAATTATCATTAATGCTGCTTCATCAAATGGTTCAGCCCATTGCGAATCCAGTTCACTTATGTCCAGATGTGTAGCGTGTGACCAGTTTAAGTAATGTGCGCAGTCTGTTTAATAAAAAATGCCTATTTTTGTTCAAATCATCGAAAGAATTGACTTTAGTCGTTAGCTCTGGTAAGGATCAAAATAGTGGATATCCAAAATGGTAAACACTGTGTGGGTCAATGCTGATCATGTGCATGACCTCCATCCTCTCGCTGATCACATGACAAAGTTACAAAATTTCACCAGGGAAGAAAATTGTGATTTTTAGTGTTTTGATTTTCACATCAGTTAATGCTTGGAAAAGCATAAACTAATTTAATAGTTTGTCTGATGATTTCACAAAAAACTACATACAGAAGTTGCACAGACTAGCATGTTGCAGTGGATACTAGGGTTGTTTTTTTCAAAAAATTTATTTGAAATGAGACTAGTAGAAAAATTTAATTGATTAAGCACCTTTAACCATCAACATAAGTAATTTACTAATCAGATCATATTAAGTTAATTTTGTTGTTTACATTTATGGGGTGGCTCCCATGCTAGCGACATTATATGTCTTAATGGGAATCTCCCGACCTTACTTATTATTTAAATTAACAGTGTATATTATGTCTAAACAGGTCAAATAAACTGTTTCTGAGTTCTGAGTATGCCATTTCACCCGTTTTATACTGGTGTTGGCTACTAAATTGCATTTAAGACTATTTTACTGGTTCTTATACAAGGCATATCTCTTAATGTGAATTGCAAATTTACAAACCACCGAGGCGAGGGTAAAGCCAGCAGCATAATACGATTCATGCCAGCCACAGACTAAACATTGAAACAACACCTGGCCATTCATTTATTGTTCACATTGAGAACCATTAAAGCAATTCTAAGACTAAGTAGGTTTGACAAACACAGGGAGTACATCGTGCAAAACAAGCGCTAGTTAGGAAATAGGTTGGTGCGGTGATCGAACGCGGGCAAAACACTCTGAAAGACAGCTATTCCCATTTCCCCCCGACGGCAGAAAATCGGGGTCCACGACCAACCGGGTTCAGGACACAATCCACTCAGTAACGGGCGCGTAATAACGAGGCTCAACTGTACGCTATTGACATATTTAGCACATTATTGATAATGCAAACCTTATGTTCTGCAATAATATATCTGGTTACATACCCCAGTGGTCTTCATATTTGGAGTTTGTCTGTCGCTGGGTTAGTTTATCGCTAGTGAACTGTGTGCGTGTGTGTACGCATAGGTAGATGAGGCGTGCACACTAACAGTGGAATGAAGTACGAGTATATTGTCACGTGTCAGATCAGTGGCCTCGCCATCTCATGAGACCTTGTCAAGGAAGGGCAATTCAGATGTCTCCCACAATGTTTCAATGTTGGTAACAAACACTTGTTGATAAATAATAATAAGTGTTTACTTTAGTCTTTGTGTCTCAAGTTAGTCTCTTCCTTGTGGTGCTTCTGGAAGCCACAGGAGTGTGTCAATGGATGCTTCGAATAAGTAAGAATAAGTATGTTTACTTTAACTTTATTGAAGGACACAAACAAGTGAAAGTGTCCGTGTCCAGCAGACCTGGCCTGAGGGTTTTGAAAAGGGGGGTTCAAGCATATGCAATCAGCTGAGGATTTCTTAAAATTTTTACAGTTAAACAAAATTCTCTCAAAAAGGGGGGGTTGTTCAGACCCCCTTAACTCCCCCTGAGGACAGGCAAGTCCTGTGAACTGTGACTGACTCACAAGCACCCATGTCTGAGTCACAAACACCTGTGTCTGACTCACATACACCCATGTCTGACTCACAAACACCTGTTTTGGATAAGGAGACTCCAATGAATGTGGTTTGCTCTATGAGCTAAACCAGCGGTTCCCAACCTTTTTTTCCCTGCATACCCCGTGTCCTGAAACGATCAACCGGGTACCCATCATAGTGTCATAGAATTACAGACAAAACACTATTCAACATTGTCAAAACCAGGCCTCAATTCGGGGAACAGTTTTGGATATGGAGACGTGGAGGTTTTCTTTCATGCAAAGCCGGGTACGACATTAATTTAGTTTACATGCAGAACATTGATACAGATCACACTGAATGAGAATTCCGCATGGAATCCATGTTTCCATGTCCCGTTTCTTCATCCTGAAGGTGTTCAAACATGTTGAAATATCTTTCTTTGATTTTGCTTGCTTCTATGTTGTCCACGATATCAATCACTGTAACAAGTATAGTAGTATAGTATACCACTTGGAAGAGTGTTAAATTTTTCATTAAAGAGGGAGTGGTTCGTTTTGAATGGAATGAAGCAAACATCATAGCATTATTTAAAAAGGGTTCGAGAAATAAGTCGGAGAATTTAACATCAGTAATTTATAAATTATTAGAAAGGTTAATTAAAGACCATATGGTGGACTTCCTTATTAGGCATAAATTATTAAATCCATCTCAACATGGATTCCTAAAAGCGAGGTCATGCTTAACAAATATGTTATGTTTTTTGGAAGAAATCACTAAGTGGATAGACGAGGGATCGCCAGTAGATATTATATACTTAGATTTTCTAAAAGCTTTTGACAAAGTGCCACAGCAAAGATTACTACTTAAATTAAAAGCCCATGGTATTGGGGATGGCATAATCGACTGGATAGAACAATGGCTGACTGACAGAAGGCAGCATGTTGTAGTAGATAATATAATAAGCAAATATAACAAGCAACATCATATGATGTATGCCGATGACCTTTGTGTTTTTTCACCTAGTGTTGCGGGGTTGAGAAAACTCACCGATTGTTGTGCCAAGTATGGCAACATGTTTGAAATAACGTACAATGCCAAAAAATCTGTCTGTATGGTTATTGATAACAAACCTAGGGACAAGAAAAATATTCATCCTGTTGTTATCAATAACCATACACTACCTTACACTGAGAAATGTAAATACCTTGGCCATATTATAAACAATAATCTTACTGATGATGACGATATTGCCAGGCAGAAAAGATGTATCTATGCTCAGGCAAATGCTTTAGCCAGAAAATTTTACTTATGCAACAATTCCATTAAAACAACTTTATTTAATTCATACTGTGGTTCAATGTACACCTCACACCTCAAGTCTTTGGTGTCATTTTAAAAAACAGAGTCTGAAAGGTATTACTGTCGCTTATAACAACAGTTTTAGAATTATACACAACCTGTCACCCCGCTGTAGTGCAAGCCATATGTTCGCTACTAATTATGTTAAATCCTTTAATGAACGTATTCGCTCATAAATTTTTAGCCTTTTATGCCGGTTGGAAAAATCCGACAATATACTTTTTGTGAATTATCTTCACACTTTTATTTATTATCAAAGTCCATTGATTAAACATTGGATTGATCAATTGTATGCTTTTAATTCATGATGTTTGTACTTTTATATAAATATATTTTTTTATCCTTACTTATCTTATATATATATATATTTTACTACACGTCATGTATGTATATTTATATATATATTTTTCTCACTACATGTACTTCTATTGTTCATCATGTGTGTATATGTATGTTTTTTTTTACCTGTATGTATTTATAATATTATGGGCTCTTGCCTGAAATAAAACATTATTATTATTATTATACTGAAATTTGCCACAAAATGACACAAAAGTGTTTAGAAAGGTTAGCAGTGATGGTGAGAAACAACATTTTCAAAACAATCTAGACAAATTAGTTAAATGGTCTGAAAAATGGCAGATGTTATTTAATTTTGGGAAATGTAAATGCCTACATACAGGACATGGGAACTTGGATGTAAACTATAAAATGGGAGATACTTTTTTAGGTACGGAATAACAATAAGTGCTGATATGAAAGTTTCAGAACAGTGTGGTATTGCAGCTTCAAAGGGTAATCAAATTCTTGGGTTCATTAGGAGAAATATAACATACAAGGAAAAAGGCGACTTACCTCTGTATAAAGCAATAGTTAGACCTCATTTAGAATACTGTATACAAGCGTGGAGACCATTGTAAGAAGGATATAGATGTGGTTGAACAAATACAGAGGAGAGCAAATAAAATGATTCCACAACTGAGAGACCTTAGTTATGAAGAACACCAACAAATGTGGTTAAATAACCCTACAGACAAGGAGGTTAAGAGGAGATAAAATTGAAGTTTTTAAGATATTAAATGGTTATGAAAATATTGATAGAAATAATTTGTTCTCATTCAAGAAAGATAGTAGAACTAGAGGACTTGAAGTAACATTAGTAAAGGATCAATGTAGATTGGAAATCAGGAAGTACTCATTCTCATAGAGGACAATAAATGAATGGAAGAAATTATCTGCAGATTGTGTAACTGCTAGCAGCGTGAATATGTTTAAAAACAAGGTTGACACATATCTCAGGAGGGCGGCTTACATATAGCTCTCGCTCTTTGCCTTGGAAGGAATTACTGCATGGCCTGCCTGTGAATTGACTTGCAAAAATGCGGCATCTGCAGAATGCATGAGCATGCATAATCACAAGAACCAGTCGCTGCTCGCACATCACCCCCTTTCTGAAGGAGCTACACTGGCTGCTGTCCACCACCGAATACAATATAACATCCTGTCGCACACCTTCCGTGCTATCCACCACCAAGCACTGGAATACTTCAGTGGTCTGCTGTGCATGTACAAACCAACACGTTCACTACGATCTGAATCTACCATCTCATTGACTGTGCCTCGAACTCGAACGGCCACATACGGTGATCGCACGTTCACCAAAGCAAAGGCGACTCTGTGGAACAGTTTGCCCGCTAACATTAGAAACTCTGACAGCTGCTCCAGTTTTCAACGGCAGTTAAAGACCTTCCTTTTCCAACAGGAATATACATGATAAAACAATATGTTTATCTGCTTTAACTTTATTCAATATTTATTGTTATTATTTTGTTTTATTTAATTCCATGTGTACTTTAATTGTGACCCATCTTAACAAAATGAGTCGGATGTCGGTAAATGGGAAACTTCGCAAATGCCATTTCCACCACGTCACACAGCTGACCCACATAGCGAGTACCTGTAGACGTAGCGGGTTTGTTGATATTGTGCCCGAAGTGATCACGACCAGATCAACACTTTGTTAGACGAGTATTTACTAGAGGAAGACCAGCAGGACAGTGAGCGAGACAGTGTAGTCATTTTGCGGGAAGGGGGTAGGGCGCAAGGTCGTCGAGCCCGATGTCCCAGTGATGATTAACTGTTTTGAGGTGTCGCTGTTTATGTACTTGTTGTTGTTGTTGTTGTTGTTGTCTTGTATTAAATATGCCACTGGCATTGTTATGAATCTCTTGTGCATGTTTTGCTATGAAGAGTATCAGATTGAACAAGTATTATTATGATTCTTTTAAACACCTTATTCAGTATAAAATTTGTTACACAAATAGTAGAAAACATTTTCAAAAAAGTAGGTTATTTAAAAGAAATTTGGGTCACATCTGGAAAAAAATATTTTTGGCAACATACTGATGTAACTTTTGGTTATTTTGATAATGTTTTCTACCAGTTATGAAGAATAAGCTGAAGAATAACACTAAACACCTTACTTTGTTAGCACTATTACTTCCAGAGATATGAAGCGTTTTTGAGAAAACAGGATTATTTCTTGGAAGATGCATGCTTTACCCACAAATAAAAGTGATTTAGAGGTATGTCATTGTTACTGGAACATTATGTAAACAAAGCTTTTAAAATAGGGTGGAAACATTTTGAATAATAAAATAATTATTAAAAAAAATCCACCTGCCAAGTCTCCCCTTAGGCTGAATAAATTGCTTGTTATTTTTAAATCACAAAAATAAAGTAATTTATTACTGCCTCAACTGTGTTTTACAAAAGAAGGTCACTAGTAACCATTATCTCAACTAAAATATGTCACATTATGACACTGGTGACATAGTGCTGCTAGTGCTTAATAATGGCGATAATTACAAGGCAATTAAATTTCTACCCTATACATGTTTAGCAAAATGTAGCTTCGGCTAGAATCGAGATATCTGGTTGTTTGATACATGATATGAAAGCTGAGATGCTGCTCTTTTCAACTATTCTAATAACTGTTCAAATTGGAACTTGTGACTCATTTTGTTAAGATGAGTCACAATTTATTTAATTGATCATTTTACTGTTTTAATCCCATTTGATACTTATAATTGTATTGCTCTTAATTTACTTACATTTAACGTGACTGAATAAACTACCGGTCTAATTGATACATGACTGAATAAACTACCTGTCTAACTGATACATGACTGAATAAACTACCGGTCAAACTGATTTTCTAGCGCTAAATGTCATTGATTAATATAATTACATGGTAACGTTCAAGTCCTTGTTTATTCTTGAGGATGTACCCAAGATGGCGGTACTACATCGCCATTTGTGGTACAACAATGCCATTTGTGGTACAACATCGCCATTTGTGGTACTACACCGCCATTTGTGGTACAACATCGCCATTTGTGGTACAACATCACCATATGTAGTACAACATCGCCATTTGTGGTACAACATTGCCATTTGTGGTACTACACCGCCATTTGTGGTACAACATCGTCATTTGTGGTACAACATCACCATATGTAGTACAACATCGCCATTTGTGGTACAACATCGCCATTTGTGATACAACATCGCCATTAATGGTACAACAACCCCATTTGTGGTGCAACAACACCATTTTGTGGTACAACATCACCATTTGTGATACATCACCATTTTTAGTAAACATCACCATTTTTAGTACAGACTGTAATCACCATTTGTGGTACTACATCGCCATTTGTTCACAAGGATGCTGTCAGTTCTGTAGAGTTCTGCTCCAATTTGTAGCCAGTTAATTTCTACAGTAGGGAACACGAGTGATTCTCATTTCGAGGTGATAGTTGATGAGATAATGCACTTCGGGTCCCCAAATTGTGCATACCATAACACGTACCTATGTCATTATGCAATAAACCATTTGTATTAGTAATATCGCATTTTAATGCTAGTTGTTTTAATAAATAATAGTAGAAGTAAATGTGTTATTTTTTGTTCTCTCTGTTATAATTCCAAATGTGTTTATGTGTTAAATGCGATGGCGGGCAGCGTGTCATTGGGGACCGGATGTGAGCATTTATGGGCAAATTTGCATAAAACCAACATGGCGGCTGATGAGACTTGTGTCCCTGTTGTGTGTTAGTTCATTAAAGTGTGTATTCTCTATGGCACTGCGCCATACACTCCCTTGACAATACAACACAGGGATGAGGAACGGTTTGGACTTGGTTTCCATGAATGCACAGCAGATGATCTGTCTGGCACTGTATTCTGCAGTTGATGAAATCTGGATTCTCTGTGGTCGTAGTTGACGCCGTTATAGTGAATAGGAGCAGCAGGGCCGCAGCGGCACACTGATATTATGTCACCATAATACAGAACTGTCAGGTATGCAGAATGTGCAGATAATTCTAGTCACAATAATTTAATAAAAAATTTCATTAATGACTCACATCTTACTGACATATTTAGTCTCCAACATTGCATGTATTTTGGTGTATGTGTTCTAAGTATTGCTTTTTAAATTATAAGATCACATCTATCACTACAATAAACAATATGCATTCAAGTTTATGTATTTGTTAATAAAATATGATTCATCAATAACCACTGAATGCTGTTGACATTTTTTAGCACATTATTGATAACGCAAACTTTATATTCTGCGAAAATATCTGGTTACATACCCCAGTGGTCTTCATATTTGGAATTTGTCAGTCATTGGGTTAGTTTATCTCTAGTGAACTGTGTGCGTGCGTGTAAACGTAGGTAGACGAGGCGTACACACTAACAATGAAATGAAGTACGAGGATATTGTCACGTGTCAGATCAGTGGTCCAGTGGCCTCACCAACTCATAAGACCTTGTCAAGGAAGGGCAATTCAGATGTCTCCCACAATGCTTCAATGTTGATCACAAACACTTGTCGTTGATAAATAATAATAAGTGCGTTTACTTTGGTCTATGTACCTTGTGCTAGTCTCTTCCTTGTGGTGCTTCTGTAAGTGGATGCTTCAAATAAGTAATGACAAGTTTGTTTACTTATACTTCATCAAAGGACACAAATAAGTGGAAGTGTCCGTGTCCAGGGAACATCTTCTGTGTCTGTTATGATTATTTAGATTTAACAAGATTGTCATCCCAGACAACAAGTTCCAGATAGCAAGTGGACAAGGAAGCTATTGGCTTATCGATAGTCCAACAATTTTCTCATCTATGTGTAGCCCGCCCGTATCAGATATCTGTCAATTCTATTTTTAAACATATTCACACTACTAGCATTAACACAATCATTTGGCAGTTTGTTCCATTCATTTATCACCCTCTGTGAGAAAGAGTACTTTCTCATGTCCAACCTACACTGCTCCTTAACTAATGCTGCTTTGTGTCCTCTGGTTCTACTGCCTTCTTTAAGTTTGAAGAACATATTCCTATCAACATCCTCATAACCGTTCAATATTTTAAATGCTTCTATTTGGTCTCCTCTTGGTCTGCTGGTCTCTAGTGTTGTCAAATCACATTGTAATAAGCAGCTTTCATAACTAAGGTCTCAATTCTGGAATCATTTTAGTTGCTCTTCATTGTATTCTTTCTAGCTTGTCTATGTCCTTCTTACGTATTACAACGCTGCGCAGTGACCAGTTGGGAGATTAAATTTTTTTGGATTGTAGTTCCGTAACAGCTCACCGCATGACTCTGCATGATGTAGTTATGGTCATGTTTTGCATGCGACTGAAATAAAAAATTAGCACACGGGCCTTTATCCCCCCCCCTCCCCCATTAGTGCACTTTGTACAAATAGGTACATGTCAAAATTGTGAACTGCCCCCTACTGACAGAGAAGTGCATTATATTGCATACACGTGTTACTGGAGGGAGTTACGTGCTCATGCCGCTGAACATCTAGAAAAATCTCTGCACACTACAGTTTACATATCACACAATTAAAGCAGATTATTTCATGTTTTCCTATTCCTTTAGGTGCATAATGCCACTGTGGAACATTGTCATACTGTGGAACATTATCACACTTTGTCACATTATGGAACATTGTCACACTGGGATTGTCACACTGGGACATTGTCGCATTGTGGAACATTGTCGCACTGTGGAACATTGTCGCACGGTGGAACATTGTCGCAATGTGGTCACTATTATTATATAACATGAATGTGATCAGGGTGGGTTCAGCTGTACTTGTAATTTCATTATTTTTAATTAATTACAATTTACAGTGTAACTGATTTTACTTTGAATTATGTAATACCAATTGTAATCAGGGGAAATATATTGCAGTAATTGTAATTGGAAATTATATTTGTAATAGGAAATTGTAATAGGAAATTGTATTTGGCAATTGTCAGTTGTAATTGCAATTATAACTAGAAATTGCAACTGAAAATTATTATTGGAAATTGTAATTGTAAGCATAAATCAGGATCAAATGTGTGTTCCTTTTAGAATGGTTCAGTGATTTCTCAGTTCCAACACTTAAATTCACACAGTCGTTCTGACTACTGTTGCTTGACATGTTTACGGTTACTCAATTTTAGCTTACCATTTCAAACTCCATCTTCAACTGATTGAGCCTATAGCAAATCCAGTTTGTTGATGTTCAAATATGTAATGTGTGATATAGTTTAAGTAACATTAGCAGTCAGTTTAATACCAAAATGCGTATTTATGTACAAATCATCGAAAGAATTGAATTTAGTCATTAGATAGTGGATCAGAATAGTGGATAACCAAAATAGTAAACATTGTGTGGGTCAATGCTGATATTGGGCATGACTTCCATCCTCTCACCGATCACATGACGAAGTTATGAAATTTCACCAAGGTTGAAATTTGTTTTTTTAAGGTTACCATTTTCATTTCAATTAATGTTTGACCAAATATTAAGTAATTTAATAGTTTGTCTGATTAGTTCATAGAAATTACTTACAAAAGTTGCACAAACAAACTGGCATGTTGCACTGGATACTAGATAGGTTTGATTTTTCGCAAAATGAATTTGAGATCAGACTAGCGAAAAAATCAAATTGAGGAGGATCCTTTAACTGTGGAGGAACCTTTAACTGAGGAGGAACCTTTAACTGAGGAGGAACCTTTAACTGAGGAGGAACCTTTCAGTTCAAACTTGAACTGTTCCTGCACATTGGCAGCATGAACGTGTTAGCCAAATTTGATTGTTACCCTTTGTCAAAAAGGCACACAGACAGACAGATGCAGAAAAACAATCGCAGTATCCACACCATATTTCAGCATTAGTGAATAATTATTTTATTGCCATCATATCTTACAGCACTAAGTCTACTTTTGGTTTAATAATGTTTTGCTACTTTTATATGTGCTTCCACGCTGTATACAATGCTGTTTGCTACTGGCAATTATTAATGCAATACAAATATTATTCTGCATATATTCAGGAAACCACGTATTCTAGAATAGAACAGTATTCAGTTTGTTGAAAATAATTATGCAGTACCATTAATATGTTTAACATAGAAAATTATCAATGTCAACTTCTACTTCAGGTGCCATGTCTGGTGACGTTGGCGATCTTGATCCTCCGCACTAATCTGTCATTTGTACGTGTCAGCAGCTGAATGTCATTGACTGGTCTTTTGTTATCATTTCCAGTAATTGTCTTTGTTCTGCTCTTTGTGGAACCTTCATTTGTAATGTGTTGTGCCCAAGAAATGTTTTATGTTCTCCTGAGGAACCATGATTCTGCTGCTGCTTATTTATCCTATATTCAGGTTTCGCGCCATTATGTCAATGTAGACCACACTTGGCACCTGAGGACTCTTAGTTTGGTCTGCTTTGATATATTGTCAACTATGAAGCTAAATGTAGTATGTTACTGTCTTTGATGACAGGTGAGTTGAATTTGGCATGTGTTGGTAATTCCAGTGCTCCGAGTTCAGTTGGGGCGTGCTGGTAATGTCACTTCTGCTGAAGACAGTTTTCCAGGCACCTGTTGATGAATCCGTAGCATTTTTCGGGCATGTGGAGTTTCAAGGAGTCAACCATACTCGTGTTGTCTTCCATACATGTCCTCATAGTCTGGCGACAGTCATCTACACAGGGACAAGGCTTCTCGTCATAGCTTCTGCGTCCCACTGGGACAGCTGACATCACAGTGCTGAATAGCAGCAGCAAGGCCGCAATGACATACTGAAATCAAAACAAATGAATAGACAACATTCACAACACATATGACGCCACCTATTGGCTAAGAATAAAACTAGTCATGGGTCGTCTTTGTGACTTCATTGCCATATGTTTGTGGCATCAATGCGATATGTTTGTCACATCATTGCGATATGATTGTGAAGTCACTGCAATGTCTGAAACTGGTACTTTTGGAAATTGGTTGTGGGACGTAAGAAACTATAATGCTAATGCGCATGCGTCGCAAACATCGTCTATTGCATGTAAAAATTATTTTAACAAGGCATGAAATTTTACTTTGTGTCCATTTTGCTTCATCCAGTGAAAGGATTTGTTAAATCCTGGGAAGTAATGTTTGACAATTGTAGCTTGCTTTCAAATCACAATTGCGTAAAATATTATTTATCTTTTATAAACAAATATCAAGTGGTCTTTTGCACCAGTTAGGGTGTAGTAAGTAAGTAATAAATCAGTTATGCTTTGGACACATGTCAGACTGTGACTTATTTATATCATCAAAACATGCAAATTTGATAAAGAAATAAAATGCATACATATTGCTGTCATGTATTTATATAAATATAAGATATATAAATTACTTTGAGCATCAACCAGTGGTTGATATAAACACAAACTACTGGTGAAAAGAGGATATGAACAACAGCTAGAACAAAATTATTACATTTACATTTGGTATTTCATCGGTGCATTTTTCAAGCAACTGAAGCGTTTAGTAAGGGATGTTATTTAGTACCAGGAAGATTCTTACATGCGCACAAGTGCACACGCACACGCACACACACACACACACACACACACACACACACACACACACACACACACACACACACACACACACACACACACACATGCATAGGTGTACATACCATATTGCTGTTCATACTGGGCCAGTAAATCTTCTGCTTGTTAAGCAAAACCAGAACTATCGTCACACTGCCAGACTTGTTATATACAACTTGAGACAAATTGGATGTTTACCTTGCTTAAATCAGGTGTGATTCTGGTATGTTGAATGCTCTTGACATTGGTTCGCTATGACACAAGAGTGGTCACTAGAAGTGTATCCCTTTAAGGTCAATGTGAACTTGACCTGTTGTTATTACTAGCCTGTGTCCTTGTGAGGACTACTCCAGCAATGTTGACATCTTTGACTTCAATTTACATATCCAACTCAACACATCGATTGCATGCACGCATGCACGCACATTCACTCTGTCCATTATATTGAAAGGTTACAATAACTGTCACAAGAAACAATTTAACTGACGAGCTTTGGCAGTATGGTTTTCTTGGTTACTGCACCAACTGTATGGAATTCAGTCTTAAGAATTAGTTTTAAGTCAGCAGGAAGTGTAATGAGTTTCTATTATTAATCTTGCTCCCCCCACCTTGGCGACTCGGCTCAAGTCAGTCAAGTGCCTGCCATCTATGTATCATGTGAACAGTTTGACTTTGCCATGATCATGTCACCCGTGCTGTAGGATTAAGTGCTACTTACTTATGAGTGCTAGATAAATGAGTCACTTCAGTTTAAGATCATTGGTTATTAAGTATAGTCAAACATCGCTGTTAAGATCACCAATGTGCCAAGGTGACCTTAATAGTGGGGGGGGGTAATATAAAATCTAGTCATTGAAGCATCATGGGTATTTCTAAGGATTAGGGTAATGAAATAGGTCTAGATTAAGTTGTTGTTAGTGTTGTGTAACAATCCACATATATTTGTTGTTTGTTACAAAACACAGGTATATTTAGTTTAGATAAACAAATAAGCTATAGTATAATATGATTCCTTCATGAATGGTTGCATGGAAAATTTCCACCCTTGAATAAAAGGCATGCTCATAATTATTTGAGACATTAAATTTCCATCCTCCCAATAAAAGACAACCCAAAAAATGGTAGAAAATACAACTCTGACTATGCATTATGTGGGTGTGCATGTGTGCGTGCATGCATGCACGTGTTCAGTCATCACTCCACAATTTGTTAATTGTAAGTATTTAAAAAAATTCATAACCATCTTTATATATTTATACTTGATGCAATATTATGCATTTATTAACATATCTACATTTGCACAAATAGATTGATATCATTATTAACATCACGTATCAGCATCAACATTTCAGATTCACTTGGCATATAAGTCTAGTTAAATTCTTCATGTTTTCATTCAGTAGTACAATACAAATATTGCTCTACACACCATTTAACAAGATGTTTAACAAGATTGCCATCCAAGACAAAGGCCCAGATGGCAAGTGGACAAGGAAGCCATTGGTTTATCGAGAGTCCAACCATTTTTCATCTGTGTGTAACCCGCCCTTCTGAGATGTTTGTCAGTTTTGTTTTTAAACATATTCACACTGCTAGCATTTGCACAATTTGTAGAAAATCTGTAGATAATCTGTTCCATAAAATAAATGTCTGTAATAAAAGAATTTCTGATAAAATAATTAATTATAAAATTGTGAGTAATGTATAAAATAAATATTTTTTATTCAAAATAAAGTACTAGATCAAAACAAAATATGTATATTTAAATGCGTTGATGTGGCATAAGAAACGTCGATGAAAATATTTTTATTTATAGTAGATAATCATTTATTTTCCTCTGAGAACGAGTATGAATACGATCATGAACTACGATCATGAACTACACAGCTGAAATCATTTGTTGTTTTTTGTAATAATGAAATAGAATTTTTTTTGAGAAATGACATTTTAGTATGCATCTCTTCTGATGGCTGTAAGGTGACCTAGGCCGACCTTCTCTCAAGCCAATACACATCGGCGCCATCAGTACTTGTATTTCTCATGGCATCCTTTCAAGCACCATCTGTAGGCATTAGAACAGACTTCTGGCTCGGAGAAACGCAGGGAGAACAACTCCCAATTGTCTCCTTGACACTTAATGTCATCCCACCGGCACCTCTCAATGCAGACGCAAAGTTCTGTACTTGCACCATCCGTAGTTGACACCGCAGTGAAGAGTAGTAGCAGCAAAGTTGCAACGGCACACTGAAGTGTAGAAAGGTTGTTTCTTTTGAGAAACTAGTTTGCCATCCAGAACTGAGTGTGTTGGACTAATCGAGTATATATATATATATATATATATATATATATATATATATATATTATATATATATATATATGTATATACACACACTAAATTCGATGATAACATATATATATATATATATATATATATATATATATATATATATATATATATATATATATTAAAGTTAAAATATGGTCAAATTAAACAGTTACAGTTAACAATATACAGGTCTGTATATATATATATATATATATATATATATATATATATACACACACATGTATATGTATAATTATTATTGAGTGCAATAGCCTTATAAAGCATGTACAATTATTATAGAGAGCAATAGCCTTATAAAGCTCGAAGCGCTTTACATAATTAATTAATGATAAAATTGCGACAACCATGCAAATCTTCCAGATATTCTTGACTCGCAATATCAAGAGAGACGTTTTCTATTAAACAGTATACATGTTACAATGAAATCACTGAAGAACATTCCCGGTGTATTTACACCCTCGTTCATCTCATCTAGGACGTGGTTTTTGTGCCAAATTTCCATCTTTCAACAATGTTTTCTATGGCATGCACAGTTTACTGCAACCTTTATGTGTTATGCATGAACACAGAGTCACACATACCGTATAATTCTTCATATTCTGATGATAATCTCAGATTCTTCTCCAGAAATCATCCACTGTAATAGCTGCATATGCTGAATGCGATGAAAGCAATATGAATGATGGCACTCACTGAGGTGTGTTAATTTAAGTGCCATTTGATGCATCATTTGAAGTGTCAATTGAAGTGTCACTTGAAATGCTAGAAAGTGTTTGTACAACACAATAAATTACTTAAGTGTTGTTCGGGGTGTCCACTAGGGGGTGGGTTCAGTATACTATTAGTCTACCCATTGAATCCAATACTAAAATTTATTCTTTGTGCAAAGATATGATTCTGTTTTTATCAGTACAGCACATTCTCTGCTTTCTGTCATGGTGCCACCCTGCAGCTTGTTTTCATAAAATCCTTCAATTTCATATTTGAGAGAATTAACACCGAAACTACATATTCTTCAGACCTGTACATTTGCTGCCACCTAGTAGAAATTACAATAGAAATTCAGGTCTTTGCACAACATTATGTTGTTTGTGGTCTGTGCCAGAAATACTGGAAGGGGTACCATTTCAAAACACTGGTACTTTTTTCGTCTACCATGAACACGAATGTGAAATAGTGATCTTTCCCCGGATAATGTACATAAATCACTGGTGGGATATTAGTCTCGCTTATCCGGCCCACATTCGTGAACTCGCTGAGAAGAGACTCTGGCTTTGAAGGCATGGTTTGGCGGTCACCACTCCATTTTGTGTAGGCATTGCCATGACATGCCAGCAGCCAATCAGCGTCATTATCGAGATTCTACACTATAAAATTATTTTGCATGATTTAACTTTTCACTGTGACAGTTGTGTTAATATGATCAAAGTTGATTCGAATTGCATCATATAAACTGATAAAAGGTCACTATTATTTATGTTGATGAGTTAGCCAAATTGCCTTGTAGTTGATTCACCAGATGGCAGCACAGTTGTAAAATTAACCTATTTTAAAACTATCTGCTCAGTTTCAAATTACCTGATGTTCACCTTAACATGTGCACAGCAGACTACTCAGGTCTAAATGAACATTTATTTTCAATGTCCCAGTATTAATAGGAAAGAGTTTATTTCTATCTTGGAACCAATACAAAGAGTGGTGGTCTCTATCTCTAACCCACCAATTCCCGGCACGTGAGAGGCGCCGAACGACAGAATCATCAACATAATGATGTTGGCCGTTTAATGGAAGAAGAATAAAAGGTGGATGAGTGAGTGGGTGGAAATGAGTGGGACAACACCCAAAATTAATTGCAACAGAATCACATGTGTATGTGGCCAGTGCTCATAGGTTATTTTTTTCTTACTACCTTTTCTACCATGGCACCAAAAATGTTTAAATATTATATTGACCTATTTTTGTGTCTTAATGCTAGTACACTGCATTGTGAGTTCTGTTAATCACCAGGAAGCATTATTGGCAGCACGTTGTAGTTCTGGTTAACAGCATGTAAGTTGCTGCAGGTCAGCGTTAAATATCCAAGGATAGAGGAGTTCCCAGAGTTTTAATTGTACCTTGAAGGAGATTTTGAGGTTTTCGTGGTTTTCTGAGGCCAACTCAGTGGGAAGCTGGTGAAGGAACTGTGAATGGCTTCAAACCTTCTTCAAGCTACAACTTTGACTATCTTTATTTAGTAGTTTTTGTTGATGTGAATTTTTTTTACTGCATTTGGATTAGATTCATCACTAGTTGTAAACAGAGTGCTAAGCGTGAAGCGTGAGGCATGAGGCGTGGGGCACGGTGGCAGTGTAGTTAAGATATCTGACTCTCAATCCAGAGAACCCAGTTTGGATTTCTCTTGCTGCCATTTCGAAGCTTGGACAATTTCGTTAACCCCACGTTGCCACAGTTCACTCAGCTGTATAAATGAGTTCATGGCTACAGACAGTGGTGGATATGTGAATGAATAGTCTTCGTGCAGTAATTGCAGCATGGCTGAAAGCTTTCCAGAGAAGTCGAGTTGGTGTTGGAATGAACAGGTCTGCCATTGGGAGAAGTGTAAAACGCTTTGAGCATTCCCAAGGACTGGATACCGCGCTATGTAACAGTGTACCTTTTAGTTGTGGGTACATGATTGTTTTACAAAGAATTGGTCTGCAAGTGATCGTCACATTAAGGTTTTCACTAGGTGCAACATTGGATATTTTTTTATTAGAATGAAATCCAAACAGATGCCAGGATTGGGGAAAGGATATCATGTGTTGAAGGGAGTGCTAATTTATTCCAAGTGCCCATCTGGGGGGTCCTCAGGGGTGGTCCAGGAAATTGTTACAACAATTTGGAGGTCATCTCATTTTCAAAAGGGAGGAAGTGACCAGATCAACACCCATGGTTTTTTAATCTAGGGTGGTTAGTAAGGGAAGGATACTGAAGATTACCCACTTAGACGGAGTGAAGGAAGAAAGTTTTTCTAAATTAATTCCCCTTGGGGTGCAGTTGTTGGATTAAATTAGGGGACTTGTTTTGGCAGTACTGTGTGGGTGTCTAATAAGTTAGTAAAGTCACTTGTATTTTCTTCTTTCTGTCTCTCACGCAAGCAAGTCTTGTCAACTTTTAGGTATTCATCACTTCATGATAACCAAGGTTTATCAAACTCAAAAATTGCACTTTTATTTAACATTTTATTTGCTTAGGTAAGTAATTTACTACTAATATTGTTATCATTATTATCATTAAACTATTTATTAATATTCTGTTCATGAATGCTTATGCGTCAATGTCAGTGTTACCTTCACAACTTTCTCCAAAAGATGGTTATGAAGAAAAACATGCCAATCTGCAAGAATTAGTTTCAATTGAAGCATCATATAGTAGGCCCGCATGTCATAAATGAACTTGGTGATGCTTAATTTTTGGATTCTGATCAAAATGTTACGAGGCCAGTGAAAAATTTATAACAGACAAATCCATGACATAATCTCACATAACAAAATCTCACAGAGCGTAATCCCTATGGACAAAATACAACAATGTGAAAGTGGAAAAAAATTCCACAATGTGAAAAGTTAACAAAATCACACAATACAGTATTTATTATACCCATGTACAAAAACTGCAATATTGAACCATAAGAAAACATGTTTACCTTGCAAAATGTCTGTCAAATTAAAAACCACACTTAAAGGATTAATAATAAATATTGTACTGTAGGATTTTGTCACTTTTCTCATTGTGGGATTTTGTGCATAGGGGATTATTTCTGAGTACCATAACAGACATGCTATTGGGATTTGCCTTTGATCCATTAACAACGACTTTGTCTGAATTTGCTTATCACTACATACACTACTGCTTTAGGGAGAGACTGGCTAGACATTATTGATGGCGTGTTGAATCAGTTAATGAAAGAGGGTAGTGATCGATGGGCAAACATGTTTTTTCTGGGACTACAGCACGAGATCATAGTCAGTGTTTATCAATATCTAGTTACGGAACGGGAATTAAAAACATTTCTCCACTTTGTTGGTTCTAAGGTTGCAATTTGCCTGGGAGAATCTTCTATGTCCCTGAAGTCCGTCATGATTTCTGTTTTCCTTCTTCTGTCACTGATCCTGTTTCACCAATCGTCTCCACTCCCCCGGTCCCTTGCTCCCGTCCTCCACTCCCCTCCCACTCTCGCCAAATCTCTTCACACGGTCCTCCCGTCTCTATCGTGGTCTTTTTAGGATTGAACACATGGAGAGAAACAGTAGTTTTATCTGTACTGGACAGCAACGTAGAGCATCACTAGATCTATCTGGACTCTCCATCTGCAGAGAACTATTCAACAATTCTCTTAACACATACAGTAGTTATATTCATCCTTTCCACTACTGTACGTACTACTTTGTGAATTACACTATGAATGTTACCGTCGTGTTTGTTCGATCCACATAAATTGTGTCGAATATATGCTCAGCAATGAACGGTTTGTCATTCTATCGTGCCAGTTCTATTTGCACATCCCTAGACTGCCTCTCTGCAGAGAGGGAAAGAATACGCCAATACATATTATACAAAGTTATATCTTACACATCGGCAGTTGAGTTTGCAGAATACCACCACAGTTTTTACATTTGTGATTATCAAATAAAGTGTACAGTTTGGTATTCATTTGTACCTTCATTATCTTGATTTACCTAACATGGTTGTGATGATTATCCAATCTCTCCCATTGCTTTCCATGGTTACGCAGCTCCTGGGTCTCATGTCCACTCAGTCCCTGCTTTCCATGTTTACATAGCTCTGGCCACCTACCTAAACACAGTTCCGAATTAAGTTTCGGAGTCTACACTTAGAAAAAGGGGAGAGCCTGTTTGCAGAGTCTCAGAGGGCATGTTTGGTAAACAGTTCATTAGGCCACCCATTAAGTCCTCAATTTCAAAAGGGATATTGACCTTTACTGTACGGTCCTCTGGTAGGACACCAACCCCAGTGACATCAGGGATAAAGTCAGCAACCATTCACTGTAAGTGCATGTGCACCCCATCTGGCTAAGTGAACATATTTGTTGGACAGCTGTCAATCAAAACTAGCTCCACCCATGTATTTACATTCAACATGGCTATGATTGCCCAGGAGGTTGTTTCATATTTTGTTCTGTCTAGGGGTATAGAAGTCGGATCCAGGTGAAATACTCTGTTAGTATTTGTGGGAATACCATGTCAGTAAGAAACAGTGATTCCTTGATGATGCATTCCTTCCCTTCTTTCTATGCTTTTACATTGTTCAGAAAATGTTCAGACATTACTGACTGCTTTGTAAATATAAAAAAATAAAGTAATCCAAATATGGATAGGATTGACCGCACCCACCGACTGCCCTATTAAAAAAAATGCTGGCCTGTAATTGCATTGCCAATACAGTGAATGTAAAGCCAATTGTAAAAAAAAATTAAACTAACAAAAATATGCTTTTAAAATTTTTTAGGAACCAAGTGGACTCTAGACCCACCCACCCACACCCAATTTAATTTTTACTATTGGAATTGTTATATATTTACAAAACCACTAGGTAATTATTATTCTTCGAATACCAGTTGACAGATCCAATTCCATCTTTTAGACCAGACCTTGTGTCATATCTCCCGGTCTTCATCCAGCTTCTTCAGTTTACATGTGTTATTGTCTCCTTTACTCCATCTGATATCATCTCTGAATGATTACACGTGCTAATTAAATTAGCTAATTTATATCACTGTTTACTGGTCACCCGGAGCGATGATAGCACGTCAACACCTATAGGCCTTTACATTGACATAACTTGTATTGATATATGATGGTCAGTCAGTCATCTCAAGTCCCCACAGGTCAGGCTATTCACTGATGAAAATTGCTAACTGCTTTCAAAACATTGTCAGAAAGTTTTAAGAAATAGGTACATCATTTTCTTGTATGCTTAGTTGATATCGCAAGAGTGAACCGTGTGTCTTCAGTGGTAAACAGATATAACCCCTTCCAGGAAAAAACCCTCAGACATAACCACCTCCAGAAGCTCCCTCTGGGCAAAACCCCCTCACCTTAATAAAATACAGACAAAACCCCTGAATTCAAAATGATTGTTTCTGGGATGGACAAAACCCAGCATTTAGCATGATTTAGAATGATTAAAGGTGCTTAATCAATTCAATTGTTTGTTAGTCTCATTTCAAATTAAGTATGTGAAAGACCAAACCTACCCAGTATCCACTACAACATGCTATTTTGTTTGTGTAACTTTTGTATATAGTTTTTGTGAACACATCAGACAAACTATTAAATTAGTTAATGCTTGTTCAAGCATTTACTTAAGTGAAAATCGAAATGCTGAAAAATAACGATTTTGTTCCTTGTGTGAAATTTGTTAACTTTGTCATGTGATCGGCGAGAGGATGGAGGTCATGCCCATGACCAGCATTGACCCACACATTGCTTACCATTTTAGATATCCACTATTTTGATCCATACCAGATCTAATGACTAAAGTCAATTCTTTGATGATTTGAAAAAAAATAGGCATTTTTTTATTAAATCGACTGCAGATGTTACATAAACTATTCACGCACTACATACTTGGACACCAGTGAACCAAATTTGTGATAGGCTAAATCAGTTGAGGAAGTAGTTTTAATATAACGGTTCATAACATTTTATTTCACCATAATGGGTGTGGTCTTGTCCTTATTTATAATATTAAAATGATGGGGTTTTGTCCGGAGGGGGTTTTGCCTGTATTTATGTTAAAGTGAGGGGGGTTTGTTCAGAGCGGGGTTATGTCTAGATGATGTTTTGTCCGGATGGGGTTATGTCCAGAGGGTGCTTTGTCCGGAGGGGGTTATGTCCCAAGGGATTTTGCCAGAGGGGGTTATGTCCTGGATTCAATAGATTCGTTTTCTATAGTCACACAGGATAACAGGTGCCAGATCATTAATTTACTTCTGGGTTCACTGGTGTACAAAGACAGAATCCAGTTTGTTTGGGTGACAAATGTCTTCCATGTCGACCACAATGAAAGAGTACAGTTTTTATTAACCCTGAATCGTAACTTTGGGGCAAATTTTGGAATTGCCTGACTGACTATTAGCACTGGTTTCAGTAGGTAAAAAATAGTGTACTGGATCCAACATTACTGCATGTTTCCACTGTTTTTCAGACAGGTTTTTTCTTTCCTTTTTTTCTTTGTAGTTGAGTTCTCGTGATACAATACCCACGCCAAACAACACCATGGTGTTGATTTACTTCAAAGTCAACAGCACACACGCCAACACCCTGGCTAAACACTACGATGCCCCTAATTAGCATGGCATCTCACCCTTCCCAGTATAAATTACAATGTTTTACCCTTTGAAGTTCTTTTTAAGTCTTCCCATATTCCCCTTTTTATAGCACTAGATACAGATCATTCATGGGAATGAAACTACAAAGTTATATATAGAGAGAGGGAGAGGGAGAGGGGGAGGGAGAGAGGGGAGGGTAGGGGAGGGGAGGGGAGGGAGAGAGAGAGTTAGTACAACTATATTAATTTTGTACTTCAGTAAAAGTACTAGTAACTACAAAAAATACTTTAAAAAAGTAAAAGTACATGAAATTTTTTTATTTGAAGTAAAAGTACTTTTTAGCAAAATTGTATTTTGAACTAAGAAATATATAAAAATGGTTGACACAACTACATTCACACATCCACCAGTTGTAAATATAACAAAACATGCACAAGATCATGTTGTGTATAAACCAAGCAAATACTTTGTTTAACTCAAAATAACACTACTAGCTGACAGAATTAAACTACAACTGAACCATTAATTCTAAAAAAAATCCCTCCTCAGGCCTGCTTTTAACAAATCACAACAGTTGAGCTAGTTTAGTTTGTGCTGAGTTATAAAAGTCTACAAGATAAATAGCTTTAACCAGTGGTGCGCAAAACAAGCGTATCACACATATATATATATATATATATATATATATATATATATATATATATATATAGAACATTTGTTTAGCTTATTGTACCATCATTTGCATGAGGTATAATTATACCTCATGCAAATGATGGTAAGCAGGTGTAACAATTCATTGAGGAAGTGGCACTCTCTGTCGCTACTGCTTTGGAAAAAACTGCTAATTGTGTAACATAAGACATTGCGTGTTGGGGGAAGTGAAACAATTTCCTGTGCCGCAGCAGCGTGGAAAACACTGGCACAACATAAAAGATTTATTGTGTGAAGATGATTGCTTTCAGGATGGTGAGACATGTTGTACATTTTGTCATGTCTGTCATGGCTTCACTTTATTCATCGCTGGTTTGTTTGGTAGTCTGTTTTACGACATATTTAAATGTAGATTCATGTGCCATCGTGGCTCGGTTCATATCCACTCAGTTTGGTTGTACTGATTAGTGCTGCGTGCAGAAGTCAACAGAGGCGCCCGGTCATGTTTAAGTCATGTTTCTATTGTCACTTCCAATTTGAGCACATGTTATGTAGAAAGTTGTTCGTGTTGTTCTGTAATGAATGTGTAGCTGGATTTCATTGCGACCAGTCATCTTTTTTTAATGATTGGTAAATTGGTCTACCATCGTTTACCTTTACCAGGGTTCGAAATTAACGGTGGTCTGGTGGCCCGAGTCTACCAAAAATGCAGTCGGACCACCATACCACTCATGTATGGTGGTCCGGTGGTCCAGTGGGCCACTAGAAATGAGCCATTTTTAGACCATGTTCACCCGTGAGCCAGTGCAAAAAAACGCCCGACCCCGGTCTTTATATTGATTGATAAAACACAGGAGATATTCTATATGAAGAAACATCGACCAACGCACTTGCGCCACTGACTTGCCACCATCAGCCATGATGTAACATGACATGGAAAATGTGCCAGTTGACCGATAAAAACTTAATGTTGAAATATCGCTTGATCTCGCATCAGAGCTCTGATCTCTCGTTAGACAAATGGGGACAGCTTGCCTTGTTGCCGGAAGCGAGGCTCTGTGGAGAGAGTGCTGTTATTATTGATGTAATTTAAACATACAACACATTTCACTGCATTGAACGAACATGTACGCAACCATTCGTAATAATCACCACAGGAAAGATATCGACAGACAAAAGCCCCAATATGTTTACACATTTAAAGCGTGTATGCGCCAAAATCACATCAACCGAGTTAAAACTAATTTTGTGCTACCATCTAGTTAATAGTGGTGGAGGTAAAAGTGTTTTGCAAAACGTGATATATATATGCCACGATGACTGATGAAATAACTTTTTTCTATCTATCGATTAATTATTTGCAATAAAATACGTGATTTATATCGAAACACACAAATTGGTGATTACACGTTTTGCATAAAAATGCTTTATTTAATTAACCTATTGCGTCTCGCCGTACAGTGTCAGCATGGCTTCCAAACTCCATAGGAATTGTGCAGTAGAAAAGTCCAGAAAAGTTCATTTCTACCCCTGTTTACCATTATCTTCATGTCACCTTTTGGAAGTACACCCTGTATCCTGCATCATACTGTATCTACCTGAAACCCCCAGTAAGTGTAATTGTGACAGATTTGTGGTCTGAACCCAAATGGTTATGACAAAATGGTGGTCTCAGCCCAAATGGTTGTGACAGAATTGTTGTCTGAGGCCAAATGGATGTGACAAAATGGTGGTCTCAGCCCAAATGGCTGTGACAGAAGTGTGGTCCGAGCCCAAATGGTTGTGACAGAATTGTGGTCTGAGCCCAAAATGATTGTGACAGAATTGTCGATTGGGTCCAAATGGTTGTGACAGAATGGTGATCTGAGCCCAAATGGTCATGACAAAGATGAGTAAAGGGATGAGAAACCCGGATGAGAAACAGGAAGAACAGGCTGTGGGTAGTTCTCTCCAACCTCACATCACCTCCCTATCTCCCTGCAGACAAGTTAACTACCAGGGAAGCTGCCTTTGATTAGGCGTAGATTCCCTGGGAAGAATGCCATTGGGAGAGATGATATTGCTCTTGGAATGGACCAAGCAACTCCTCCTATGATGCCCTGGATAAACATATTCTGCTTATTTAATCACTGTGGTATATTAAGACCAATTGGACCCTGTTGGCTGCACATTTGTCCTGCTGCTCTCTCCTGGATTTGTATGTTACCTAGACAGGAGAATTGGTCAATTTCTTGAAAAGTCCTCATAAATCACTGAAGAGTCCTTTAATTAAAGACTTTGAATTTTTAATGTGGATGTATGAAATAAATATTACTGAATTGTCCTTTTAAAAATAAATGTTGCATACTTTGAGGGGGTTGGTTATCAGGTTATGTGAAACTCCACATTAAAATGTACATTTTTGTAATCTACTGTGGATTTTTTACAATTCCAGTCAAAATTTTATGGAAAAGGGCAAAAGTAGGCCAGCTCTATAGGGGTAAGACCACAGTTGACCTTCCTGTTTATTGTTTCACACGAATGTAGGGCGTATTAAATTGCGGTATGTGAATTTAAAGAATTCATACGATGTGACATAAGTGCAATTGAGCAGGCATGTTCACAGGTTTGTTTGTAGAAGCTATTGGCTGTGAAATGGTGCATTTTTTTGAGAGTTTAAAAGGCGGAGGGATTTATGGGAATTTTTCTGCTATGGGCCACGTGGGCGCATGAATACAAGGCTATTTTTGTCAAAATTGATGGGCATCGCACGTCGGGGCATTTTAAAAGAGCTGGAGGTATGTGATTTTGATAAAACTTGGTCAGCATGTCAATGAGATGATGGCAGTTTATGTGAAAACGTTTCAGAATTTTTAGTGGTCACGTTTTCTTATAATCTAACAAAACGTTAACATGGCCACCAATGCAATTTTCAACTGTGGTCTGACTCCTATATATTATGACATATGGCTACTCACACCTTTGCAAGTTACCAGATATAACGATCAAAGTCAATTCTTTCGATGATTTTAACAAAAATGCGCTCTTTTTTATTAAACCAACTGTGCAAAATTATTACTTTAACTATTCACGCACTACAGATTTGAACACCAATGGACCTGATTTGTGATGGGCTGAATCAATTGAGTTAGGAGTTTTAATTGCAGTTCCACACACCAGCAAACATATAGATGCCTTGGCCTTAATGCCAGGCTAGCAGCAGGCCAGCTGATTGGCTGCCTGCCCACAGATATTATCTTGCCCATCACTGATAGAGTAGCAGGAGGGCTCTGACTGGCCCCACCCACTTGCAGTTAACCCATGAGGGGTAAGACAGATCACCCTATCTGAGTATGTGACATCTGCAGCAAACATTGTGTCTGCATACCTGTGATGTGGTTAGGTACTGGTACACCAGTGCAGTGCTCTGATATTGTAATTCACCGGTCTTTGGCAGGATCTGTTGGTAGCACATGTGTGTTTATTCTATCAGCAGAACTGCTTGTTCAGGTGTGAAGAAGCCGTAGCCAGTGGCTATCATGTTCTGTAGCAGATCTGATCTTACATGGGTGCAATGTTTGGTGGAGTTCACATTTAGTCAGACCCAGTGATAAACCAGGCAGGTTTCAAGAGACCACAGTGGATATGGACCGCCTTGACGGACTTGATTGCCACCTCCAGTGAGCGAGCGGCAGGGAACATTAGTCAAGACCCTGATGAAAGGCTACAGTGATTAGGGACTCTTGCTCAAGCCACAGTAAAATCAGAAGCAGCCAAGTTGTGCAGCCAAACACGGTGGGCAGTTGCTGTAAATGCTATTGATGTGGTGCATAGGCTTGAAGTGATATCAGTGGATTGTGCAGGCTGGGTACAGACACACACATGGCTCGCAAGTTGTGGATATACATACTCACCATTGTAAGTATTACATCTTATTCAGGGGTGATTTGTATACCTTTGATTGGATTATACCCCTTTGCTGCATAGTTGGCCACACTATGCCATGTGTAGGTAGGTGTGAGTGCTATAGAATAATATTACTCCTTATTGCCGTTTTGTATTTCAGGAGGTCCACTGACTGTATGAATGGTTAAAGGTATCTTGATGAGATCATACAACTAAAGGTGACCATGTACGCCAGAAGTGACAGATGTACCTGTAGTGGGGTGTTATGTCACAAATCAGTGACATGACAACAATTTCGACAACTTGGTTGGATTTGCAGGAAATCTGTTGAAGTCGAATTTAATATGAAGACATGCAGGTTGTCCCTAATCTAATTTCAATGAGGCATCTGTTGATTACGTGGCAGATACATATTGGAAGTTGGGCACCCCATTTTTTTATATTACAGGAGGGCTTTTCCTGTTAGCTGGGTACCTCTAACATGGTAATCATTAAAATTGGTCCAGTGTTGTCGTAGACTACATGGTTTCACAGCCCTTCTGCGAGTATATTTTGTGGCGCAAACTACAGAAATCGAGACCTTAAAGTGGCAGGGCATTACCAACAAAATGCTGTCACTATTATTTTAAATATAAAATACACACAGAGAGATGTTCGTAATTGGTTGTTGGTATTGTAAAGAATATCCGAGGAAGATTTTATCAGGTGTTGCTGTGTGGTTTCCCTAAAGACTGTGTGTTGTTTGAGGTGTTGAGTTTTGGTAGAATTCCCGGGGCACCATTTGTCCCCAATCAAAGACTGTCATTTGACTCCAGTCTGGAGGTAGGTAATGAGGGGGGGGGTTGGACTCCCTGTGAAGTCTACTGAGGGAGCTCTGTTATGGGGTGAAATAAAGAGCATGGGAGGTCTAGTAAGTGGGTGGGTTATTCAGTAGGATATGACAGGCCTACAAGTGTGATTCTCAACTTACAAGTAAGTTAGTCTTGTGTTAAATCAGGAGGGCTGTGGAGATAGAGGAGTCAGTGTCCCAGC
The DNA here is from genome assembly GCA_963662155.1 of Lamellibrachia columna. Classification (NCBI taxonomy): domain Eukaryota; kingdom Metazoa; phylum Annelida; class Polychaeta; order Sabellida; family Siboglinidae; genus Lamellibrachia; species Lamellibrachia columna. The sequence continues at coordinate 11,490,846 of OY759270.1, forward strand.
CTCTGCTAGTTCCCTGCTGTGTTCGTCTTCAGGGATGTCAGATCTCTTGCACTGAATGTGTGCTACATCCCCAGGTTTCCATATTAATCTATGTCGAGGTGACATATAAGAACATCACTTATTAAAGGTTATGTGGGGAGCGGTGGTCTAATGGTTAGAGCACCCGCCTGTCGATCGAGAGGACAGTGGTTCGATTCCATCTCCGCCGTTTCGAAGCTTGGGCAATTTCGTTCACCCCACTTTGCCCGTGTCTTTCGGAAGAGACACTAAAAGCCGTTGGTCCAAACTCCTGCGTTAGCTCAAGATTGGGCTGTTTGGAGTATAACTACTTGAGACCTTTCAGCAATCTTTCAGAGATTTTTGCTCAATGGAGCCTTCAAGACCCTATCAGTTTCAGCTTCACAGTCATTCTCAGATGCTCTCCAGTGTCATGTGACCATGTTTGTGGTTGTCACATGACAAGCAATCCATAAAAATTGGTGGAATGTTGTTAATAGCTGGGTGCCTCTCCAGTATTTCGATTGATTCATTGATCTTTCTGCACCAGAAGTTGTCCTCTTTGGCCAGCACAGTGGCATCTTTGGAAAACTACACATTTTGTATTTTTCCTTTTCAAAGGGTTTGTGTTTTACATCCTTGTGTTTGTGTGTGCATAAATTTAGGCAAGTCGGAAAGCTGTAGGCAGTTATCAAATATTTGCGTGGCACAAGGGCCGGAAACTTGTTCCCATACAAGAAAGTATGGCTTTCATATAGTGCAGTAGATTGCACCTGGAATCAATCAAAACACTTAACACTATGTTCATTCTGACATTGGCTGAACATCTATGGAAAGAATTCAGCCACATTGCAGCTGTTATATTTCATGAACCAAAAGCAAACTTACTTGGCAAACTTTATTCGGAAACCATTTACGCACATGATTAGTCTTAAATGTCATATAACAATTTTATATTAATTTTAACAATACCAACCATGAGTGTGCTTGCGAGCACGCATGCTTGCAAGCATGCATGCGTGCTCGCAAGCACACTCATGCACACATAAACATATACATTCCATACCTTTACAAATTAGGCTGCCACAGTGGTGGTACCAGTTCCACCGACAGTTAAGTTGCGTTAATGTTCTGTTCAAAGGTTTATGTTTTCTAGGTATAAATTGGCTGCTGGTGACCACCTTTATAAAGCCATTAGACAGTATTTGATACTTTAGTATTTGACATTGGGCGGTTCAGATAAAACACAGGACACCCAGGGTGCACACAGCTGTTACAATATTACTATCAAATTGCCCATCTGGAGATTAAATGAAGCTTTTTCAAGTACAAACCAAGTTAGATACACTGTAGACTCGGTATTTTAATTCAGATGTGGGTCAGAATAAACGTACTGCGTTAGCAGAACTTGTCGTGTTTGGAATTTCGGTATTTTACCTAATTGTGTGCAATACATCATTGGCTACAGTGTGTCAAGTCAGACTTATTTCATAACATGTCATTAACTTAGACAGAACCACCAATTTAAGTCTCCTGATTGGAATCTTACAAGTTGCTGCAGATTGGATCGATAACCGAGTGTGTTTTCATGTAATGTGTTTCATTATGAATCCCGTGCACAGAACTCACGTTGAAATGAATACAGACCGAGGGTATCTAGTTTATCTGTTTTCTGGGCCTAAGGCCAAGCAATCACTGCTGTTATTGTGGGTCTACTTAATCTCTTGGGGGGGGCTTCAGGAGGTCAGCCAGCAGCTGGACTTGAGTAGACCCCTGTCTATGCCAGATTTAATTTTCCTCACTCAGTAAACTATTTTGGTAATTAAGTGCAACTTGAAGCCACAGCTTTTAGTGCTGAGAGTGGAGGTAATTTATGGATGGAGATTGTGTAATATAATAATGTGCCTACTCAGGGTTATTCTCATCTTCTCTGTATTTATATTTAATGGACATGATTACGCTTGCATGAATTCAGATTTATGAAGTTCACACACACTGGCCACTGTTCATTCGAGCAACATCTCAACTTCCATGGGAATTATTCAACCATGCCGCAATTACAACATAAAGACTGCCCATTCCTTTATACCCACCACTGTCTATAGCCATGTATTAACATACATATAAAATTATGCATAAATAAAAAATATAAAGTACATTCCTTAAGTACATACCTTAAGTACATACCTTAAGCACCATCAATAGTTACTTTTTGAGCAATGAGACTGTCTCCTCAATGGTATTGTTAAAATTATTATAAAATTTGTATATGACATTTAAAGGTAAAGGTATGGAATGTATATGTTTATGTGTGCATGAGTGTGCTTGCGAGCACGCATGCATGCTTGCAAGCATGCGTGCTCGCAAGCACACTCATGGTTGGTATTGTTAAAATTAATATAAAATTGTTATATGACATTTAAGACTAATCATGTGCGTAAATGGTTTCCGAATAAAGTTTGCCAAGTAAGTTTGCTTTTGGTTCATGAAATATAACAGCAGCAATGTGGCTGAATACTTTCCATAGATGTCCAGCCAATGTCAGAATGAACAGTGTTAAGTGTTTTGATTGATTCCAGGTGCAATCTACTGCACTATATGAAAGCCATACTTTCTTGTCGAATCAACATTTCAAAAGAGACCAACTCAATAAAGTGGATGTGACCTCAGCATAAGGGGTGCAACCTTATTGAGGGTTTGTAGGGCAGATGGCATACTTAGGGGTAGACAGTTATGCATGGGCGCACAATAGAAGACTTTGGAGTGGTCAACTTAATGCATTAAGACAGGTTGAATGATGGTCGAATTATTCAATGCCCAAGCAGGGATTCTTCAAAAGCATTGTTCACCAATAAAGCAGCTTTTAACTAATTGACCGTGTGCGTCATGGACTATCTTGTGAGTGACAGTCCATCTTTTCTGACAAGTGACATCTAACCCTGAGTGGTTAGGTCAAGTTTTTAGCCTACTGGTGCCAGTAGACTGACATTGTGGCTAAGTGGGTTTACAAATATTAAAATATTCTAAGAATTCAATTATATTTTGTTTAGCATTAACCCACACCAGCCCACCCTAAAGTCCAATAAAAAATTAATGTTTTACATATCAGTCCAATCCATATATAATTTCTTAATTATGTTGTCACACAATTATTTGTGAATCACTAGGATTCAACATGGAGTTAAGCTAAACAGCATCACATTTGAATACCTGAATAAGTAGATTTATTTATATCTTTGAAAACACTACCACAGCAAACTTTTTAATGGATTTGTTTGCCCTTTACTAATTTGGCGTACTCGAGAAGTACTTTGTATGGGAATTATGGCTGCAATTCTGCAGAATAATTGCAGATAATCGTGATTACTGGCACAACATTTGCACTGATTAGAGCATGTGTTCTTAAAGTGCTCTTACTGTTCTGTTTTGTTATGTCAACTTTATAAACATTTTCCCCATATTTATTTCAATTAAAATGTATAAGCAATATTTTTTTTTGGGGGGGGTGGAATTTGATACCAATTGCAAGATGTGTTCTAGAAGACAGAGTAGACCTAAATATTGAATTGTTATAAAACTGGAGGCAATGCAATAGCCAATCATGGAATATGAGTTCTTGACATGCAGATTAATGTTATTGATTACAAGGAATACATCCCTTAACGAATTAGTTTGAATGTGGAAAAAAAGTGGGAAAGAAAAATGGACATATTTGAAGACATTTCTAGTTGCTTTGCAGTACACAACTACAGTTTGTCAAACAATGCTTAACCTAGTCAACTATGGAACTTATGATTTATACCCAACTCGTGCCACATCAGGATGTTTTTTATGAAGAACCTTTCAATGCAAACCAGTGCAAAGCACTAGATCAATGTGTGTGTGTTTTTATATCATGACACATTACAAAGTGTTTTTTTCTAGCCAAGTGGGTCAGTCAAGACGTTGGTTGGTTGCGTAAGTGTTCCCACAATATGGCAGCTGGATCTCAAGTTAACATTATGTTAACAGCAATCTCTAGACCCAGCTGGTTGCCAACAGAATCTCAGCATGTGTTGGCGCTCAACAGATCGACATTCATCACACTAGCATATTGGACAGCCTGGTGTACACATTAGTGAAATATCCTCACAGCAACTGGCATGTGTTATTTGCCATTGCTGGTTAGACGTCAAGCGTAGCTGACACGTTAATATGTTATTTTATAAAGTGAACATAGCCTTACGCTGCAGGTATTATTGAAGTCGATGCTTGCTTGGTACATACATGGAAATTTGGATACAAATCCTACCAGAAGGCTAAGAGTTTCCATGAATGTTAATTTGTATGCTGCATATATCTAAGTCACAAATTTGCCTTTCTCAAAATTGGATGGTTTCTGCGAGGTATGATTGGTCGTACGTGCCACTGACTGCAGGGAGAATATTTCTTTAAGGATAAAACCGAAGTGTGTGTGTGGGTGGTCCAATTAAACCGAAATATTGTGCTATAGAAATATGCATCATACATGCACTCACACACACACAGTCACACACACACACTCACACACATACCTGCACGCTCACTCACTTGCATACACACTCACTCACACACACATTCACTAACATCGCACGCACGCATGCACTGTGCTCATGCTAACCATTCGCCAATTTTGCAGAGAAAAAGTAAGTTGGCTAAGAAAAAAATAATCACATCAGTCAAATGGCTAAATGATAAAATATGTTAGAGTGAGTCTAGCTACACTATAGCCAGACTGAGGTATCTTGTATGTGAGACATTGGGGTCAGTGTGGTCGGTCAGTGTGGTCAGTGTAAGACAGCAGGTGTCATCCACAAGAACCCGTCATCAATCATCATTATTACACTTATGCAAAGTGGAAGCTGCTTAAGTGAGATGTCCAAAATGTTTCACAGTTGTGTCAAAACTGGAGTGATTAATGTTCATCTTTCTTGAGTGTAACATGAGGCTGCAAGGCACCAGAAATTAGGTAAATTCACAAATAAAACTGGGTATTATATCGCAGCGAGTAAATTATGAGGTTTTCTTGTCCAGTTCCAACAAGTTTGTGGCACTATGGCACCATAGTCTTGTCGTTGTTAGATGTTTCTCAGTGTCAATGTCATAGCCATTGTGAAGCATGGTCTATTGGCTTGGTCAGTCCAAAGCAGCAGCAGTCCGTCCATGTGTGAGTTTTCAGATCTCGTTTTAGAACATCATTGAAGATGTGGTCTGTCTACTGTTCTATTCCTGCCCAGCAGCTCACCAAAAAGGCTTATTAAAGTCTGTTCTCCTTCCTGTGAACTGTCCTACACGTCACACCCATACTCCTCAATTTATGTTGTTATTGTCATCAAATAAACCCGAAGTGTCTTCAGCTCCAAAGTACATGTATATATATATATATCTGTTCAAGTTTCATATAGTTTAGATTTGACTATATTCTGATGGTCAACGTCTGCAGTCAGCCACATAGCAGTGATGTTCAGTTCATGGGATTCCTTTCTTGTGATGTCTTACAGCTCTTAATGACATAAAGATGTGGGTAACCGCTTACAATGACCACCCACTCCTTACAATGGCCACCCACCCTTTACAATGACCACCCACCCCTTACAATGACCACCTACCCCTTACAGTGACCACCCACCCGTTACAATGACCACCCACCCCTTACAATGACCACCTACCCCTTACAGTGACCACCCACCCGTTACAATGACCACCCACCCCTTACAGTGACCACCCACCCGTTACAATGACCACCCACCCCTTACAATGACCACCCACCCCTTACAATGACCTCCCACCCCATACAATGACCACCCACCCGTTACAATGACCACCCACCACTTCATTCTGAGCTGTTTCTGAAAATGTTCAGCAAATGTGGGGGGGTGTTTGTCACATTGATTTTTAAAAATAAGATTTAGCAAGATTGCCATCTAAGACAATCAGATTCAGAGGGCAAGTCAGAGGACAAAGTAGCCACTGGTTTATGGAGTCCTATAATTGTTCATTATATATGTACCTTTAACTAGGATGTAGGATCGTGGTTTCTAAGGGATTTGGCAGTTACGCATGGCCATGACATTTGTTAATTAATTAAGTTTGTTTTGGTTTTGGTTAATCAGATATCATGCACCTTTCATATCAGTAGGCTGTGTTTCCTATTCAGCCAGGACACAGCATTATCTCATATCACTAGTTGGCCTTGGTGCTTGCTGGTTATTCTTTTACCATGTTTCCTATTCAACCAGGGAATTATCTCGTATGGATGACCTAGGCATTTGCATCAACAAGTCCAAGTTAGACCAACTCCCCAATTTAAATTTGTTACACCATAGGTGTAGGTTAGACACTCACATACAAAGGGGTTTTCTCAGGAACACACTAACATGTGTTTATGCTAATCACTTGGATAACATAAGTACTGGATGTGTAATCCAAAGCCAATTTCCTGTCAGGACTCAAGAATAAGATTGTTAAACGAAATATAGACTGATGCCAACAATGCAGAAACTATTTCTCATTTGTTTTTAGACCCTGTTTGCATGTTCCACCTCAAAGGCTAGTGTGTCAGTCATGTTCCACAGCAAAGGCTAGAGTGTCAGTCATGTTCCACAGCAAAGGCTAGAGTGTCAGTCATGTTCCACAGCAAAGGCTAGAGTGTCAGTCATGTTCCACAGCAAAGGCTAGAGTGTCAGTCATGTTCCTACGTTGTAACTCAAGACTGTAAAATAAAATGAATGTGAAATAATATATCTACCTTTATTGATCAACATTCTAGAGTTTGTACATAATTGCAGAAAATCATGCACGTTTACGTCTCGACCAGGGACTGGTTCTCTCCCAAAGCCACCAACAGTTTACTACAAATATTGATATTATTTCAACTGTAGTAGTTATTTTTTTTATTGTATTATTGATCTCATGAATTAATGATTCTGGCAGCTGCCTCCTTCCATTTCGCTCAACATTTTATAATTGTTGTCACTCTGGTTAATTTCCTCTACAGCAGTTCCGCTTTCGCTGTAAATCCTCTCGAGCAGTCGTGATTTGTCAAGCTTATCTCCATCTCAACTGCTAAGTTAGAAACGCAAGTTGACAAGTTGCAGATAATAGGTGGTTTATGTATTCCTCTTCCTAACCTGGAAGTTCTTATTCTTAAGATTATTCTAAAAGATTCGCTTTTAAAAAAACATTGCTCATATTTTAATACACAGCAATGTGGCGGAATTTTATTGCAATGTAATACTATTTAAATTAAATGAATATTGGCGAAACATTTGGTATATCATCAAAACAATTTTATGACAGAACAAACTAGCAAGATGTCAATTACAATATTTATAACCCATTTTAATTTATTTGTTTCAGATTGTAATGCATCATTGTCAGGATAAACGACACTGCGATGTATTGGCCAACTCACGGACATTCAGAGAAGATGCGTGCCCAGGAACAAGTAAATACCTCGACGTTGCATACAAGTGTCGACCAAGTAAGTGGAAATATATTTGCAAATATACTTATCCTATGTTGATCCAAATTTTCCGACATACATCTTTGTCACAGATGTAGCAAAACTATTAATTTCGGATGTTTTTTTTCATGCTTATTACATATATATATATATATATATATATATATATATATATATATATATATATATATATATATATATATATATATATATATATTAACATAATCTCTATGAAAATAGTGTCTTAATGAGAAGGTAAAGTTTGCTTAAACATGTTATCACTATGGCTGAACATGTTTTATCTTCTGCCTGACCAAGTCAAGTGTGTAAAAATTGTCTCCAATCTCATCATTTTAAAATTACACAACAAGTTAAATTTGAATGGCAAATCTTCAATTTGTTTCCACCTTTGCATTAGTTTGATAAAATTGACTAACATAAATTGGATGTTATTAAATTCTTTGATGGTATATGTAATAATTTTGAATACAGGTAACATAGACTTTTGGATTATTGGCTGCTATAATGTATGGACTGCATCGTGTGGGCTAGTGGTGGTTTGTCATCTTGTAGATATGCAATTTAATTAAATCAATGTAGATCATTATTGTTGCATTTGGCGACTTAGATATTGATCTGGGAAGTGGCTGATGTCAATGTAGTCTCATGTTTGATAAAGTTGCTTCAATATCTACACAGAATGTGATTTTAGAAGTTTCTCTGCTTAATTAAGATATAATTGACAATCGCACAGAAGGATACCTAGCAGCCAATTTTTAAAGGAATTTGACCTTGATGGTGGTTGGTGCAATTTTATTTTCTGTGAGTTCACATTAACAAGAGGAGGTGGTGATATGCTAGCAGTATAGAAATGGCCAGTGGCATGTTTTCACTTTTCACAAATAATGTTTTTTTTACATTTTGTCCCAATATCTCTACAAAATATGCCAGCTAACTTGCCTGAGATTTGCCAACCCTTCAGTGGAACCTGAGTAAAGCAAACAGCCGTATTTACTCAATGTCTTGTTTTACGCATTCTTCAGTTGAACACACAGGCAGCTGAAGGTTTGGGTCGCGAAAAGTTCGTGTGAAATCCTGGCCAAAGCAGCATTCTTCCAAGGGCATAAACCCTTTCAAGTTCCGGCACTGCAAGCAACCTGGCCTCTAATTAACAAACATCTCGGCAAAAAAGAGCATACTTCCTCTCGTGTTTCTTTCTACCCGTTAGTTGTGAGGTAACATTTCACGAGGACACGTCCTTGGTTTGGTAATTAGAAATATTATGATTCTATCTGCTGAATAGATTTGTAAGGTAGTTCCTATCGAAGCCAGTACGGAATTTAATCTCTGACTGCAGTCTGTATTTTGATATGGAATCAGCTGGAGTTGAAATGGGAATTGTTTCTCAAGAGTTCGGTGAGCCTTTGGATGGCATTTCAAATGATCATGTTTGCAAAAGCAATACAGTGGTTCTCATTCTCTCTGTCTTGCATCGTAATACACATAAAGGACGGGACAAGTTGTTATTTTAAGGTTTAAATGTTATACAGCTTTTAAGAGTTCTCAGTAGTACTTAGTAAACTAAATAACTCCCAGTAAATTGACGTCATACAAATGTGTGTTGACGTTAGTGTTTTAATTTAAAAACTGACAATGTACAGATTTTAAAATAACAGTGTGTCGGTCAGGCAGGCAGGCGGTCAGGCCAGCAGGCGGTCAGGCAGGCATTCAGGTAGTCAGGCAGGTAGGCAGTCAGGTATTCTAAACCAAACGTGGACAAACAAGGAACTAGTGAGATGTTGCATGCATGAGGAGTGCCATATTGCAGGGACCAGGAAAGTTGGATGGCTTACTAATACTAGAGGAAGTGTGGGGGCACCTGCCCACTGTCAAACCACAGGCACTTGATTACTCTCGTTGCCTAGCAACTGTTCAACAGCAGAGTGTAGACTTTTAAAGTTAATGACTGCGATCAAATAACCCAGCTAATAAAATCGAAATTAATCCAGAAAAACTTTGGTTTTCACTTTACTCTGATCTTAGTGGATGGGAATGGAATATGTTAAAGCAACCTAATGTACAGGCAGGCAGGCAGGCAGGCAGGCAGGCAGGTAGGCAGGCACAGACCCGACACAGACTGACAGACCGATAGACCGACAGACAAACGTAGGCAGAGACAGACAGACAGACATACGCATGCATGCATTCAGGCAGGCATTAATTATCAGCATGTATGCATACCAGCGAACATGCGCGCATGGGCATGCACACACACACATGAGAACTGGCAGAGGTTAGGAATGCCAGTCAATCTCACATCTGGTCACTACTGTCAGTTTACACGGCTGTGGAATTTACGTCAGTCCAGCTCTGATCTGTGTCGTTGGATACCCCCACTCTGATCTGTGGGAAGCTGACACATCAGAAGACAACTACATCTTAGCAGAAAGTAGCCAAAGTAGCTTGATTTATACAATCAGTGAGATAGAACAGGGCTGAGTGAGCCTGTTGGCAGCTGCAGTCAATCTTGGATTCGCTTCTCTGATTACAGGTAATTCCCCACAGGTGACTCCTGTTTCCTTGGGTCTGGGTCTGGGTAAAAATAGCCCTCCCCACTTCCATCCACTCAAGGAAAGTAGGGCTGGGTAGCGGGAGGAATACATATGGTAAGATGAAGCTCAGTTGATACTGTTGTGATCATCAATAGAGGAAAGCACAGAGAGTTGGAGACAGGGAGGTACATAGACAGTTGGAGATAAAGGGAGGTACAGAGAGAGTTGGAGACAGAGGGAGGTACAGAGAGAGTTGGAGACAGAGGGAGGTACAGAGAGCGTTGGAGACAGAGGGAGGTACAGAGAGCGTTGGAGACAGAGGGAGATACAGAGAGAGTTGGAGACAGAGGGACGTACAGAGAGAGTTGGACACAGAGGGACGTACAGAGAGAGTTGGAGACAGAGGGAGGTACAGAGAGAGTTGGAGACAGAGGGACGTACAGAGAGTGTTGGAGACAGAGGGAGGTACAGAGAGAGTTGGAGACAGAGGGAGGCACAGAGAGAGTTGGAGACAGAGGGAGGCACAGAGAGAGTTGGAGACAGAGGGAGGTACAGAGAGAGTTGGAGACAGAGGGAGGTACCGAGAGAGTTGGAGACAGAGGGAGGTACAGAGAGAGTTGGAGACAGAGGGAGGTACAGAGAGCGTTTGAGACAGAGGGAGGTACATAGACAGTTGGAGACAAAGGGAGGTACAGAGAGAGTTGGAGACAGAGGGAGGTACAGAGAGAGTTGGAGACAGAGGGAGGTACAGAGAGCGTTGGAGACAGAGGGAGGTACAGAGAGCGTTGGAGACAGAGGGAGATACAGAGAGAGTTGGAGACAGAGGGACGTACAGAGAGAGTTGGAGACAGAGGGAGGTACAGAGAGAGTTGGAGACAGAGGGACGTACAGAGAGTGTTGGAGACAGAGGGAGGTACAGAGAGAGTTGGAGACAGAGGGAGGCACAGAGAGAGTTGGAGACAGAGGGAGGCACAGAGAGAGTTGGAGACAGAGGGAGGTACCGAGAGAGTTGGAGACAGAGGGAGGTACCGAGAGAGTTGGAGACAGAGGGAGGTACAGAGAGAGTTGGAGACAGAGGGAGGTACAGAGAGCATTTGAGACAGAGGGAGGTACAGAGAGAGTTGGAGACAGAGGGAGGTACAGAGAGAGTTGGAGACAGAGGGAGGTACAGAGAGAGTTGGAGACAGAGGGAGGTACAGAGAGAGTTGGAGACAGAGGGAGGCACAGAGAGAGTTGGAGACAGAGGGAGGTACAGAGAGAGTTGGAGACAGAGGGAGGCACAGAGAGAGTTGGAGACAGAGGGAGGTACAGAGAGAGTTGGAGACAGAGGGAGGCACAGAGAGAGTTGGAGACAGAGGGAGGTACAGAGAGAGAGTTTGAGATAGAGGGAGAAAAAGTATTGACTTGCTTGTAAACAAAATAGAAGGAATAAAACTGTGGGTATGTACATGCTTGTGTACGTGCGTGCTTACACATGCATGCATGTATACACACATACACACACATATACCCACATATCTATGCATGCACACACGCACACACGCATGCACGCACACACACACACACACAGAGTGTCACACGCATAGTGTCACATGCACAGTTTTATAGTTACCTTTAAAATGGGACAGTATAACCAAGGGTCACGTACAGTAAAATAAAAATTCAACGAATAACACAACATTTTTATTTTCAACAGCTGGTATGACAAAAAGTAATTTTTTTTAACTATAGCCAAACAGTCGATATTAATGTACTATACCCTATTTTAATTACAGCATTTCTCATTTCGTCTTCGTACCAGATGTATATTTTTACTCCAGCAGATTTTAGCTGCGACTACTTTCTAATGATTTGAGTTCGATGCACTGATAAAGTTACTCTGTAATAGCTACTGGGATGTTTAGATAAGATACATGAATAGTTTTCACCTGAGGCAACGCATTAAAAACCCCACTGACAATCGCTGAAAGGTGGAACACTTTGTAGGATTGTCCCCGGAGGAATGGGTCAGACAGAAAGATCACGAACCTTGAAAGAAAACAGCATAATTATGCAAAGAAAATATTTATCTTAGCCACCCGCTTGGAACCTGTGGCACTGGATGTCTGCAAGACACAGATGTCAGATGGAATAAAAGTCGAAGTTTGATTGCCATATACAGGAAATGGTAGTCGCCTACATAAACAGTTGTGCACTTCACTGCCCTCCAGTAAGTGTGCTTGTCAACATTAATTTGTTAAAATAACACTACAGGCGAACAGTTGGACATGCCACGTATGACTAAAATACAGTTTATGTACCATTTAGCCTTTTAGTTTATAGTGTATTGTTCTTTTATACATTACTGTGGGGACACCTTAACAATCTAGTTATATTTTATTTTATATTGTCCAAATACTACAAGAATAAACCTTGGAAATTATACCATTAGTTAAAAGTGGTCCTAATTCTGACGTGACCGTAAATGTAAATTGTCTGTTTAGGGCTGCAATATAAACATTTAGGGATATCAAAAAGTGGATGTATTTCTGAGGTTCTAGTTCTAGTATCATGGTGGTTGTTCTTCTGTAAAGAAACAAATTAATTTTAATTACTTTCTTTAAATGTAAATAACAGCATAGTAGTGGCCAGCAAGGAGGATGGATAGAGGGAGGCTGAGTGACCCGAGGAGAGAGATTGGGATGCCGCGTTGAGAATTTAACAAGAAAAATAGTAAGAAGCCGGATGACGTGGGCGAGACACTCAGTGTGGATGATGTGGGCGGGACACTCAGTGTGGATGACGTGGGCGGGACACTCAGTGCGGATGACGTGGGCGGGACACTCAGTGCGGATGACGTGGACGGGACACTCAGTGCGGATGATGTGGGCGGGACACTCAGTGCGGATGACGTGGACGGGACACTCAGTGCGGATGATGTGGGCGGGACACTCAGTGTGGATGACGTGGGCGGGACACTCAGTGCGGATGATGTGGGCGGGACACTCAGTGCGGATGACGTGGACGGGACACTCAGTGCGGATGATGTGGGCTAGTGACCAGCCAACCATAGGAGCCCTATCAACACATATGTGGCAATCTCTGAACATTCCCCAGAGCTATGGCAGTAGTTTTAATATCATGTGATTAGCCTCCACCGTCAACAACCATTGTTCTGGTCAAGTCACCGTGCAATGTCTTGGAATCATTCGCTGGCCAATTAAACTAACACACACACATACACACCCACACACACCCACACACACACACAAACATACGCACACGCACACACACACACACACACACACACGTTTAACTGAACCGGACAGATTGACATTAATGGATTTGCACTTATGAATAGGCCAGCATTCTTGTGAGAACGTTTATTTATGATCTTTTTAAAGAAATATTGACTCTGATGGGAGGTTGTGCAGCACCTGCCGTTTCCTCCACCCCTAGATTGCCAGGGAGCAGTTGGGATAAGTGTGGCAGAAAGGGGATTGTGTACGGAGAGTGCTCATTGAAAAGTGCACTTGTTTAAAGTGGAGCCGAAAAAAGTCTGAATAACTTGTCTGAAGCCATGCAAAACATCCTCTTTGACATGTTATTTAAAACATGAATTAGTGTTAAGCCAAATGTTTATGCTTTGTCAAATGTACTAAAAATAAAAATAGTTTACATTCTTGAATGAAGGTTTGTTCGATGTCCCTACATGTGTGGAGGAATGTGGTATAGACCGCACTAACAATGCAATAACGATATGGTAATAATACTGTAATAATACTCTAGCGATACAGTAACAATACACTAGTGATACAGTAATGATGCCGTAACGATACGGTAATGATATGGTGACATTACTGTAACATTAGAGCACAATACAGTCAAATTGACAAAGACAATTATTTCTATATATCAACTTTATATTTTGCTACGGGGGTGGCATAGCGTGAAACCAGAATAACACCCAGAATAATTTTATTTTAACTAACATTCACATCTGGACCACAAATACGTGATGCATAAGCAGTAGTGTATTTGGGGGGGGCTTTGCGTGTATATATATTTTTTTACATAACTTGTTGCGCTAAATGGTAAACTACCCGGTGACTAGGCTTGGCCCCCCTTTGACCTCCCCCTTTGGTCTCCCTCCTTTGGCCTCCTCCCTTGGCCTCCCCTTGGGCCTCCCCCCTTTGGCCTCCCCCCTTGGGCCTCCCCCCTTTGCGAGATCCTAGATATGCCCCTGTGCATAAATACAGCGTTTTGGGCATCTGAGTTTTTCCAGCTTTTCTGCAAATCCTCATTTTGTGAACCTATTTTGGTAACCCCCTTCATTATCTCCAACCAGACCGTGTAATTACCAGCTTCCAAAGTTAACCTCAGAAGAACAAGGCAACTGGCTGATACAGCATACCACAGTAGTTCTGCAGATAAGCCTTTCTAGCTGATATGATAAACAGTTTCCCCAGAAAGGAAGCCGATAGAGCCAGGAAGTTGATAAACCTTCTTTGATGGCATAAAACTAGCGCACAAGTTTGGCTGTGTCTAGGGTCTTAGCTTCACCTCAAATGCTGAGATATTTTGAGTTGAAGGTTTAAATGTATGCCTTTAATGATTAATGTTAGGTCTTAATTATAGGAACTAGCAAAAATATCCATCCTGTGGATGGGATAACTTGGCCGTTTTTAAGTTACCATCATGATAACAATATTGACAGTTTCACAGAAATATCCATCTATTCCTTAGTACTTGGTGCTGCCAGTCAATATCTTGGTGGCTTCTGGGAATCCAAGTCTCAAAATTGCGACATAATACTGGCAGTTACAGTAATGTCTAGTGACGCCTTGCCCTTGTGGAACATGACGTGAACAATTGTGTGTAATTTTTCGCATAGCATTGCGGATAATTGTACGTAACAACAACAAAAGGTAATTCGATTGTTCATAGAAAAGTTTATAGCGGGGTTAATTTTGAGAAAAAATTAATAAAACTGACAACCTGACCATGAGGTCATAGATGAACCCCTGAAAGTTGGACGCCAAAGACGCACAAGAGGATTAACATAACATACCCGGTACATACAAATATACATACATACTCTAGGTCGACTATAATAAGGTAGGGTGCTCTCCTCTCTGTATTTGTTGGCAGTAAGCCACTATGTGGTACGTATTAATGGTTATGTTTATCTCGTAACGAAATTCTGGTGCTCAATTTATAGGGAATGCCGGAACAGAGAATGTGACCTTACCCACCGTACTGGGGATAAAGGCATGGACATGTGCGCTATGTTAGATAAACACCAGAAGGCATTGGTAGTTGGTAGTTGCGATAGATATTTTCCGCGGTAAGATAAAATTTGATAGTGTAGGTAAGGTGTTTATGCAGGAATGCTTAGGATTAGCAGAATTCTGTTAATGTGTTAGTATCATGCAACATGTTTATTTGGTACTACAACTTAGGATCTACAACAGAGATATTGTGTGAATCTGGTCAAACAATATTTAAAGGTAAATATTGCTCTGGATTTTTTTAACAAGTGTTTAATATATATATATATATAATTTATATATATATATATATATATTATATATATATACATATATATATATATAAATTATTCTGAGTGTAATAATCCCTTTTCCAGAATACTTGTCTGGAACTTTTTAGGATTTTATATATTTTGTTTGTATTCTGCCCCAATACCAGAATTTTATATGGCAGAAGTTCATGAGTCAAGTAGTTTTACTCACAATGATTACATAAATGTGGACTCACATAGTATCTTGGGTGTGTCTTTCATGTGGCCTGTTGCCCCACCTCCCTACATGCTCCCTGTGGGGTAGGGCAGGAAGGGTGATAAGTAATGTGTCGGACCATGTGCTATTTTTGAATGCCAGGATATACCCCACATTTTACCTGACAGTTGTTTATGATAAGCACTATAAGGCTTCCCAGCTGGAGCTTGTCTGCTGCCCAGTTCCTGCTGCTAAAGTCATTCTCGTAAATCAGTTCAACTTGGCAGTTTAATGTGAACCAAGAAAATCATGCCAGGTTGTTGCATTATTTCATATGTGATTAAGCTCAATCCTCAACTGATTTAGCCCATGGGTGGATCCTGGTGGTGTCCATCAGGTGCCGGGCACCCCACTTTATTTTTTTGTCAAGTCAAAATTAGTTGTCAAGACACAGGGAAGTGGCGCCCTCTGGCACTTGTTTCTTCAGTTGAGGACATTCCTACATGCAAAGTACCCCCAGTACCACCATTTCTCCCCAGTCGTTCTGACTTAACTCCAATAATCTGTTAGATAGCAACAGGCCATTTTCTCACCAGAGGCCACCTGTAGTAAATGATGATTTATTATGACAATTTCCCCTCAGGAGAGCCACCCCCCTTATAAGACCACTGCACCTTTGCGAGGGGGCTGTATGTGTGAGTGCTTGGATATGTCCTATATAAATTTGGATAACAAGACGTCCTGCCATCTGATGTAATTTTTGGGGAAACTGGGCACCCCCTTTTCCAGGGTCTGAATTCCCCCATGTAGCCTGTCACAGATCAGGTTCATTGATGTTCATTTTTGTCATGAGTGAATAGTTCGATCAAATAGAAGTATGTTAACCTTTAGGCTTTTTAAAATCATTGAAGGAATTGACTTTAATCGTTAGATCGGGTACATTGTGAAATCATGAATAGCCTTATGTTACAGTGTATAGAGCTGGACCACTTTTGCCCCTTTCTCGCAGAATTTTGACTGGAATCTGTGTGGATACTATGTAGATTAAATTTTTCACAAAATGAGTCTGAAATGGGTAATATTTTTACTTATTTCACAGTCAGTTTACCTTTTCATTTCAACATTTCGACTGTTATCAGCAATCTTCTTAGCCATCTGGCGGTAGTCATCTGACTATTAAAAAAGTAAAAATATTACTCATCCAATCTGATGAACACCTTCACTCATAGAGTCTGAAATGAGACGAGCAAAAATCAAATTGAGGAGGCAACTTTAATATAACTGAGAAAACAATTGTTTTTGAAATCCTGACAGTCCTAAGTGCTATTTGACAGCAGAATGTTTACTCAGTATCAAAACAATGTTCTTGTCACAAAACAAGATATTGTAATGAGAGACAAAGAAACTGCATTAGGGTTGAGGGGTTTACTCAAAACTACAGTTTGTAAAAACAATTAATACCTATTGTTGAAATGCCCAGTTAGCAATAACAATGCAATTAGGTGCATGTGTTCTGTATAAATCAAGTTTTAAATGAAATTTTTGCAAAAACCTGAGGGTAAGGGCCCTACGTTTCTAGTGGTAAACATTTTAACCGTTCTTTTCCATTGGAAATCATCCATATGTTGTTTCTTTGATGGGTTATTTTGAAAAAGGCTGACAAATGTTATTTCATTGGTTGCAGATGAGTTTCGCAGTCGAAACAGTTGCGAAGGGGAACAGATGGCTCTGCAGTGCCAACGATCGAAACGAATCGCCATCTATTCTGCCATGTTTGGACGCTCGCCGAAGATCAATGCAAAATGTCCAGCTGATGGTTCGTCCGACACAGGTATTCAGCAATTCTGTATTTCACATCACAAAAACATTTTATTTTGCATGTGTCATATCACCAATTTCTGCTATTACCATAAATTCTGTATTTATAGCCGCATCTGTATTTAAAGCCATACCTCAACTTTTCAAATAAATCCTGCCTTGGCTCAGTGCTATTTGGTGCAGGCAAAGACCTTATTTAAAGCTGCACCCACACTTTTGAGATAGGACCGATAATTATTTCTAACACCACTAGTGGCCAAAGGAGTAATTTAAAACATAATTTTGCTAATAATTATCATAACAATGTGAATGCAATTATGCTATTACTGATAACAGATGGTCTTATCTGAGATTTGTAGCTACAGTTATGTTCTCCCATATAGTTCTGTTTATACAGGGATAAGTTCGACTATTTACTGAAGCTGCTGCACTGCTCCCTAGCAACAGCCTCATCCCTCCACTTTTTTTATCCTCCTTCTTCTTCACATCCCTCTTAACGCAGTCTTCCCATCTTAACTGTGATCTGCCCTTTTTCCTGCGGCCTCGCTGTTTCACCACCTCCGCTCTCTTTGGTAGTCGGCCCACCTCCATCCGCACCAAGTGACCTGCCCACATCATCTGGCTTCTTACTATTCTTCCCGTTAAGCAGAAGTGCATCCCAATTTCTTCTCTCGGGTCATTGATCCTCCTTCCTCCGCCCTCTTTGCTCCTGTCATTCTCCAGGCCCACTTGTAAACTGCAGCGTCTGGTGTTGTTCCTTAACCAGCACCATCATCTCAAGACCATACAAGCAAGCCAGTGTTGTAGAAAGTACTGATACCCTGTAATTAAAAATTAACTAGTATCTTTACAGGAGAACAACTGTCCCAGTAGTACAGTTCCCAATGTTACAACCACCTCAGAAATATGACCACTTTTTGCAGTCCCTAAACATTTCAATCGCATCCCCAAACAGACAATTTACGACCACCTCATAATTAGGACCACTTTTACTAATCTCATGAGTGGTCTTATTTCCAAGGTGTATTCTTGCAGTATTTGGATTATGCAAAATGGAATAACACTGGTTTGTTATGGTGTCCCATAACAATTACCTCAAAATTCTAATTTTAAAGAAAATCAATATGATATGTTGTTTATGAAGGAAACGTGTCAGGTTTAGGACAAAGGATGAATGTGTTATCAATGAGAACAGCTGTTTTGTCTATGTGGGGTGTATCATTATACAGCCGACTACACCCCATGAGAGGGTGCCTCAAAAGTTGTTGTTTTATGCAGTGGAAAACCTACAACTGCTAGAACTTTATTTACTGGAAGTTGCAGTTTTAAGTTTTTTTAGGAATAAAAAATAAAACTTCTAAGGCACTAAATCCTCAGGAACCCGAACGCAGAGGCGCAACAAACCAGAACCTTTATACAAGATTAATCATAAACAGGGAGGTACAAAAGTCTTCATCAGAACAAGGGATCGCCAAGGATTTAAGGTCGAAATTGTCTTGACCTTTTTTTGCGGAATAGTTTAATTTGATTTCAAAGTGATGGGGAGCCCGCCCGTTCCACATTTTTGGTGCAGCTACTTAGGAAGTGCGCTTGCCGACCAATCTAAAGCAGTTCATTCAGAAGACAGTTTGCAATCATTCACAAAGCATCACAAGAGTTGAGGCCACTGAAATATGCCCCCACCTATGACACTTCTCCCCCCACCAACCATTAATCAGCTCATTCCCACATAATATCTACATAACAGTTTCTGCCTTCATGATACACTAATTGTTTCGTATGTGAATAAAATGCAACATGGTTGTGACCTCCATTCCGGTTGACCGCACACACGACTTTGATGAACTGCATCATGGTTATGCATCAACGCCTTGGCTGTTGATACAGGTTGAGTCGTTATTTACCTGAGAATACACCGCCTCACCTGTGCGGGTAACGTCACTAGGTCTACTCTTGTATTTCTTCAAAGTATTTTAATTTATTTACTGAAAACATACTTAAAGATTGAAACTGACAAAGTGGATACTGGTCATGGTAACATATACACAGCTGTATCTTATAGTTGTATCTTGTAAGTCTAGTTAGATCCTTCCTATTATACCACCATGGTACCTGGTGGATTATTATTCAACATAAAGATTCGGGGCAGACAAACCACAGGCATATACATTAAGCAGTGTGATGTTCTCGGAGTTACCTGAATCTTTAAGTTCCATTATTACTCACCAGGTAGCGTGGAGGTAATGGGAAGGGTTTATTTTGCATTTTACTAAACTGAAGGGTTTATAATAAATAAAAAAAATTCCAATAATAAAAAAATCAAGTGTAGGTGGGTCAAAGGTCAACTTGCATTAGCACAAACAACTGGGTGGATTTTTTTCATTTCTGAATACATTTAAATAAATTATAATTGATATTAATTAAAGATTGTAAATTTCACAGTTGCACTATTGTTTGCATAAACATTGTAGTGCAATGGCAGATGGTGAAGCAGTGAGACCACAGGAAAGGGGCAGTCCACAATTAAGATGGGATGACTGCGTTAAAAGGGGTATGAGAAAGGCAGAAGAGGGGGAAAAGTGGAGGGAGAAGGCTGCCGACAGGGAGCAGTGGAGGGAGAAGGCTGCCGACAGGGAGCAGTGGAGGGAGAAGGTTGCCGACAGGGAGCAGTGGAGGGAGAAGGCTGCTGACAGGGAGCAGTGGAGGGAGAAGGCTGCTGACAGGGAGCAGTGGAGGGAGAAGGCTGCTGACAGGGAGCAGTAGAGGGAGAAGTTTGCCGACAGGGAGCAGTAGAGGGAGAAGGCTGCTGACAGGGAGCAGTGGAGGGAGAAGGCTGCTGACAGGGAGCAGCGGAAAATGACAACAACCAAAGAAATGCAGCAGTACAAGAGTTTGTTGGCCTCACCCCTTTGAAGGGAACTACGAGGAACAACCACAGAACAACGATAGAGTTTTTATTTGATCTGGAGCTGAGTGTCTGGATGGCCCACAAGGCTGGTCCCAGGTTTGGTCGTCCACAGCACAAGGATAAAGGGCGTTTCTGCAAGGGGATCCCGGGTTCGGATGTAACATGTCACAAACAATTAAGGGAGACTTTAAAATAAATGCTAGGGGTTACAAAGTGTCACCAAGGGTAACTTGGTAACAATGAAAACTGATCACCAAGGGTAACTTGGTAAGGGTGAAAACTGATCTTCTGTCTGGAGGGTGATCACCCCCTCCCCATCAAGGGTATTACTGACAGCCACTTTCCTCTCTCTCCCTGTTTCTCTGTTCTCCAGTATCAGTTTCACTATTCCTGTTCAGTCTTTCCCTCTGCATTTCCCTTGTTGTGATCAGGATGTGCGGAATCTTAGGTCTAATTGGATCTTGCATTTTAAGGTAATTAAAAAATTATATTTTTCAAAGAAGTTCTAAAAAACCGAACATGTTATTTAATCTAGTATTCATGCCATATATGCGAGAAGTACTGTGCATCACTGATTGCATGAGCAATATGCTTCTTTAAGCAAATGAAACCAGTTTGATCACCAAATAAATAAATGGCTTCTAAAGAATTATACGAACACATTTTTGTTATTAAATGTGTTTACATTGAATTTGTCATGGGAAAGTCTTTCATTTTTAAGTATTCATCTTAAAAATGTCTTAGATCTCATCAGCCCAAACCCGCATGCACCCTGTATAATGTTTTCCCTGTATTCCAAGTTCACTGAATCTCCTTTAGTTTCCCTTACTTGACCTCATTTACATTGACCTATGTAGATAACTGCGTTGCCATGGTAACTGACAATTTCTGTCCGCAACTCATACACAGATATCTTCCCTTGGTCGTTACTGTTATCGTCATTATCACCTTGATACCTTTCTGTAGAGGTCCCACTTTTCACATTTTGTTCATGTCAGAAGAGGAGGCACGTAAGTAGGGTCAGGTCACTATTTATTTTCCATTGGCCACATCGTTCATGTTTTTTAATGCTGTTCACAAATTTATATTTTGACTATTCTGAAAATCAACTATGTTAATATTTATCATTTCATCAACCCGGTGGACAAAATTCATAAAATTCTGTCATTTTATTCTCTATCTCAAATTCGCTGGCACTCTATTTGTATGCCATGAACGTGGAAGTGAAACAGTAATCCATCCACAAGGCTTCCACAAGAGAGCCCCACTGCTGTCAGTCTGCAGCCTGCTTGGTGATGGTATCCCATGTCAGGTTACATGCTTTCATCTTCTTTTCCATGGTCCTTCTCCATGTTTCCTCCGGGCAACCTGTCTCCTTCCTGGGCATGCCAAGGGACATTCATCACACATGCCCTAGCCATCTTCGTCTCTTTAACTATATCAAGGGATATGTCTATTTTGTGGAGCAACTCATCATTCGTGATCATGTTGGGATAAAATAAGAAGTAAATACTACTACCGCTACTGAAGAATGCCCAAATCAAATCCTTATCCCATCTATGTCGGCACATTCTCTTTGATCGGTGTCTGGGGTCAGGCCACTCTTTTTTTCAAAACCATGTTTAACAAATGATGTTCAAGTCATTAGTGATTTTTAAAGGGTACGCCTTCGAAGATTTTTCTAACTTGACAGTTTGATTGTGAAGATATCAGCACATATGCTACAGCATTCACATGAAATATCCCAACTCATCAGTTTTGTTTAATTTAAAACATAACAAAGCCATTAATATGCAGTATTTTAAAATGATAATGTCAGAAAACAGTAGCACAAATGAATGGATGTATGAGAAAAAAAAAATTTTTAGATGAAAGGATTGACATTACCTATCAGAAAATTAAAATACAGAAATGAAAATGAAAGTTGAACAATATAATTTTAGAAAGGCAAAGTCATGATCCTGCTGCTTCAAAGAATGCTGGAAGAAGATTATTATGCACAGCACCACATCGTTAATGTGTGTCACGGAATCTCAGTGCTGTCTTCTGCGTGCTGTTCTAACAACAGTGCATCATCTGAGCAGAAAAAATCTCCATTACCTGTCTCCTTCATAACTTGGAGAAGACATCCAGTTGTTTATTCCACTCTGTGAAGGAAATGGAGCCTGCTATTGTCAGTGGGCGGTATGTCACTTGGCATCAGTGGGCGGTATGTCGCTTGGCATGTGTCCGCAGTTTTTGCATGGCACCCTGGATAGCATTTCATTCAAATGATGTTTTGTCATGCACAATAGTGATTGCCGTTAGACAGTTCATTTTTTATCTTTAGTTCCTTTCGTGTAAAATAGTTATTTGTCAGTTAACAGAAGGTCATTTATACCTGCTCTACTGTGGAGAGATGTGAAAACTCTCCGTCAATTTGTTTAGCCCATAGTGAATCAGGTAAAGTTTTAGTTTAGTGAATAATATGAGCAGTTGGTAAAATAAAAGAGTGTACTTTGATTAAAATCATCGACAGAATTAACTTAGATCATTATATCTGGTAACTTGCAAAAGT
The DNA here is from genome assembly GCA_963662155.1 of Lamellibrachia columna. NCBI lineage: Eukaryota > Metazoa > Annelida > Polychaeta > Sabellida > Siboglinidae > Lamellibrachia > Lamellibrachia columna. The sequence goes on from OY759270.1 coordinate 11,513,878, forward strand.
GTGAATAGCCTTGTGTCATAGTATATAGAGCTGGACCACTTTTACCCTTTTTACGCTTAATTTTGACCGGATCCAGTCAAAAATAATTTAATAGTTCTTCCGATGATTTCATCAAACGTAAATGACACATTTGCACAAACGTAAATGACACATTTGCACAAACCTAAATGACACATTTGCACAAAGTAACTAGAATGTCATAGTGAATACTAGATAGGTTTGATATTTTGAGAAATGATCCTCAAACGAGAAGGAGCGAAAAAATATTATTGAGGAGGGATCTTTAATCAGGTCTGCTGTTTGGATGAATGTTTTTGCTGTTTCGGGTTGTAGCCGTGTCGTCAGTCCCAGACATCCACAAGTCAAGTCTTCTTTTCTTTTTACCAGCACGTTTTAAGGGAGGTTCTCAAAAGCTGAATGAGCCGTTTAATGGGCCTAGCTATTCCATGTGTTTAGTGATTGACATATATTGTCATATATTGCAAAGTTCACTTATATTTGGAATGTTGGGTGTATACTAAAATAACATCACAAAACAAACTTTTTTGAGAAAACACAATATTAGTTCAATAAAATTTTATTTTAGCACTTAACATTTTATTTATATTTTTGTGTGATTTTTTTGTAATTGTTGTTCTCCCTGTCATCCCTTTCCACTTCTCCCTGTCATCCCTTTCCACTTCTCCCTTTCATCCCTTTCCACTTCTCCCTGTCATCCCTTTCCACTTCTCCCTGTCATCCCTTTCCACTTCTCCCTGTCATCCCTTTCCACTTCTCCCTGTCAGCAGCCTTCAACCTCCACTTAGCCGCTTCCTCCACTTTTCTCACATCCCTCTTAACGCAGTCTTCCCATCTTACATGACATTGTGGTCTGCTCCCTTTCATACGGCCTCGCTGTTTCACCGCTTCTGCTCTCTTTGGTAGTCGGTCCTCCTCCATCTGCACCAAGGGACCTGCCCACATCATCCGGCTTAAGAAGTCAATCTTTCCCATCGCACTTTCTGTTTGCGTCATTGAATGAGGTGTTCTCTCTGCAGATTGTCAGGCCAAGTGTGCGCTGCAGATTGTCATGAGGGTGTGCCATGGCCATCGTCGCTGCAGCCTCGATGCCACAGAGCAAACCTTTGGCAACCCCTGCACCCCTGACACACCAAAGTACCTCAATGTTGTCTATGCCTGTGGTAAATACACTTTGTTACAACACAACCCCATTGAAACATTCACCAAATTACTCTCTATTTAAAGGTGATTATATTTATCGTAAAAATCATGTCATATTGTGTAAGCTACATCCATTCTGACACCTTGACAAACCAAATGTGCTTTAATTGACCACAATTATTTTCATGTAATTTGATCGTTACCTGATTAATTTGAATGCTTCGACTCAAACGTCATGTTAAAATTCCATTGCATACTAAATGACAATGATTTTTTCATAACCAGATAATGGTCAATTTATACTACAAAATTTTTTTCAATAAAGCAAATTTGGGCAGTTCACATGTTAGATTATATATGGAATATACTATATAACATGAACAAAATAAGACTGCGCTTTAATCCATGAAAAAAACTACAAAGAACTACTATAAAAATGTTATTGCATATAATGATATGAATCATTAATATGATTATTTCTTGGCAATTCTCCTGGCCAATTCTCTGTACTTTATTGGTCTTACTGAGGAACCAAAGAGGTTATGTACTTTTACATGTACCTGTGCAGTTGACGGCAACTGCTTTTCATCGAGTATGCTCCTTCATTCTAGGCAAAAACAAATGCAGGTTTACAACAAAGTGTCCTGGTGTGCAACACGTAACTCAATATCTCACATAAAGTGGTTAAGGTGATGAGTTTTTCCGGCATACATATTTGTGGACTACAGCACAGTTGAATCAACTTGCGTGGCAGACGGTGAATGGTTTCGCTGATAGCATGAATTTTTATCTCCACAGCTAAAAAGTAACCCGCATTTAAATTGCAGATTCATGTTATGAAAGCAAGGGTTTTTCATAACTATTTCAAATGAACATTTAACAACTAGTCAAGCATGGTAGCAGTTCTCAGTGCATAGTGATTTGTGGTTTGATTGCTAAATTGTTGAAATTTTTATATGGCTAAATTATCGTCTAATCTGTACATAGGATTGCAGCACTGAGGGTAATCTTTGACCAAAACATTTACCTTACAGTAGCCATTTTTATGAGTTTGCTGACGATTAGAATTAGCTGCAATGTGGGTGGTATCGATCTGCAGAAGAGATTTGACCATTTCTATGGCAACGTGGATAAAGGTTGGACAAGCTAGGCTGGTCCTTACCCAGGTTTTACTGAGAGGTTCACTGGCTCAGACTAAGTAAATTTACAAAACTAAATAAGTACTGCAAGTTGGCAGTTGTGAATAGGTGTAAATATGACTACACTTTTAAGTTATGGTTTAGAGACTTAGAAGTATTAAAAGAATGTTCAGGCAGTTTGAGATGTAATTGATTGAATGAAAAGGTCTACCAGGACAGGAGGCAAAGTGTAAATTGCTTTGAACAGTCCAAGGACTGGACACAGCACTATATAAGAACTTACCCTTACAAATTTTACACAGCAAACTAATATTTTGCGTATAACAACACAGAACAAGAGCTACATGTTTCTGGTGTTGAAGTTAACCTTTGACCTTGACCTACTTGTGCTTGCAGTGCCCAAGCGAATACTGCGGGAGATGAAGCATGGAGGAAAGTTCCCCACAAGTTTCTGCAATGATGGGCAAGGTAGTAACGCCACCTGGCTCTCACCAGTGGTACCAATGACAGTGTCTTCGGCACCCATGTCGCCGTCATCCAAAGGTATGTTATTCGGTTTTGGGAAATGTAAATGCCTACACACAGGACATGGGAACTTGGATGTAAACTATAAAATAGGAGATACTGTTCTAGGTATTACTGTAAGAGAAAAGGATTTTTGGTGTAGCAAAAAGTGCTGATATGAAAGTTTCAGAGCAGTGTGGTATTGCAGCTTCAAAAGGTAATCAAAGTCTTGGATTGAATAGGAGAAATATTGCATCAGATAAAAGAACTAATTATACTCTCTACAAAGCAATAGTTACGTCTCATTTACTGTAATAAGATTTAACAAGATTTGCCATCCAAGCCAAATGCCCAGATAGATGGCAAGTGGACAAGGAAGCCATTGGCTTATCGAGAGTCCAACAATGTTCTACGTGTAACCCGCCCTCCTGAGGTATGTGTCAACCTTGTTTTTAAACTTATTCACGCTGCTAGCAGTTAAACAATCTGTAGATAATTTGTTCCATTCATTTTTTTTCCTCTGTGAGAACGAGTACTTCCTGATATCCAATCTACACTGATCCTAATATTACCTCATGTCCTCTAGTTTTGCTATCTTTCTTGAGTGAGAAAAACATATTTCTATCAATATTTTCATACCCATTCAATATCTTAAAAACGCCTAAAAGAATGTGGTTTAACAACCCTAGAGACAAGGATATTAAGAGGAGAACAAACTGATTTTTTTAGATATTGAATGGGTATGAAAATATTGATGGAAATATTTGTTCTCACTTAAGAAAGATAGTAGAACCAGAGGACACAAGGTGTCATTAGTGAAGGATCAGTGTAGATTGGATATCAGAACTCATTCTCACAGAGGACAATAAATCAATGGAACAGATTATCTACAGATTGTGTAAATGCTAGCAGTGTAAATATGTTTAAAAACAAAATTGACAAATATCTCAGAAGGGCGGGTTACACATAGATGAAAAGTTGTTGGACTCTTGATAAGCCAATGGCTTCCTTGTCCACTTGCCATCTGGATTTTTGCCTTGGATGGCAATTCTTGTTAAGTATATCGTCAAGTTAATTACACCAAAAATGCAAATGTCTGTTAACTGAGTGGGGCTCAGCGGCACTGTAGTGAGTGTCAAACTGTCAACCAAGTCGAGATTCAGTGATCTTAGCATTTGGGCCTAATTTCCCCAGTTCAACCAGCTCTGAAAAAATTGGGGGAAAGTATTACAAGTATTGTTTTTTCACAATGTGCAATTTTAATCAGATTCTCTGTAAAGCACTGAACTTTATTGGATGTGGAACTATACAAAATAAATATTATGAATATTTTATTCGCCTCCCATAATTAATAAAGTCCTCGGTGTTTTGTTTCAGCCAATAATATTCGACCAGATGACCACTTGGCAGAAACAACCCCAAACGTGACCGTTGACACAGTAGCTGCCGTTCAGCAGCGAAAGATTGGCCTGATCAATGATTGGATGTTCACATTCCAATATGTGAAAGGTAAAATTATAAGTTGATCTATCGTTGTGATACTGTGGTAATATTTTCCGGCAAGGATAAGAGTGATATATTTTTAATGGTTTGTACACTGTTTTTTTAAAGACAGTACATTAAACTTGTCATTACTTAAAAAAAACAATATGTCTGTCGTGTTAAATTCTGTCATGCAGTAGAGTGGAACGTGTGCTGAGGACCTACATATGCTTGAAGGACATAGGCTGTTAAAGGGAATGGACAACTATTCTCATTGGTTAACTGATGCAGAGCTAGTTGGTAGTTTCGTATATAATTAAAATGCCCAAATTTTTTTAATTATTCAATCTCAAAGTACATCTTAATTAACAATGTTATATAACTTATATTTCATGTTTTAATCTTAATTGATGTTTAACCACTTCATTTCATGTTGATTCAATATGAAGGACTTTTAATAATCACTCGATCAGAGAATAACAGACTTTAATTTTAGAAACCACTGGGGTCAAATTTGCCACTATTCAATCTGAAACATGCAATAGAAAAAAACAGAATAATTATTTCTTAAGTAATTACTGATTCAGGCGTTCTGGCCACGAGAGGGTTAACATCCAAAATTGTATAAAATGATAATGTGACAAATCAAAAAGTCATCTGATGAACAAACAACTGAGATGTTATCGATATTAATCAATTCAAATTTTTTGTTTCAGAACATCAAGAGAAAGTTATACTGTATTTGATACTTGGCATTTGCTGCGGGACTATATTTGTGTTGCTCGCAATTGTACTGAGATTGTCCATGCGGAACCAGCGTCAACGGAAACAGCGACACGCAAAGCTTGAGATATCAGAGCCGATTCGAAGCCCTGGAGGGCACCACGAGAACCAGAGCCTCCTTGACATGACTGATAACAGTGACGGGATCGAGATGCTTAGTTATCGTCAGACGACCTTTAGTCGCCCAACGCCACACATGCGCAGTGACACGTCAAGCACAACGTCACCACACAGTACGCTGAGTCGTCCTCCGCCACACATGAGGAGTGACTCATTCGCTCAGCGTGGCACATTCGACCGATCGCCATCGCCGACAGATCCGCGGCATGATTCAGCTGGGAGTTCGTCGCAAAACAGCCCATCGTCTCCTCTTCCGGTTAATCAGCCTGGACAGCAACCACACAGCACATTTGGGCCAAATTATGGCTCAGCCAGCGATGTTGGAATGCCACGATCGCAGCGTCAGAATTCGTTTCCAGGTGCTGGACCTGATCCGAACTTGACGAGAGATGCCAACGGGTCATTGCCACGGAACCAGGCGCAGCAAATGCCCCCCATACTCAGGAATAGTCGCCAGCGGACTTTCGGACAACCGCAGCAGCCGCCACCTCAACAGGGGGCGCCACGGAGTGCACGCAGCGAAAGTGCCTATGGTTCACTGCCACGCAGTCCCGCTGGCCAGCAGGGGGAGCCACGAACTTTTCGTAGCGAAAGTCCGCAAGGAACGTTGCCACGCAGTTCCATGACGATGCATTCGCCGGACAGGACCACGCCTCGACCAGGAAACAATCACATCACGTTTGCCCAACCGAGACACCCGAGCGAACCATACTCTCCCATGCTGCCACCTGTTGGGTATGGCTCGGCGTTAAAGCCTGACTCGAACCACCGGGATATGTATGGCCAGCCGGTGTATCGGAATAACAACGGGCCTTCTAGTATGACCCTCGGCCCTAATGCCGGTTTTAGCCAACCCCCTCCCCACATGCGGGCTGATACACGATCACACACGCTCAGTTATAGGTAATGACAGCTTCAGGGTAGCCATTCATGTTCTGTGAAATGAGGGTATGAAGGTAGTCATTGGGGTATTTATTGTTCCTGTACATGAATTTTTTTAGTGAACTGAAAATTCTCAATCATTGCTGCTTGTTCGGTTATTCAAGCAACAAACACTTTCAACAACAAAATTCCTGGGATATTTCCTGAGAATCCAGTAAATTTTAATATAGATTTTTTTTTCATTTAATATTTTAAAATGTTTGGTTCTTATATTAAAATTAATTCATGTTTCTTGGTTTAAATTACATTAAAATCTCAAGTGTTGTCAAAGAAGCTGTACATCTCTAACTGATATTTTGGCAAGTCTGTTTACCAAGAGACTAATGTTTCCGCGAAAGGATTGTAAGCGAACAACAACTTTATATGCAGCATAAGAACCTTGTTGAAAGTTTATGTTAGATACGCATAGCTTTTTGTTGAGTTTTTCTCACCTTGTGTTCATTGTTTTTTACCTCAGACGGGAGCAAACGTTTCTTTGTTGAATGAGCTTTAATTCACCAATCAGTTTCATGCCTCATGCAAATCTTGTCTTCCACCGAATTGTTGAAGTCGCTTTACACGTGTCCTCCATAAATAGCACAAATTCTTTATATCCAGCGGTGTGGATAATTATAGAGAAACGTTTTTCTACGCATACTAAATCATCATTTGTCAGAAGGACCAGAATTGTACATTGATAGCATTCTAAGTTCACCTCATGGAAAACATGTTTTCCATCCACACATAACTTTAAGTTTGCACATCAATCAATATTTAGTGTTCGCCTATTTTCATGCCCTTCGACACAAGTTGGGTTATTCATGTCATTGCGGTTTGTCACTGTATTTGATTGCCATGGGAACACATAGCGTGACAAGTGTATCGATGTTCCCTATTGTGTGGCATGTGCAGTACTATTTATTGGTGTCTTCAGCATGTAACTATGTACTCACTTGCATTTATATACGGGCACAAGATTTATAATTTGTCACAAGCTCGTGGTGGCTGCCAGAGCAGCAAAACTTTTGTCTGTGGTATTAATTTGATAAAAACAGCTGAATTTTAGAGAAGTGTTGATCTACAAACATGTTATTACTTTATTTGTCCTGTAGGGGGTAAATATGCTACAGAAATGAATTTATGTCCTTGGATATTGGTGTTTACATCTCAACCCAAGGGACCTATTTACAATACCAGATATGCGAAAGTTTTCATTCATTACATAATTGCAAGCAACATGAATTGTTTAAAAACAAAATTGACAAATATCTCAGAAGGGCGGGTTACACATAACTGAATAATCATTGGATTATTGATGATTCTCTGTGTCTACTTAACCATCTGTTTTTTTGCTTTAGATGGAAATCTTGTTAAATCTTTATTAAATATCAAATGGACGACATTAGTTCAAAATTTGGAATTCATGTTCCAGGATGTGTGGTTATCTGATGGGCCTTATGTTTTCATATACACTTCGTGGTTTGCTAACATCTGGTGCATTTTTACCAGTCAAAATATGTTCTTTCTTAAGTATTTATCATAACTTATCACTCTTTGGGATAAACGCAGACAAGAATCATAACTCACTGGGCACGGACCACAATATGAAGGACTTTTAATAATCGCTCGATCAGAGAATAACATACATTATTTTTAGAAACCACTGGGGTGAAATGTGCCACTATTCAGGCTGAAATGTGCAATGAAAAAATGGACTTAAAACAGAATCATTATTTCTTAAGTAATTACTTTTGTGTGTGGAGTAGAATGCATGAAACATGCTAAGTGTGATTTTGTATGACTTTTAAAAGGTTTATGAAATATGTGCCAAGTTAGTTTGGAAAATGTGTAATGTTGAATTATTCAGCAGAGTTTTCCTGTGTGGTTGTGCTGTAGGTGTAAAGGTTTTCTAAAAAAACTACAAAAGGGCATTATACATTTTTAAGTCATAAAGAAATTTCTTACAAGTTTGTATGTAATTTGTTAGAAGAATTTTTACAGTGGGCGCATTCTCCGAGGTATGGTATCTATTTTGTGAGCCTAATACGAAGCTCCACGTTTTAAGCATTTTTATGTTCCGTTTTAGCAAGCATGGTGTAGTCCCATATTATATCAAATTGATGGTGCAGAAGCATAATGGTATAGTATAGTGGAAATGTATAGAAAAGTTGTAAATATAAACTTAATATATTATATCATGTGTAGTAACTAAGTTTTGTAATATTTAATCACTGGTTGTGTTGTGCTATATCATGTTGATACAAGCACTGCAGTATCTGTGTAGTGGGGGAAAGTAGGATTTCCTAAATATATCCACGAATCTAGTACCACTGCCAAAATAGCTTTTTAAAAGTTATGTATTTTTGAATCTTTTTTATTTACTTACACCTGATATCTGACCTGACATTATTAAGATAATCATTAACCTATCTCTGTATCTAACATCATGATATCGTATATGCCTTTTAGAATGTGATAAAAATTTAAATTTTTATAGCATGCCATTACGATTTTGAGAAAATAACACCCATGTTATGTCTTTTCCATCTTTTCTTATGCCATGTACTGATCGTACCCACAATGATGATGTGCTTGTGGATCAGATATAAAACAAACATACTTTGGAAGGCAAAGAATAATGAACATGTCAAGAGTTCATAGTTTGAAATAATAATAAATGATTCAGTGTCTTGAAAAAAAAATACAATCACTAATTTGATTGTTGCATGACAGTTGTAATTTTAATACCATTGTTGACTGTATTTAACAGTTATTTGTATTGTAAGTACTGTATATGCATATGTATAATGTATCAATCATAATAAACTAGCTTATTATTTATAAAACTGTTTTTATTTTGTTACTTCACAAAAAAACATCAACAGTATGGGCCAAATACGATATAACAAGATCGCATTGTAACTTGCATCTTAAGTAAAAATGTTTGGGCTACTATTATATTATGGTGGATTCATTACAGAAAGAAGGTAAATTGAATCAATTCATAAAACAAACTGTAGTGAAACCACAGAGTTACGTCATTAATCATTTCCCTACTACAGTGTTATATTCATGACTGTGAATAAAACAGACCATAGCTATCTACAGTGTCACTATACAAGTCAGCACATTGATTTCACCGTTCTGTCAGAACAACTTTTCTAATCCTGTCTATACAAGAGACTTTTTGGGTCACCACAATGATTTCACTGTTCTGTCAGAACAACCTGTCCAATCCTGTCTATACAAGAGACTTCCTCGGTCACCACATTGATTTCACTGTTCTGTCAGAACAACCCGTCCAATCCTGTCTATACAAGAGACAAGGTGGTGCACCATTTTCCCTCCAACTGCACATGGTGCTGCCACCTGGGGAGTATATAGCAACATTTTAAATTCTGACAACGATCACCAGATGGGACCACTTGTAGACGGGATCCATCATTCTAGAAGTAAACTTTTCAGGCACAAAATTTTGTTTTAGTAATATCTATAAATAAACAGCACACCTTAACACTAACAGGCAATAGAAAGAATCCACCAGAGAGCGGGGCTCTCAAGCAGTTGACCACCACTACACAAATCATTATCTACACTGGTTGGTAGTACCATAACAAAATGACTTGAGTACAATGGAACTTGCATCTGATTGTTTTGACATAGCATGGTTTCTAAAATGTACATTTACAACACAATTTCACCACTGCTGAAAGTTTGACCCGTTTTTACTTACCAATGTTTTCAACCCAAAATATTCCTAAAAACACCATCATAACAGACATACCGACAGTATTATCCACTAGTACCACATTTTCCCTTAAACCACTTTCCCTACCACACGCCCCTTCGCTGTCATACTGTGGAGAGAACACTGAACACTGGAGGTATCCTTGGATTGGTTGGTTATTTCCCCCCTCCCCATTTGATGTTGGAGAGACCCTGGAACTGTTTCTTGAGGGCTTGACTGTCGGCCCACTGTGAGTCCATGTAGGCATCTTCTGCGTCGGCATCCAGCTTCTGTTAGAACAAACAAAACTGGCAATGATATCACTAACTTAGGGATTCGGTGAAAAAAAAATTGGATAGGGGTGACCTCACCCACCCACACCTCTACCCAAAAATGGAGGCATTGTACACACGTTGACAATGCAGTGAATGGAATGCTTATTATAAAATTTCAGCTGGGAAAAAATTCTCCCCCCCAAAATTTTAATAATAATGGGCCCTTGACCCACCCACATCCATTTTTTGGGGATGTTGGAATTTGTTATATTTACAAAGGAGATAAACATTACATGTGCATAACTTAACCATAATATCACATTTGACATTGATTTATCAAAATTGGTTGAACTGAATAACCTGCCTGTTTCAAATCGTGCGACTTATCGTGGTGTCACAATTTAACTCCCCATGTATACAGGTTTCCTGTACATGTGAACACCATGCTACCAAGTTCCACAGGATTTGTTGTGTGCAAATTTTAACTGCATAAAATACTCCTTGCCTTTACCATGTACAAGATTTTTATTTAACATTTTCTCCACATGATAAATTCATACAGTAGGAGAATCGTACAAATCTTTTCCGGATAGTAAACAGTGAATATCAAATGTCATTAAAATAAAAAATACGCTCCAACGAATGTAACAAAATCCTAAAAGAAACATGGATTCCCGATGTATTGTCTCCTTGAATCCTTGCCCACTGGCGTATTTAGGATCTCAGGGAGTGCCAAATGGAAGCCAAATTTAATCACCCATTAGTCTTTGCTTTCCAAACCCAATTTTGTAAATAATACAAAGGTTTTTATTGGCCAGTAGCTGGCAAAGTGGGAAGAATAGCCAATCAGAAGTCTTCTCTTTTCCTGTCACGATTTCGGACAGATAAGTCATGGAACGATAGTGAATGAAATTCAGAACGAATACAGCCGAAAATGGTCAATCACACAAGATAGTGATCGATTCCTTGATCGGAAACATCAACCAATCAGTTGTCGATGAAATCGATTAATCAGAACTCCACTAGATTTCAGCATCACCTTCTAGCTTAGTTTACAATTTCCTTTTATTTTCAAATATCTTTTCCTGCAAGGATTTGAAACGTCCTTACTGAGACCCAATGTTTATTAATTGGTATTTCTGTTTAGTCCTACCTTCATTTCCTCTTGTTTCTTGTAGTAGTACGCCATCATGGCCTTCTTCTCATCGTCACTGATCACAGCCTCCCTCCCCGGCGCTCCCTGACCCCTCTACAAATCATCGAGATTCAACATAATGAAAACCAACCTAAGAGAACACTTTAGGACTTGGATCTGGCCGCCGTATTCCAACTCTGATAGGTGTCAACGTTGCTGCTTTCGAGCAGAAAATATCGCTGTTTTCCCTAGGTGTCACTTTTCGGATGAAATGTCACATTTTTTAATAAAAAAAATTCACCGTAAAATTGCTGTATTTGCTGCATACATTTTATTTCTTTGGTCTCAAGTGATTTCACATTTTCTCGTGCGTGCATTCACCGGGAATGAGAATGGCACATCAAAATGGTGACCCGTAAAACAACACATTAAAAAACAAAAAAAAAACACTAAAAACCAACAAAGGTTGAATTGAGGAGGTGTTTACAACTTTTCATGAATACTTTCCCTCTTTTCTATGAATATTTTTTCCACTTTGTACTTTACACCCAACAAACAGTGAAATGTTTCATGTGTTTATCATAACTGATATCATTACAGTTGTGACACTTGCCTTCACAGACAGTGGTGAACTGTGTTCAATTCAATTCAATATCTTTATTTCAGACTACAAAACTTATACAAACAGCATGTTCATACAGATGTTCATAATATGTGATTAGCTAAAAAAATAAAGGTATTGCACTGTACAGCCTACCATAGGTAGACTTAATCAAAACTATTATGTACATCTTTATCCAATGATGTCATATTCAAGGTTGCCACTTTAAGTCACTGACCACAATCGCAATTACCAACTCGTTATCGGAAGCATCAAGTTTCAACATAAATTTATACACAAGATTTCTAATCACCGCTTCACTGTTGGGAACACAGTTTTCTACAAACATGGTGGAAGCACTGCAGTACTTAGGCAGTCTGAGCAACATCCAAAATAAGCAGAGCAGAATACATGGATGAAGTTTTAAGTAGAATCAGCTTCACTACTGTTCAGCACATATAACATTTTCTGGATTTTTGTGTGAAAACTATCTCAAGTTTTCAGCCACACATAAACTCTGTGAACAACGTAGCCAGATTAAATGCATGTTAAGCTACAAATTCTATATTTTTAGAATTAAAATATGTATTTACGAATAACATACATACATGACTCCATCACTTCACCATATTAGAGATAGGTCAACATTTGTTTGTTTTTTGGTGACCCCTGTGGCATAGCCCAAGTGCATTGCACTGTGAAGTGATGCAGCCAGATAAGTATGTTATTCATAAATACATATTTAAATTCTAAAAAAAAATCATACATTTTACCCATGTTGACCAGGAATACTCACCTTTTGCAGTTTACAAACAATCTTCGTCTTTTCGTTTTTCCCTACAAAGTCACACAGCTTCTTGCCGCGGACCATCTCCTTCCCCGCCCACCAGAGGGAGGCAGCGTCCAGATCTATCACCTCGAGCGATGCCTGTCCAATCAAGTCACACATGTGATGTTATTAATTTATAACTGTCAAGGCCAACATTAAAACACTTTATAAAATGCAAAACATACCAATTTGTTTCGAAGATGAAACACAAAAAGTTTACAAACAATGGATTTAATCTGCAGTTTTGGAATTAAATGATCAAAATTGGTATTAAATAAAAAATATAACATATTAAAGCAAATAACATATGAATAATAACATAACAACAACAAACTGATTTAAACAGTGTATTTTAATTTTTATTGCTTCGGTTTTATAAATGAGTATATGTATACATGTGATGCACAAAATGAACGATTGACCTCTGTGTAATTAATAATTACAAAGTCCAGAATACTTCTCCTCGGAGATATCAAGCTGACATCAAGAAAGAGAGATTCACCACAGGTTGAACTGTGAATCTTTCTGTGTTATACTATTATAATTATTGATAAGAACGGCCACTTTCACCAACCTTGACAACCCGACTATTACCCTGATTCATAGAATTACCCTGAATTGTAGATTCTTCGCACTGCTATAGGTCATTCCATATCAATTCAACCAAGCCCCACGCACTTCGGTCTCTTTACCAAATATTCCACAGTTATCTTCGTGGACAAATCTGAAGCTTGGACTCTATATTCCAAGTACTTTTTGAGTAATTGCTGTTTTACTAAGTCTGGTAGGTGTCGAATCTTGCTAAAAAAAATTGCAGCCGTCATTTTCATGCTACATTTCAAGTCCCATTATCTCAGGAAATAATGTACATAGAGGCGTGAAATTGTTTGTGGTAACTAAGAATGTCTTAAAGGTCTGATATATAGCAGTGCAACAGTTTTCAGTAGTCACACGGAATGATCAGAGACAGTTGAAAATTCTCAAAATTTAAATTTTAACTTATGAGCAGCTGTTTGAGACTCTGAAACATAGTCTTACATTCAGTATAGCTATTTATCTTTTTGTCTCCTAGAAGCCCACCCCAATTGCTGTAAAACTATTGAATATTACAACTATGTACTTGTTAATTATGGAGCAACACCCTTGTGAAATCAGGAAAAAGTAATTTTGGGGACATTTTCAATGGTGCAAAACCCAATGTGGGCGTATTAACAAAATCTTAAAACTGGTCTCATTTTAAAGCTAATAGTATGAAGTTTGTGTGCCAAATTTCATGATCCATTCAAAAGTCCTTCATGCTGCACTTTTTAGCACTTCAGAAGCATTCAAGAGTGCACAATGCTATATATCACAATGTTAATATATTTCCTGATTCTTCAATTCCAACTGGTGCCATTTAATGTTATGGATACATAGGTTATGTGTACTAACTTTCATCTTTATTAGACATCAGGACATTTCTTCACATAATGAATGTTTTTTCAATAATGCATTTAAAAAAGTAACAGCGCCATAAACATTGCACATTTTAACTAGTTGGATGTACATGTACCGGTACTCAAATAAATGCATTTTGTAAAACCACATATATGTACACACACACGAGTCTTCCAGGAAATAGAAAATGGGAGTCTGAAAATCCAACAAAGCAGGTCATGTCCAGAAATGTTCTGATGTTTGGAAGTCACGGGAATAATTGTTTTTGCATTTTGAGCTGTGAACATCGAGAACTACCAGCCTGATATCAAGCAGCAAGGCTACATGTTTATCTCCTAGTTCTCATGGCTCTCAGGACAATGTGTATCACCAAACTCAGTTCTGTGGGGTGAGTGAGTGTAAATTAAAATCTTTTTTTTAAACTTTCTTTGGCTGTGATATTTTTCAAATCTGTGTATGTCTCCCACCACACATGTGCTGAATTGTCAAAATACACATTTCCTCATTTTCAAAATATCTCTGGAAGTATCATTCACATCCATCTTATATTTTGTGTACTTAATGTATGTGTTATTGTCCTTGAATTTGTTAAATTCTAATCATAATTTGTTTAAGTTGTATTTGGTCTAAAATGGCATTTTGTTAGTAAAATACATGCCTGACCCTACCTAATGTACATGTTAAATATGACAGTTGTAACATGGAAGTATCACATAGCTCTGTCAACTTCTAGTTGACCATGGTATCGTGGATATAGATTAACAGCCTCTGTGAATAATCCCGGCAAAAGTTTGTTCATCAATTAAAGTTTATGAACCATTCATCACTTTTTCGCAGGGAAAAGGCCAGCTTATTATCAAAGCTATTGTTTATTACAGAAAACAAAAGCTTCTGAGAATCTCGAATCTAGATGATAATACCAGAGAAATCCTGCAACTCAGAACAGGGCTTTCTGTGGACGAGGAAGGGACACTATGCTTACACCATGAACAAATCTATATCACCAAATATGTCTTCCTACAAAAATCATGCTGTGACCCCAAGAGGGTTCACAAGATATTAGTATCTAGTTCTAGGCGTCCAGATTGAAACAGCGCATTATTGAAGAATAATGTCTGCCATGAAGAAATGTCCTAATAAATATTACATTTAGCACACATTGCACATATATATATATATATAAATATGTATAAAACTTTTAAAGCTAATAGTATGTAGTTTATGTATGCCAAATTTCATGATCCATTCGAAAGTCCTTCATGGTGAACTTATTTTTTCAATGCTGCACCTTTTAGCATTTGCGAAGCATTCATGAATGCATAAGAAAGTGCTGTACCTGGTGTCATCTTGATCCTATTGATATTATATATATATATATATATATATATATATATATATATATATATATATATATATATATATATATATATATATATATATATATATATATATATATATATAAAATATATATATAATATATATATAATATATCAATAGGATCAAAATGACACCAGGTACAGCACTTTCTTATGCATTCATGAATGCTTCACGATATATATATATATATATATATATATATATATAAGCTGAAAGATTGTTCAAACTAGTAATATTTAGCACTTTATTGAGGTCCCTGATTAGCGTCGCGGTTGAGAAGTCTGAAACAAAGCCATGTTTACGCGCTTTTGATCGACTGTCTTCGCTCGCTTACAAGTGGTAAACCCCACATGTTATACATGACTGGAAAGCTTATGACGTTAACTACACGTGTGATTGGGAATATCTTACTCTAGACCAATAGAACAGCTCCTATTATACATACTTTATCCAGCAACAAAGTGCTGTTGTTGCTATGGAAGTTGCGAAACGCTCGCTGATTGGTCAAAAACGTAAGCGCGCATGCGCAGTCGGCTTGTTTACACATTCCTTTCGTCTTTGTTCGCAAGTTTCGCCCGCTGTTTTCGTCTTCGATTCGTTAATGAATTGTACTATGGCATTGAAAGAAGCTTATTTAGCTTCCGAGTTGGATCGTGCGAGGGGGTGCAATCTCGAGGACAGCAATTTAGCTGCCGTGATTGAAGATTACTTCGAAGGCTGCGTCGAGCCCGTGGAGTTCGCCTTAGCAGGGGCAGGGGAAGACCACATTGAGCCTGCACTGGTTGGCTCAGCGCCAGCGGGAGCGGACTTTCCAAATTGGGGAAACTGACATTGTGTAGTGTTATTATATATGTAATGTGTAAATAATGTTTTATTTTCAGATATTTCAGGGATTTACTTTAGGGGTTCGGCACCCAGTGCTCGCGGTTGTCTCCGGGAATACCAAACCTGGTAGTAAATGAGGTGGCATTTAATAAATAATTGGTGTTTCCAATTTATACTTCTGCATCTAATTTATACACACCTACTGGAGGAACATTCCATTTGGAGCATTATAAGTGCATGGTTGCTATGGGAGAAGCAATTTTTCAATGCTGTTTTTAAAGCTGATTTTCTCAAAACTATTATTCCAAGAACGTGTACACTAAAAGTGTAATATCTTGGCCCATGAGTAAGGTACACTCTTCAGGTTGGTGTCATTTTAAAGCTGTGTATCTCCTCTATTTGAATCTGTAATAAAATGGTTTTGTAAAATTGTCGAGAAGAGCCTGGTTTTGGCGTGTGGCATCACATATATATAATTTTATATATATATATATTTAGTTTTTTTGTCCTGATTTCACAAGGGTGTTGCTCCATAATTAATAAGTACATAGTTGTAATATTCAATAGTTTTACAGTAATTGAGGTGGACCTCTTGGAGACAAAAAGTTAAATAGCTGTAATGAATGTGAAACTATGTCTCAGAGTCTCAAACTTGGCTGCTCGTAAGATAAAATTGCAATTTTCAGACATTTCAACTGCCTCTGATCATTCGGTGTGACTACTGAAAATTTATTCACTGCAATATATCAGACCTTTAAAACCTTCTTAGTTACCACAGAAAATGTCACGCCTCTATGTACATTATTTCCTGAGATAATGGGACTTGATTTGGTAAAAAAATCAAGTGAATCTTAGACCGAAGTGCATGGGGCTAGGTTGAGTTGATACGGAATGACTCCTATGCGTGTTTTGTACAACTGTTCCAAGTTACGTGCACGTCCACTGCACAGATTCAATGACAAAACAAGTCGTAGGCAACAATGGCATTACTAAGCCAACCAATCACTTATGCCCCTTTGCCATTTTGAATTGTCAGTCAACTTGTGGCAGTGGCGACATGCCGCTGAGTGGCGCCACTGTTGGGGAGTACGAAAGAAGGCATGTGACGGTTTACGTAACTAACAAGTATCCTTAACATAAAGTCATTTGTGACTCTGTCTTCAGCAGTTTCGCATCTATGGGGCTAAAATTGTGTAGGCATGTCTGTAGGCCAATAAGGATAGTTTAAAAATTTCTAAATTCGTCCAGAACCCATGTGGACATTTGATGTAGATTACGTAACTCAGAACAATAGTACATACAATTGTTAGCAACGCTATGCATATTTTCTACGACTGTTGCGAGTTACGTGATCTACGTGAAATGTCCACATATGAACGCTACGTGAAACCAGCAGTTGTGGGTTATTTTTGGAGCATGAAGTGGCATTACCCTACCAAAATGAAGTGGCATTACCCTACCAAAATGAAGTGGCATTACCCTACCAAAATGAAGTGGCATTACCCTACCAAAATGTGATTAGATAATGCAAGGAGCCATAAGCTCCTGCAGTGGTTGTCCCATGCATCGTTGAGTAACTCAGCTAGTATACAATAAATACATCAGCGCTCACCTGTGTGCCACTGAGATCTTCCTCGTTGTCAAACTCCATCTTGATAGGGTCATGGGGCGGCAGGCCCATGGGGTAGACGATCATGACTGCGCCCCGTAGAATGTCCAACGCTTCCTTCACTGTGCTGTAAGTCATCTCCTTGTTGGCGTCAACGTTTTTCTGTCAATCCAGCATAAGAGAATACTGAACGGTTTCTGACACACATATATATATATATATATATATATATATATATATATATATATATATATATATATATATATATAGGCTGTCTATATATTTATTTTATATAGACTACCAAAAGAGAGCAGAGGCAGTGAAACAGCTAGATCACAGGAAAAGGGGAAAACCACAGTTAACACGGAAGCCTACATAAAGAGGGAGGATGACAAGTAGAGGGAAAAGGCAGACGACAGGGAGCAGTGGAAAAGGACAACAACCAGAGCAGTGCAGCAGTACAAAAACTATAGTCAGCCTTACCCTTTAGAAAGGGAACTATAGTCAGCCTTACCCCTTAGAAAGGGAACTATAGTCAGCCTTACCCCTTAGAAAGGGAACTATAGTCAGCCTTACCCCTTAGAAAGGGAACTATAGTCAGCCTTACCCCTTAGAAAGGGAACTATAGTCAGCCTTACCCCTTAGAAAGGGAACTATAGTCAGCCTTACCCCTTAGAAAGGGAACTATGAGGAAGAGCAACAATAAGAAATCAAAGTTGCAGACCAAGTGGCTAAGACAGGTAACAGCCAGCCAGAAACAGCAGTTGAAACAAGATTGATTATAAATAATAACGGTCAAATCTGTCTATTATATGTTTGTACCACTAACAACATATGTCAACATTAAATTCTGAAAATGGTAAAGTAATTTGCGTAACTTACCTTGGAAATCATATCCTTAGCCTCTTTTACAGTTTTCTTCAGAAGCTCTGCCATTTTTTCGTTAGGAGCTGGGGGGAAATCCACAGCAAAACATAAAAACCACACCAGCCAAGATCAAATGTCTTTTCCTTCCCTACCAAAATTTGGGCACAAAAATTAGATCAATGTAACGTAAACTTGTAAAAGTGTGAGTTAGATAATGAATTACTGAACAATAACTGTCAACACTTTGAATAATATAATAATAATAATAATACTTTATGTACCCTACATATAACAAAATACAAATATATGAAATAATATAATGAATTACTCCAGAATAACTTTCAACACTTTTAGTTAAACAATGAATTACTCAACAATAACCGTCAACACTTTTAATTAGACATTGAAATACTCAACAATAACCATCAACACTTTTAATTAGACAATGAATTTCTCACATAAACCTTCAACACTTTGATTTTGCAATTTTATGGCAACTTTGTGAAACTGGTTGGTTGAGGTCAGGTAAAAACGTAGGGTAACTTCCTCAAGGGAAGCTAAAAGGTTAAACGTTCTAATATGAGTTGTACCACTCCTACTCACCCATGCCGTTCCTGCGACCCAGTTTATCTTTCTTAAATGCGTGTCCGCCGCTGGGGAAACACTTGTCTGCCCACTCGTCCTTCAAGTGTAAGTCTTCAATCTGATCGTCCGTCAGACCCTGCATGTTTGGGGGCAGCGTGATCCCAACATCAGCAAGTTCTTCCATTTCTGTAATCAACAAAATGTCAGTTATAATTATGGCATCGAACAAATGTTCAGTGTTTGGTTTATAATATCCACACAAAACGTGTTACCATTGTGATTGTTCACCTCTTAATATTTTCAAAAAGGCACAATTTTGCGATGAATTTAAATATGCTAGTGCCCTACTGTTATAACATAGATACAGAGACCAGTTTACTTCTATAGAAGACAGATAAAAATATCTTCAAGTTTGAAGGTGAATATAACGTTATTAATTTGGTGATTTGTTGGTTTGGTAGATTCCCTTTTTATACAATTCCTTATGGTAAACACGTTAAAGCAATGAAGGTAAAAATATGAAGTATAACATTGTTAACTTAGATATACTTCATATTTTTATCTTCATTGTTTACCATAAGGAATTGTATAAAAAGGGAATCTACCAAACTTAGATGCACTTTGAGAAACAAAAATTCACAAAGCAACGAACAAGTATGGTCCCGCGTGTGTGGATGGGTGTCTTTTTGCGAACTCACCAGGACATATCCGATGGACCTTTAACCGACCATTGTAAATTGGCATAATCTCTGTCAGCAGATCTTCTATGGTGACCTCAACAGTGGTGTTGTACAGAAACTGGCTTGTGTCGCCTTTCTTGATATGCAATTTAACCATTTTCACTGATTCTACTATTGCCCGTCTGTCCTTCAAATCTGAAACATAAATATATATGTGTGGTGCAATTGATCATGCTCAAAGGAAAAGTTCTATACCAATTTTATGGTTACGTGAACATCGATCTATACATTTGCCATAGTCATTATGCGTAGAGCAAGAGTTCAATCCCTCCTGCCACAAACGAGAACAGCCTGAAATAGTTGACAGGTACAGTATTCAACCTAACAAGTGTAAAACATGCTTGAAAAAAATGTTGCCATGGAAAATTGTCAAGGAATCTGTTAATAAAAGCGCCTACCAAAATGTATATCTCTAGACAATAAGATAGCTGTGTAACACAGGCCTCGACATTGACACTGGCCCGGCGCCTTTTTGGGGGGGCTGTCGGGCAAGTTCGGGCCACAAGTTTCCATATTTTATACATAGTTTCAGATCTTTTTTATCCCATTAGTCACAGCTACATGGCATCATTTCAATCGCTTGTCCTTCCTTTCCATCCACCCAATATAATATCGAAGCATTTTCTTCAGTGCGATACGTATCGGCTATCGCAATATACAATGTACTTATTTCATATAAACCGACTGGTTCACAGACTGTCCGCTAGGTGCCACAACAGTGCCAAACATGCATTCCATGACCCACTAGGGCATAGCCTCGATTATTAACTAGGACGCAGATAGCTAACTTTACCGTAACTCTGTACTTCAGTCCAAAAGTTTATATTCGAAAGAAATAAACCAATTGTAAAATAGTTATATACAGTGTCAGGTCCAGTTCGTCCTTTATATTTTTTAGTATAATAACCAGCTGTAACTCGATATGCGTGGCGGCATCACCCGTTGACCCTGTCATTCTCAAAATGCGACATGCTGCTTCGACAGAGGGCATATGATTCTCAAACGATTCCTGCAGCAACATTGTCTGCCAAACGGAATATTTACTGAAAGCATGACAGTAAATCACTAATGCCAAATTAAATAATGGCCAAACTCGCATAATTCGGCTTGTAATGCGACGTATTGCAAAAAATTTTGTTTTATTTTAAATCAATAAAAAAATATTTCAGGCAATAACTTTTTTTGGGGTCCAGTAACTTTTAGCCCGTCAGGCCACTGTGTACAAAAGCTTAATGTCAAGGCCTGTAACACTAGTGGTATAATTTGGTAATTAGTATAGAACAACTGAAAAGTGGTGCCAAACATCAGATGATGATGGCGTGGTTATTCCACAATAGTCAAATTACAATACTTATGGATCCTGCTGATTACCCTGACCGTTTGACTCCATAGGAGTGTTGGCCAGTATTACTACAAGACAAGACAAGATTTAAAAAGTGGGTGTATGCTAATTAGGGCATGTATGCTTAATAAGTCGAATATGGTATGTGCCATCTTCAAAAAAGGTAACAGAAGTCTGCCTATAAACCATCTACCCATCTCTTGTGTGCTATTAAATCATTAAACATGTCTTCTATCACCCTATTATGGAACAGCTTGAGAAAACAACATCCTGGACCTGGTCAACTCCAAACACGGCTTCCACATTCCACATGCAAATAGCAATAACTGTTTTCTTGGAAGATCTATGTACAATCAAAAACAGGCTCTAACAGACCCTGTTGTAATCCTACATTTCTACAATGCTTTTTGATGCTGTCCCTCACCAGAGGCTCTTAAACTTCGCAACAGCAACTTCTCTAATCCCTCTATTATCGCCCGCATGTATAACAAAACGTACAAAACGTTCTATTGTGTTGACAATATAAATTATAGATCTCGGTACTTTGAAATGTAATCATGAATAAATATAAATCGCTCATGCAAAACACATATAATAATATAATATCAATACTTACAACGTCGCAATTAAAAATACTCCACCTCAGTTAAACTTCTTCGGCGTGACAAGTTGGCGCATATCCACATGTTGTCTTGACGACCGGCATAAATAACACGCTTAAATGTTTTATTAAGTTGTATAATTCCAGCATTCATTATACATAGTAATAATGATGTCTATACTAATTATAATTGGCATCATTAATAATAGAAAACTGCTTTTAAATCCAAATCATATTATATAGGTCAGTGCTCTGGCCCAGTCTGGCTGCAAATACAGCGTTTCACTGTTACCGGCAGATGGCATCACTGATCGAACTGATTGGCAACATACGCGCATTCGTGAACATTAAATGTTATTATGCTGAGGGGCGCCACTGTTGACTAATCATAGTCCCGCATGGTTGCGCCACATATAGATAACTCTTGACTTGACTTGCCAGTTTGTGACTTGCCAACAAGTCTGATTTTTATGCGTCCAACCGAGCTCGCATTGGAGATGCGATGCTCTCGGATTTTATCTCTCTGAAGTGTGATCAGTAATCACTCCGGTCTGCTGTCTGATAGTGATTACAGAGTGAGTGTTGCTTATCAAAAACGTAATTGCACAAGCCAGTTGTTAGTTGTATGAACTATGACATATCCCAAGTCACGTCTAATAGCAAGAGACAAAGACAATTTTAGGTGTCATAAAATAGTCATAATAAATATTATGATAACAATGATCATTAGAACTCTGTTTTTATTTAAACAAGGTTTACTATCGTTACCATTTTGGAACTGAGACCAGCTCAACACCACGATAATAGCCTAGATTGTACATATTACGTGTAAGCAGATGCAGGTTTTTTTAAAGACCTTTCACACGGGCAATTTGCTCCTGTGAAAACCCTCCATACCCGTTTGAAATTCAAAAGTAAATAAAACATATTGTGTTGTGTATATATGCGCGGTAATGCACCTAATAAAAGTAAAACCATGTTTGCCCATGCCATGGTTGTGTGAAATGTTGCACTGCCCGTGTGAGCTGAACCTTAAAAAACCCTGTGTATATGCACTTAATTATATGTGTATCGGAGTAATTGTGATCGTAATAAATAATTATTAATATCGTTAATGAATTAACATGTTTATCATCAGAGAGATGAGTCGATACTTGACTTGGACATCATTGACTTGACTTGAGACTTGTCTTGAGACTTAAGACTTGACTTGAGACTTGACTTGACTTTCATGTTGGCAAGTCACAAACTGGCACGTCAAGTATATATATATATATATATATATATATATATATATATATCGTATCATCGTTACCATGATATCACACAGCAATGCTGATCCTTGCGGAGATTTATTTTTTCAATGCTGTCTAGTGCGATAAAGCTGCTGATTTAAGATACTTGAAGTTGTTCGCGCTCATCGTGATCTTTCTTGTGCTGTGTATTTTCAGTGTCATGTTGGCAAGTCACAAACATATATAACTTATATTTGTATATATATATATATATATATATATATATATATATATATATATATATATATATATATATATATATATATATATATATATATATATATATATATATATATATATATATAGTCATATATATATATAGTCATATATATATAGTCATATATATATATATATATATATATATATATATATATATATATATATATATATATATATACATATATATTTATATAATATAATCAAAGTTAGTTTAATAATCAGGGCAACCATCAACACAGCATACAAGTTTTACAACACAACGCTCACGTCCTCTCTTCCTCTTTGACCCCGTCACCGCTCTCTGCGTGGAGTCGGGAGAGGTGTCACTACAGGATGGGGGGGTCAATGCCACATTCCCCCTCCCTTTAATACATTCGCCCCCGAACGGTGATCTCAACACTATGTTTCAATAAAACAAATCGTGATGAACCAGTCATTTCAGTTCTATCATCCTGGTTTTCTTTATATACTATCACAACACGTACTTCTGTTGTTACCAGGGGCGTCCGCAGGCTTTTTTCCAGAGGGGGGCAACAAATTCTGCTGTCTGATTTTAACCAGAAATCTTTATGTCTACGTTTAATGAACAATAAATATGTAATTGTATATAATTAATTAACAAATATACAAGATGATCTACTTAACACAAATAGTAAACAATCTACTTGCCATAAAATACCTAAATTTTACAAACATCCAGATCCAGGGGGGCATGTGCCCCCTTGCCCCCCCCCCCGGACGCCCATGGTTGTTACTTTCACTTCCAGTCGAATTGGGAAGTGATGTTCTATTTCTAACACTACCCGAGTCCCAGTTCAATAGTCCTAGTTATCTTTTAATACTATCACAACACGTACTTCTGTTGTTACTTATACTATCACAGCATGTACTTCTGTTGTTACTTATACTATCACAACACATACTTCTGTTGTTACTTATACTATCACAACACGTACTTCTGTTGTTACTTATACTATCACAACACGTACTTCTGTTGTTCCTTATACTATCACAACACGTACTTCTGTTGTTACTTATACTATCACAGCATGTACTTCTGTTGTTACTTATACTATCACAACACGTACTTCTGTTGTTACTTATACTATCACAACACGTACTTCTGTTGTTACTTATACTATCACAACACGTACTTCTGTTGTTCCTTATACTATCACAACACGTACTTCTGTTGTTACTTATACTATCACATCACGTACTTCTGTTGTTACATATACTATCACAACACGTACTTCTGTTGTTACTTATACTATAACAACACGTACTTCTGTTGTTCCTTATACTATCACAACACGTACTTCTGTTGTTACTTATACTATCACAACACGTACTTCTGTTGTTCCTTATATTATCACAACATTTACTTACGTTGTTACTTATACTATCACCACACGTACTTCTATGGTTACTAGGCACTTCCAGCAAGATAGTTTTTCGTGGCAACAAACAATACTATGTCATTATTAATAATAACGCCAGCTTGGCAGTACAAATGTTAATAAATTATTCAATGGAAAGAAGTCCAGTTCAGAACGTATCAGTAAAGTTACTGTCTGCATGCGCAAACAATTATTGTCCACAGCACAGATTCTTCGTCGTGTGTCCCGTCAGCGAAATAATTTCCATAGTAATGCTTGGATCGTTTAAATTGAGCTCACATCCAAGAAATACAACAACTTAAAATGCATAATTATGTAATGATAAATTGAGATGCGGTTGATTATGATTCTGAGATGCGGTTGACGTACAAATCCAGCACAGTTGGTGTGTGACGTGTGCGTAGGCCACGCCGAGGCAGTACGACTTCATCGATAGCCGTATCAGGGTCAGGGAGGCTCACCTCGGTGAAGAAGGCGCCGCACGCCCTGTAGAGCGGCGCGAACGAGTTCACTTTCGGGAAGCCGTTCTGGCAGACGAGCGAATGTCGCCCGATGAACGGAGGCATGTACGGCAGCCGGGCATGAGCTTCTTTGAGGAGAAGATACGCTTGTACGGCCCGTCCGGCTCGTCCGGCCCGTCAGAACAGCCCTGCTGCGGGTGGCTGAAATGGCGCGAGTAACAGTTCTTCCATCTCGGGTGCCATCTCGCTGGTTGTTGACGGGCTTCGGGAGTTGAGTGATGCGAAGGATGGAGACTGTCCAGCCAGTCGGCGCTACGATAGCCTGAATGCGCCATTTGCAAAAACAGAACTAAAACGCCGGGAAAACAAGTCGATAAATGACCGGTGAAACCATCCAACAAACAGTACTTCCCTGTAATGGCCAATGACTGCGCTGGTCACGGCACCAAATGTGATATCACGGTGATGACAACACGATATATATATATATATATATATATATATATATATATATATATATATATATATATATATATATATATATATATATATATATATATATATATATATATTTAAATAATGCTCGAAACATTAGCTTTCCAGCACACACATGCACACGCACGTACAAACACAAAGGCACATACAATCACATGCACGTACGCGCGCAAGCAAGCGCGCGAAACACATTTAAAGTTGCGGGAGGAAATGCAGATAAGGGTGTTGGTTTGTATAACATTTCGCAACCTAACCTCATCAAGAAATTGCTCGAAGCATGTGGCCGTTGTCCAACCATTCACATATTGGCTCACACAGGACAGCTGTTGTGGGTGGGTACAACATTTTATGTGACACAAATCATCACAAACTCCCAGACACACAATTTAGTAGGTCAGTAGGAACAATCCGATTAGAAATAGTAATAGAGAAACTATTTCGTAAATATGTTCACCATTAGCAATCAAAACGTTGAATAAGTAATCTAAATAGTTGTGGTTGAAGCTATATTAGACTAAGGTTAGCTTTTTAATTTGGTCGTTTGTTTGTTCGTTCGTTTGTTTAGTTCGGAGAAAAATGGTCCATTGCCATAACGTTAGCCCAACCCACTGCACTGCCTAACAATCGCTAACGAAGATTTGTAACATGATCCGCACCAGGCCGTTGGAAATATATCATAGGTGTCAACATCTGTTCATGGAAAAGCGGGAAAGTGCGCACGAAAAAGCGGCGTTTTTTTCGTCGTTTTTAACGCGTTGTTTTAAAGGTCGCCATCTTGATGTTCCGTTCTTGTTTGCGGTCATTGCACGGGAGAGAACATGTGAAATCACGTGAGACCAAAGAAATAACACGTGCCTAGAATGGCCAAATGGACAAATAGATCGATTTTCCATGATTTTTTTTTACAAAAAGCGGTACATTTCGCCCCAAAAGCGGGAAAGCAGGACTGAGGAGGAAAAGCGGTAATGTTGACACCTATGATATATATACACACGCGTTTTCTGCACTAGCTCGTGTCGTTTTCCATTGCACGTAAGCTGTGTCTCGTATGTGCTGGATATAAGTATCAAGTAAAAAGGTAGCCTTTTTCCTAAATGCATTGCTCGTCTAGAACGTTGCATTTTATAGTTTAAAGTCGATTTAGTAATATAGCTGCGTTAGGCAGTATGTGATCTCATCAATTTTGACGACAATCCCATGAATGTGCACACCAAGAACCAGCAACTAAGTTGGTAGGAGGAATGCGCCAGCAAAGGCCAAAGGCAAAGCGTGCAGCATTATGGACTGCCTATCATCGTCAATCAGGATATTTTACGTTACTTCACAATGGAAATCGGATGCCTTTTCAAACGTTTCTCCGGACAGACTTGCAAGATGGCAAGCGAACGAACCAAACAAGTGACCCGTATATAGTAGAGTGGTGACAAGTACGAAAACATGTATTTTTGCTTGGGAAAAGCAGTGACTAAGTCAACGCGTGGGGGGGTGTTTTGTAACGGTAAGAGCCAATGAATATCAAATTCCATCCCCAAATGTGACTTTGGTTTGCTGAAATCTGGCATGTACAAGGACAACGCCAGTGCGCTTTTGGAGTTGAGAAGTGTTCTCCGTTGTGTTCGCAGTGGTACGCGGCAACACCAGGAATTACCCA
Source organism: Lamellibrachia columna (assembly GCA_963662155.1). Lineage (NCBI taxonomy): Eukaryota > Metazoa > Annelida > Polychaeta > Sabellida > Siboglinidae > Lamellibrachia > Lamellibrachia columna. Next base: position 11,541,459 of record OY759270.1, read on the forward strand.
GTGAAAACTAAAATAAATACAGTTGCGTGCTCAATAATACGAGCCCGTCCACGCGATGACGTCAACGGCAACGGCGGAGCCCTTCGCCAAATCAATGCTCTTCGTTTTCACTCCCTAAAATTGGGTAAATGCATGATAACTATGAACATTTACCGTTCTATGAAAGTGTAATGCATGCAGAAAATTGCGTAAAATAAACTGGACAGATGAGCTGATGTTTGTGACAGTTGTTTTACTCCGTCTTTGCCAAATGGCGACTATGTGTCATCTCACAAGTGGGGAGGAAAATGTATCGGCTAATTGGAAAGCCAGAATTGTAAAGAATGCCTTAGACGCTTCACAACTGATTTTTCATTGGCTACATCCGTCGCGCATTGAGCAGAAATAATCCAATGTTTGTGCTGATATATTTTGCATGTTTGCTCATTTAGACGCATGTAATGTGCAAACCAAGTGAACGTGTAATGAGTATAATATACAAGAACGTTTTCAGCTGACTTTGCGAACCTTTGGAAACATGATTCGAACGGCGTAGTGATCTGTAAGGTAATCTTCTGATGTTCCCGCTATTGAGGAGTAGCATATAATAGCTTTAGTTTATGATAAGACCATGCTGCCATGAACGTAAGTTTTTCCTTACTGTAGTTTCACCCATCTTTTAACACGTGCCTACATACTTAATCTGCGGATCGGGACCATGTAGGACATGCATTTGGGAATGATGGGGACGTGTTTCCGCCGCAGTAACGTATTTTCCCGGCTGGGTGTGTGCGTTGCATTATGTCGGTAGTGCATGCCATTGTGAACAAAAAGGACGGGGAAGCGGACGAGTTGACGTTCTGCCACCGAACCGACATCAACGTTAAGTTTAAGTACTATGGAAAATAGTCACACAGAAATTAAGTCGGATAATATGATGTTAAATTCGAAGCTAAAAGCAGCAAATAATGTACCCGATGTGAACACAATAGCGCCGTTTCAAGATGGAGGACAGCAAAATATGAACTTGGATCGAACTTCGAATGAATATTCACAAAATATGGAGAGTTCTGTAATGAATTCTGACATGGCCAGCTTTGGCCAAGGTAGTGGAGACCAAAGTATGTCGAGTGACAGCTTTGGTAAAATTAACGAAACTATGCCAGTGTCTCAAATGAGCAACTACAACGTCGGTTTTAATCGTGGAAACATGAGTATGCCAGACCAACAACATGGCCGAATGGGAGGCAATACCGGCGCTGGTGATTTTGTGCAGCAGCCTAACCAGTTTGGTCAACAGAATATGAGGCCAGCTTATTCGCAGCAGGCTCAAAGGATGCCTGTAATGACAGGTCGGATGGGTGTTGGTGGTAGTAGTGGTTGGGGTAACATGGGGATGCATCCTTCGAACTACTCCTCTGGCTCAAACCAGCAAAGGTTCATATCTGGACCTGGCATTCAACAGCAGGCTGGGCCAACGCCAACCCTAAACCAACTATTGCAGAATGCAAATCTGCCACAGAATCAACAGCGATACCAAGGAGGGTATGGAGACTTCGGACCAGTAGGCCCACAGAAGGGTGTTGCCGACAACCCAGGATTCAGTGGCGGAGGACAGGGATGGGGCGGCCAATTGAGGATGGGGATGAGCTCGTATCAGCAACAGATGCCCGGCAATCCAGCATTTAGAAATCAGGTAAGAACCCAATGTTTTTGTTTACAAGAGCTATACTCATATGTCAGTGTAATCTGTGCTGCACATGGAACCCCAATTTGTGCTTTTAGGGTCATACTTTAAGAACCATGTGTATTGTTTTGTTTATGTGACCAGTAAGTGCAGTATCAGGTATGCTCAGTGTGCAGTTCCACCAGCATGCTTACCGGGAACTGTTTTAAATTTGGAGGCAAATGAATTCCTTGGCTGCCAGCTGGTCGACTGCGTTAATGCATCACTTTGATTGGATAGTGCGCATTGTCAAGCAATCAATTAATCATGCTTGTCATAAGGCAGCGTGTGGTGGTGTACGATGCCCACTGATCAGTAATTCTTATGGGCCTGCCACTGATGCACTTTGTGGTGCTACTGCCTACTGGGTACAGTGTAGTGAGCATGTAAATATTGAGCTATCATTTATGTTTATTTGGCTTCCAGTTACTTTGCACATTTCTACATGAGACATGCTGTACTGGAGGAAATGAAGCATGGTTTTCTCTAGGGCATCATACATGACAATAGGGTTGCATGTGACACCTAAAATTGTAATACCTGTACACATGCTATTTTCTTTTATTCTTTTTGTTTGCCTCCTGTTTTGTAGGCTTCAATATACACAGTATCTAGGCTAGCACTACCAGTGGCCATTTGGGCCATAGGCCACATGGATTTGGCTCAACAAAGGTTAATAATTTGTCCACCAGCATAATGCATAAACATTTGTTGTTGTCTTGATACACATACAAAATTAGGCTAAACAATTTGTATTTAGCTAAAAAAAATTGGGGGCTTTAGCCAAAATGGCTAAGCAGTATACAGCATCAGAGCTAGCCCAGAGTATTATTTTTATAAAACATGTTTCAGTAAATTGACAGCATATTAGTGTGAAACTTACCTTTTGATTGAAATAATTTATTGGTGAGTGGAGCTTATGCAATTTCCAAAAAAAAGTAGTAAGTAGGTTGTTTGATTTCAATCACTCCAAAAAATCATTGATTTATGATTTTTTTTACTTCTGGTTTTTTAATCGCTGATTTATATGAATTTAACAAATAATTGTTTACAAGCATCGAGGTCATCAAAGTTTTGTGTGTTTTTTAATGCAAAAGCACAATGTGCGCACACTTGTGTAGCTGTATTGACACCAGATAGCCTGATAGTCAAATATTTTATGACATTGTGTTTACCAGATTTCAAAAAAATCAAATAAATAAAAAAATCCGATTAAAAATTATTATTTTTAAATCATTATTTTTTTTCAACCCTGAGAAGGCTACAAAACAACAAATTTGCATTTTGAATATTTATTATAAAATCAGCTGATTTCCCATAGTCAAATTGGTGACATTTGAATGATTATATCACTGGACCTACTTTTGTAAATGTACACATTGTCTGAAATGAGCAAACAATGAACTGTACAATGTTTTTAAAACTGATCCAGTTCCATTTTGTATATGTTGATTTTTATGATAATCGGATGAGATTGTCAAACATTCCATCATGTGATCACCACAAGGTTTGGTCAACTACCTGTAATGGCTGTAGTCATGAGAGCGTTTCTTTATCTTGTTATTTTAATGACGTTTCAATGCAGTCTTCAAGTTTTCAAAATGTTCAGTGATAGAATTTAGCCCAAAATTAGTGGGGGCCAGTTGGATACCACTATCCAGAATATAGGGGTCTGTCACCAAAACTGGTGACCCAGAGCTGTTTGCAAGAAAAAAGCCATAACATAAATTTTATTGACTTCTATATTTCTGTTTGCTGTCTCCCATTTAAAAAATGTGTTCCAACAAGGCACACACATATATATATCAGCCATTTAAAATTATGTATATTCTTGATCAAATAAATAACATGAACAACCAGGGCAGGGATGTTGTTTTATTGTATGAAAATGAGTAAGTACTGTCGATTTAGATGGAGAAATGTGTGAGAGTTGAAGATTAACTTTGCCATGAATGAGATAAATCCTGAAAGGCCAGTGCCAGTCATTCTATATGGTGGTGATGACAATGATATGAATAAATTCAAAATTGGTGGTGTATTCTAGTTTTTATCATGATGTTTGTATTATAAATGCCAGTTTCATTAAAAATTGTAAGATGTACATAGATATTTGATTTGTCGTGCGAATACTTTTGGACTCATATTTTTTATGCCACAACTAGCCTCGATTATCCAGTCTGGCGCCACCGTTTGTCACACACTAGAGTCCCGGCAAGTCCAAAAACAATTTCATCATAAATAGTATTTAATCAAAAATGATCGGATCAAATAATTGAGGCACGAAACAACCAATCATTGACAAAATGTATTAATCGGAACAACACTACTAAAGAATCAATCCGTGTAAAGTCAACCAATTGTCCAAAAGTTTATGTCTCAGAATGTCTTAAACTTTTAACCGATTACTAGGGGGGGTCACACATGGCCAGCGAGGCCGTTGATCCCGATGGATTGATTACGGGTGGAGCTATTGATAGACATCCCATTTTTCAAGTTGCCCTGTAGGTTTTAAATTTTATTATTTTTTTAATCTGAAAAAAGCTGTAGTGTGAAGATTTTATTGTCCTCATCGATGTTGGTTTTTATATGCCCAGAAATAAAAGCACACCTAATTTTTCAACATGACCTGCTTTGTGCATCAACCCAAGTCACCTGTGCTGAAAGCGCGCTGTCAACCCGGTTGTAGTGATTTCGTGGGTGAGCCTCATGAATATTGATGATGTCATCATGTAGCGTAGATTCCAAGCTTCGTTTTAGTATAACTTTTGTTTAGATCAAACCAATATTAAAAATTGCTTTTTAAAGTTACGTTGTCATTATTTTTCCCTTCTATGCCTAGTAAACCATATAAAAAGATCTCGCCAAAAATCTATCGGTCTTTAGCTTCATTTTGATGCATAAGTCAAAGGTGAAAATACAAATTGCTCACCCACGAAAAATGCTAAATACGCATGCATGAACGGCCAAAATGTACGAACGTTGGCGGATGCTTTTGTTAATATTAGTTAATATTAAACAGGGATTCCTATCAGACCAATAAGGTAGGTAAAGGTAAAGTCATTCCCCAGGCATTACGCCATGTAGGCTTATATGGCCAGTGCTTAAACCTGGTTTCTGTAGTGCGAAGCAACTTAGAGTGCAGTTATACTGACTCTCCTGGACGGGACACTAGTCTATCGCAGGTACCTTCCAAACAGTGTTTGTACTCATTTGCAGCTGAGTAGACTGAGGCAAAGTAAACGAAATTGCCTAAGCTTCGAAAACCGTGCCCAGTGTGGGTCTTGAACTCACAACCCTTGAATTTAGGGTCCAACACCTTAACCACTAGGCCACAGCTGCTCCCCTTCAGACCAATAAGAATCCATTGCAATTTGACTGACTTTCAACTTGCATTGTATCTGTGTTCAGTTTGGATGATTTTATTGAATATTTACTTGCGATATATTTCTCAAACTTGTAAGTTTTACAAGAATGGATGAGTCGTCACAACTATTCTTCGTTCTTTGATAATTTATTTTTTAATTACAGAATGCCTTTGACTTTGTTATTTCAATTGTCTTGTGAGTATGTTGCTGAACTTGTAAGCTGTAGATACTTCAGTGTAACACTATTCTACTTCAGTGTTATCTGCAATGAAAAAATAAAACTTTGAATGAAATTAACGCAAAAAGTCATATCCTAAATTTCCTGAAAACATTTGTGTTCAGGGAATGAATCTTCATGAGTTCCAGATGTAATTTTGTGCATTGGATTACTCTTCCTATACGCATATTTATTTGATGAAAAATGCCAGCCTATACGCACCTTGTTTGGCACTATACTATTATTAAATTTAAACATTTGTACCAGCCTATATTCTCTGATAATCATGGCAAATTATGCAGGGCATAATTTGTAGGAGAGCAATCTCTCTCACTCCCTAGTTAGCACGGATCAATCATCCACGGGGCGGTTTACCGTTCGAGCTAAAATCACTTGCTCCCAACTAGAGTTGCATGTGGCTCCCTCTGACGGCTTTCATCCTTTCGAACGACAGTTGTGAATTTAACAGGATCCCGTGCTTCTGGGATCCTATATTAGACCGTTAGAGTTCCATGATTAGATGAATCCGTCAGAATCCTTAGTTCTCGGGAGCACGACATTGTATATTATTAATTTAAACGCCTTTATCATCGCGTAAACCGACCGTAAATGGTCACCGTGCGCAGCGCCTCAAACCCGTCGTAACCGGCTGGCGGCGGTTTCCCCTGAAAAGGGCTTGCGTATTCAGTTCCATAAAACATTAATTAATGTCCATTTAAAAATGGAAAATTCCCCGGTTTTTCACTATATCTGCAGTGACACGAATACGCACAAAGTTTATACATATTCGGCAGAAAAAACCAAAATACAGGCGATCCACGTAGTTTTCTAGGGACGCCTTGGCTTCGCGTCGAGTAAAAAATTGCTTCGGCGCTAAAAAGACAAATATACTAGTGATTTTTTTGCACTGTACTATTATTAAATTTGCCACACTATTCTGTTATTTGGCCTAGACGTTTATTCGGCACTCAAAGAGTAAATGTTTTACCCTGATCATATATAATTTCACTTACATGTTATGTAAAGATCATCATAATTGAAATCAGCAATGTGATAAACCCCTGAAATAATATGCTACACTTACCATGGTCATCGAAAGTCTGAGCCCCACTTCACTTAAAATAATGATGGCCATCTTAATTATTTACAACAAAGGTCAAGGTCAGCATAATTGTTTGACCTCATTTTCCTTGCTTTGTCTGCTTTTGCATTTATATATTCAGTTTTACAACATGCAATTTTATACAAAACAAATATGTTGCGATCACCACATTAACAATTCGAAGTGGCTGGCATTTATATATTCAGGTTTACAACATGCAATTTTATACAAGACAACAAATGTGTTGCGATCACCTCATTAAAAATTCAACATGGCTGCCACTTTCAACCTACTTTTGACTGATATTGTAAAAAGGAGGTGATCATCTCGTCTAGCACACCAGAAAACCCATGGGTGTAGGAAATGTTCTAACTATGCCATTATTAAAGATCACCACATTACAATTTCAAGATGGCCACCATTTTGACCTACTTCTGGTTGCAGTATCGTAAAATGGAAGTTGCCACGTTGTTGGGCAAACCAAAAAACCTACTAGTAGAAATTTTCCAATTTTGGCACAATTTACATTTTTGAATTCTAGCTTGGACACATTATTCCTCAGTTATTTAACCCTCTCGTGGCCAGAATGCTTGAATCAACCCAACTATGCCATGTGGCCAGAACGCCGCAAATCGCCCGGCAACAGGAGCCATTTTTAAACTGCGTAATTGTAAACAGTGTCGACCAATAAGGGCATTTCCTTCCGGCAGTCGGCAGATAATATGAAGTATGACTATCAAATTTAAAAAGTTGGAAATGTTAACAATTTCCATGGCTAAATACAAGTTTTACAGGTAAATTTTTTGTGGGTTCAACGTTGAACACGGAACCACTTTTTAACTACAGTTTTGGTTATGTAATTTTCAGCCAATCAAATGAGAGCTTCTCGTTTGCTGTGAGCTAGTATCATATAAAATGTTTGCAGTTTCAAAACGTAACAACGTCAGCGATGTTTACGATCAAATTGTAAAGTTTTGAGCGTATTTTTTGTACAATGGTATTGCGCAGCGGGATAGAGTCTGATAATTCTGAACGTTGTTGTTATGTCAGACTCGAGTGATTAAAATTTTTGGAAGGTAGTTTTGACGTAGGCATTGTCAAGAGACAACACGACACTGTCGACAGCGACATCAGATTTGATGAAAATATTTCTAACGGCGCTGATCATGATGAGAATGATATGTTTTATGTATAGTTTAACGGAAATCATGAAAAGATGTGCATTAAAAAATGCTGTAATTTCAGTTTTGTTTACCCTAGACATGAAATTCTTTTTGCATTTTACAGCATATTAATTTATCTACGTTTCATATGCTGCATCTGTTCGCTAATTATTAGTGGAAAATAAAATAAAAATTATTTGTCAAGAATAAGTTTGAAAAAAAATCTTCAAACTTTAGCAAAGCGTATTTTGTAAGGAAATTCATACAACTCTCTAATTTTTGCTATTTACTTCATCAGTTCCTCAACTACTGTGCAAAATAATTTTTGGCACAATTAGCTATTTATTTGCATTCATGCAACCCGAACCAATTATAGGATTTGTTCACAACATCATTTCATGATTTAGTAGGATTCTTTAGGAGACCATGCATTGAAACAATACAACTCAGCAGCAGGCACAAATTGGTATTAATTTGTCCACGAAATGGTTAACAGTTTTTCAAAAGCTTTTTCCATTACAGTAAAACACAAGAAAAGTGATACAGTTTATATCTTTTGAGTGGATAGTGTGATCTTAATGATCTTGGTGTCATTGTGTTCCTAGTTTAAAATCCTATCTAGCTGTGCAAAATGCATCAAGTTCTAACATGAAATACATTTTCATGTGACGCCCCCTACAATTACTAATCGGCTATAATTGAGCACTTTTGAGAAAAGTTAAGTATTTACATGCAAATTTGTTTTGTAATACTCTGTTGTGTACCTGACAATTCTGAATTTGATGACATTTGTACAGATTAAGCAAAATTCAAGAAAGATGGGAGAATAACAATGGGTATGCTGGGTGCACAAAAATGAGAACGTTTAATTTTTTTTATTTCGTAGAGGTATTTTAGCGGTCTGTATTTCACTGTTGTGTACAATGTCCAAATTGCTACCATCTATTGTCAGGGATAATGGCAGTAGTATTTGAGTTCAGTATGCATCTAGTTGCTTTTGCATAGATGCCAAACATGTCACAACTGCTTTTTGTTATGTTCATTGGGATATAGTCAACTATTTGGAGCAGAATTGTACAGCTAGAATGAAGACAGCCAAATAAACTGATAACTTAGTTGGTCACTCTCTCAGTTAGTGAGAATGTAGCAAAAATGTGTAGTCTGCACTTTTTTGAGTGGTTGTTTCCTGATATGACTGTCTAGTAGACTCTACTTCGTTAATGACCCAGAAGGTACAGCAAAAACTGATGATGGTTGTCAGACATTTTTTATCGGACAGCCGTTCTATTTGGAGGTCGAGGTGATCACATTAATAACAGCATGTCATTGCAATACCCTAGAGATGATTTCCAAAAATATCTGCCCGGAATTCCCCCAGTCAGATGATTGATTGACAGTGGGCTGGTTCTGGTTGCTGCCTACAGGGCCTGTAGTGTGGAGAGTCCTGTTGAGATGGCTTTGCGTATAATCAGGTCATCTCTGGTGTTTACTGTGTTATGCAGATTAGCCATGTGCTTCCTTGTTTTGGTGGGCTCAGGTTGAGGACCTGAATGTAAACACCAGTCATCTGACTGCCAGGTGTGATGTTCCTCTTATGAATGGGGTGGGGGGGGGTGGTGGCTGGATGATACAATAGTCTGTAGCAGGCCTGCTTATTACATTAATGACTTGGATGAATAAGGGTCCTGTACTCGGCTGACCTCTTCTCCCATTCATGTGTTGTGGTCTTCACTGATTTATGGCACTTGTGATGAGTGTCACTGGCTTGCAGCTGGGAATATGGATTTTCATGGTATTGTGCCACTTGTATCATGTTTCTTACCCACCATGACAGAATCTCACTGCTGCACATCTGCTGTTTTGGTACAATCTGATAATTTTTTATTGTAAAGTAAAATCATGTTATGTAGTATAAATTATATCTGATCTAATATCTTGACCTCCAAAACCTGTTTTAATGAAATATTTTTAATATAATTTGACTGTTACCTGTTTAACTTGAAGTTTCTTTTGGCATTACTAAGTGTAGTCGTTTTGCTAATAAAAATAGTCCATGGTTGAAGATATGAGTCGTACGTAGAACATTACAGATTACACATTTTTATGATTCAGTGCATCAAGGCCCATTTCCAATGCTGTTTCATTGATCATTTCTAACTCCATTTTATGTTTTTCAGACAGCATCTGGTTTGACACCACCTCAGCAGCACTTGTATTTATTTATCTATAACGGCTGTACGTTTTATAACAGTTGTACATTTTTCTGTTTCAGGGCCAGATGTATGATCCAAATCGGAGGCCATCAAACTCAGCCATGTCTGGTGGCGGGGCTGGTTATGGCCAGCAGGTGGCAAGCGGTCAGTTTGCCGGACAGGGTCATTTCTCGCCAAACGCCCAACGTTACCAGATGCAACAGCAGCAGCAACAGCCTGGACGAACTGGCAATACGAACCATTCCTTTAATCAACAGGTGAGTGTTGAATGTTGTCTGCATGTTTTTTGTAACTGTTTGGTTCACGCGAGGCCGACGATTCTGAACCAACCTGAAAAACTTTTTACAAAATTGCGTGTAAAATTTATAATAAAATTTGCTTGTGTAATGTAACAAATGGTGTGTTACAAACTCAAGATACAAGTTGTCTGATTAATTTAATTATAGGCGCTATTTACATGTATGTTTCTTGTTATGCAAGTGCATTTATAAAAGTAACTTTTTTAGAGATTAAGTGTGTTGTGGTGCACATGCATGAGGTTTTTGCCACGGTATACACAGCCCTGGAAAAAACGTAGTATTCTGCAACTGCTACTGTATCTTGTTTTTGTATAATTATTAAGATAAATTTGCCACTGTGTAGCATGTCTGGGTTATTCTGCATTTTCTGGCCTGACTGCTGGAGAAAGACAGTTACCATTTTCGTGGTTGGGCCAGAAACTGCAGATTTGCCCATGTCTGCCTTGCAGTTCCCACAGCAACAACAAATTGGCTTCGGTCTCCCATCGCCACAGCAACCGTTTCCAGGGCAACCAGCGAAACAGGCTCAACAATCACCACATTCAACCTTCTTCCAACAGCAGCAAATGATGCCACCGCAGCAGCAGCAGCAGATGGCAGCACTGTCACCAAATCAGGTGGCGCCCCCTAACAGCCAGCTATCGCCGACGATGGTCTCGCAGAAGCCATCAAATGAGATGACGACATCGTCTCCGGGTCAACCGCTGCCCCCGCAGCAACAGAACATGGTGCAGGTGAGATTGTCTGCATTTATGGTTTTTGTCTGGCTGCGGCTGATGTCTCGCCGAACACATAGTGTGGCTGGCTGTTCCCAGTCAGCACAAGTTACACTTTGTCAGTAACTCTACGCGTTTTCAGGACTTCGACTGTTTTGTGCATTTTTAACATATTTGTTAAGTGGCATGTGAGTTGAGGGTAGAAGGAGAAGAAGAAGATCGAGATTGAGATGGGAAGACTGCTTGAAGAGAGATTGAGATGGGAAGGGAATGGAGAATGAATGCGAGGGATAGAGGGGAGTGGAGACAGTGGTAAAACGGGACTAGTTATGAAGAACATAATTGACGACCAGTATCGGTGCCAGCCTCACACCGGACTGCAGGGAAAAGGAGGAGAACAACAACAACAACAACATGTGAATACCAGATGATCTGTTAAAAGCACAGCGACTCTCGCAAATATTGTAGCTTTGCAGTCTTTTTGTGAGGGCCTCTGATTTAATATATTCCTGCAATTTAATGTGATTTTACAGTTCAGTGTTTAGCCCTGAATACCAGGTATCACATTTACATTGCATGTTGAAAGGCAAGGTCGATATACAAACAGATAATTGTCAGATTATATTTAAATAATTGAAAGACTGAGACGACTGCTTCTTAGTGAGCCTGCATTCACTTCACCAGTGTGCACTTAATTCAACTATGTCCTTCGGCAACAAAAGGTCATCCTTGTCAGCTGTCATAACATTGAAACAAGCCTACATGGTCTCAATTTATTGACAGTGGGCAGAAAAAAATGCAGTTTACTGGATGTGTTTTCACCTTATTGTGTGGGAAGACGTGTGGTCACACTAGGATATGGTGCGATGGTAATTCATGCAAACTTGAGGTCAATTATAATTCTAGTTGGAATTGAAACACTAATTCTGTAATTGGTGTCTGTTTATAAAATGATTTGGAATTTATGAAAATGTAATTGGTATTTTCAATTACATCATGTCAGTTTTTAACAGAAATAATGCAGTACAAATAGTCAGTAAAATATAATGTGTAGCGTATGTTATAATTTTATTTGTTTGCCACTATATACCACAAGTTAGTTAAAAGAAGTTAAATAAAGGCGCTCTAAAATATGTTATTTTTAGGCGTTGAGTTTGTCTATGGTTGCTCTATTCACATGCTTTATGATAGCTTTGTGTATTTGTTATCTATAAAATTCATTTTTATAGCAATTACATACCTCCAAATCACTTTTATTCATGGATAAAGCCTACCTCTTTCAAGTAATAAATCCCATTTTTCAATCTTTGAAGGCCGTTTTCTCAATAAAACATGTTTTCTGCATTTGAATAAGGGATATCTCTGAGTAATTATGCTATCCAAATAAGGTTTTGCATTCAGCATACTCTACTCTGCACAATGACCAGAGACATTTTAAAACTCATCAACTGTTTGAAAGAGAAACCCGTATTTGTTGCCAAAAACAAAGTTTTTTGTCGCTTTACAATTTAAAAAAAATAAAAACAACAATGTGTACTGCATGTGGATTTGCAAGGATTATAATCGTGTTCAATAAAGAATGGCAGTGTTTCCAAATCTGCCAATATTTGCTCAGAATGGCAGACATTTTGTTTGTTACCATGGAAACGGGGGGTCTGGCCGAAATGTCATCTGTTCATTGGGCTAGGTTTTAGCCATGAACTTTTTCCTATATTAGACACAGAACGTCTTAGGCACGACCCCTAAACTGCTGAGAAAATAAGGTATTCGGATTTGTCCATGTTGTATGCAAATAGCATCGTCGCACATCGGGACGTTCCAGTCGAACTTCGTGACGTTCCAGTCGAACTTCGTGAGTTTCCGTGGGAATAATTTCCCCATGATGCAACATGTTGCTTCTTCTGACTATCAACAGTAATGGCGTCTGTCGGGTCCACTGAACAACTTGTCACTGAAAAAAAAATTTTAAAACCAACAAACCGACCAAAGCATGCTACGGTTTGGCTGGGCCAAGTAACCCGAGAAAAACGAAAGTAACAGCTATGGGCGCAATTTCGTTGATGTTGTCGGCAAGTCTGACAGGGCGATCTGTTATGCCAGCGATCAACGACAAAGGGAACCGTCCGCTGAGTGCCAGCAGCAGCAAACTAGCTCTGCTGAAGACATTAAAATTATATCTTTGTTCAATAAAAATGGCATTGATTTTCAATTTGCAAATGTTTGTCCAAAATGGTGTTTCTTGTGTCACACTTGCATGAAATATATTTTTGGAAGTAGTTATGCCATCATCATAATGGTTTGATTGTTGTAATCAACTTAACAATCTCTTCAAACTTACCATAAGAATGTTCTAAATAACAAATATTTTGAAAGTTACAACAGTTTTTACTGCAAACAAATGTTTGACGCCCATTTTCTCAAAACCATGTTTTTCACATTTGTAAGAAGGATATCTCTGGAAGTAATTATGTTAGCTCCATAAGGTTTGGAATGTTGTTTCCAGCTTATTCTTCTCTACACAGCCACCATTACATTATAAACATAATCAAAAGTTTGAAAGGTATAAAAGTATATTTTGCCAAAAAATAAGTCTATTTTTCTCAAGTTACAAATAAAATAAAAAAAAATTTCTGGTGGCTTTGTAAAAGTCTGCATACTGACATGCCTTTTTACTATACAGTGCACAAAATAAGTTTTAAAAATTGCATAGCAATCGTTGCTACGCAAAACACGATTTTTGCATAGCATTTTCAGGAAGTTTGCTGTACTGGTCTCAGTGCTGTTCAGTAGTCCTTCTTGAGGGCTGGCCCGGTCACGCCACGAATGAATGCAGCGTCGGATATTCTCTTGTCATTTCTGGCACAGTTTGCAAGTTGCCTTAACATCGATGACAAGCCAAGACCGTCCAGGATCCACAACAACTTGCCGTTTAGCCGCGGTGGCAGCTGACATCATTTTACAACGTTACATGTTTGAATATTTGCAATAACGGTCAATGTAATGAATAAAGAACTGTAAATATAACGACAATATTAAACGATACAAATAACTAAGATAACTTCTCTGTCCTTCGAACGAACTCCGTTACTTGTTATACATGTGCAATAAATTGATATCAACCCCTCTAGCAAGTGTTGCGCTAGGGGTGTATGCATTGATAAAATCGCGTTTCGTGCGAGAACAATGGCGGCACCCATGCCTGCGGCGTTACGATTGACCGACAAATTATAAAAAAAATTGCATCACAAATGTTTGCGACGCAAAAATGCATTTGACTAGCAAACCACAATATCTGCATTGCAAAATGCGATACCATACCGCCTATTTCGTGCCCTGTTTTATACAACACACAGAATTACCGGCCTGGATCCCAAATGTCCTGTGTTGGTTGCTGAGTGGACGGACAGAATGTCGGGTGGTATTTTTGGGGGTTCAAATCAGTGAATATGTCAATCTTTTTGAACAGAAATACCCAGAAACCTTAAACTTTGGTAACGGCTGCAGCCAGTAAAAGTTTCGCTTAACTAATCACTGGATTTGCTTTGGCCTACACTTCCTAACGAAACTGCAAATCCAGAAACACGTGCTCAAAGCTGTGACAACACTGAATTGCACTTACACATGCTTGAATGCTGCGAGGCTGTAAATTTTATGGGTGATCTGTCGTTCACTTGGAGTAAACAATATTAAATCTGAATAATTGTTGGACCTTTTATCTATCTTCTTCGGACCCCATGGCCCATAGATTGGACTTTTTGTATTCTCATAGGCTAAATTGGTTTATAAATGTGTTCTTTGGAAGAAAACCTGAATTTTTTACTGAGAAAATTGTCCTGCATTAGAGGAAAATGTCCTGTCTTGATCTGCTGATGGCACTTTTTTTAGCACTGAGTACTGATCCTGCACGGACATGACTGTTCTTCCTGGATGCCCACTAAGCTTCACTTATGACAGTGGCCCCTGTGGCTAGCCAACAGTGGGAGTGGATGTACTAGTTCACCTCCATGCAATCTCAAGCTAATGATTAGAGACAGTTCACATTGACTCATATGGTTGAGTAAACATGGTGAACAGATGCGGTGAGATAGAGTCTTGAAGTTTGTAATGAACAACTTAGACGTTCACTTGTCCAAAAATTAGCCGTGTATACACAGCGCTTGAATTAGTGCAAGGTGCGCAGAGTTATAACAAGTGTTAAATTAGATCTTGCTGTGAAAAGGTCTAAAAATGGGAATTTTCAAAGAAAGGCCATAAATTGTATTTCACTAAAAATAGCCCTTGGTTATAAATCAGCAAAGGTGGAATGGACTACATATCACTCATTTAATTTATCCATGGCCCCTAACCAGTTATGTATCCAGAAAAACAGGTTGAAAGGAAACAAAATGCCAAAATCCTAAGTTAAAAAAATTGCACGTGATATTGTTTACTTACTAGATGTCATGAAATTAACATCAAGTATTGGCAGTGGCTGGTTAGCTTTATCAGCCAGATATACTAGTCTTCTTTATCTGCACACTTTGGTTCCAAATGGTTTGAGCTGGATTAACGAAGCCTGCAGTGAAGAGCAAAATAATGAAGTAATTTAGTATCTCTGGGAAGCATACAGCCACACTGCAATTACTGCGGGAAGACTTTGTTCACAAAATTGTCTAAGCTGCAAAATGACCGCAGTTGGACTCTAAACTGGGTTCTCTCGATTGAGAGTCCGATGTTCTAACCACAACGCCACTGTCCCCACTACTGTAGATATATTGTGGATTCAGTATTGTTTATTCCGCTGGTGACTGGACTACTTCTGGAGTAATTAATCTAGTGTCTTGAGAGCTATTGTTTCCACCTAGTCGCATGTGGCTTATGAAGCAGATATTGCTGCACCTGTCCAATCATACTTTTCCGCTACGCAGCCCATCCTTGGAGCAAAGTAATTGTACTGGGCCAGCTAACAGCATGCGGTTCATCACTCACTTTGTTTATGCAACAGTGGACAGAATGATACAGAGAGTTCATATATAACTGGTGCACACTGATAGGTTGAACATTGCACAATCTGAGAAGGTAAACTTTCAGGTATTCCACATAATAAAACAAATTCTGGTGCGCAAAAGGTTAGTCTGTCATTATAAATGTCAAATTCCACATTTTAATGGCATGTATCGCATCAGTACACTTGTAGTAAACAGAGTTGTTCATTACTATAAAGTAGCACTGCCACAAGACCTCTGGCAGATTTGGATCAGGTACCTGGTGTCAATAATTATGACACATTTCACCTAATGATTTTTATTAAAAAAAAATTCCAGGCGATAGATTTGAAAAGTTACTGGCCCCAACTACATTCCGCTTCAAATGACAGATTTTCAGTTTCAGAAAGGCAAACACCATTTGAAATGTGTTTAACAAAAAGGCAAGTTTCAATTTATTTCAATATTATTACTATGATTACGTTTAAAAGAGAATTGATAAGGATATTTTTTATAGGATAGTGAAGTTGATTTTTTTTACATTCCTTAAGCTCACTTCATGATCTGAAAATTCATTAATTGTAACAGCAATTATAACGTGTTTCATGCATTCGGTTGTCAAGATATCCTAATTTTGGTGACTGTCTTCAAATTGCTTGTCCAAAGCAGGGTTTGTTATGACCATGATGTCAGATCAGTAAGTAGTTCAATAACAATTATAATACAAGCATATTTCATGGTTTTGTACAAAATCTTAAATTGGATCCTGTACCTTTAAGGCCTTAAACAATTTTAATGTTTAATAAAAGGTTGTAGATTTGATTTCGCCAACTTGGCGCTAGGCTATCATTCAACAAGTGGAATGGATGGTGCTGAACGAACTGCGTATTGCTGAGCGCTATGCTTCATTTAATCAAATTACACAATTTGATTACCAAATAAATAAATGGTTCTTGTAGGGTGTTTGAATCAAATGTTTTTTTTTGTTGATCAAGAAAAAAGGTGTTACATTTTTGAAGTATTGGTGTTAAATCTGATCAACATAAAGCTGCACACACCATGGTATCTGTGTGTGTACATTATGTTACATTAAGGCATTGTTTGCCTGGTTATTGTCTCTTCAGCCATGTGTATTTCCTGTCCTGGTGGAAGCCTCACAGGAAACGATGACGTTGTCTCACACCTGGCTGTAGTTTATCATGCCAGTGCCAGCGTTCAGCAACCAGTGACATGTCTTCTCGACAAAGTCCTGAAGTCGCTGTCACCGTTTTCAACAAACTGGTTGTAACATTTAGGAAGTTCACCTGTTCCCAGTTTAGAATGAAAAAGATTCAAATTATATCTGATAAAAGCTAGTCAGTAATATTTCATAAAGACATGATTGAAGACTGCGTGTGTGCACCCATGCATGCAGGCCAGCAAGGACTAGACAGTTTTACAGTAACATTGTTTGGGAAGACATTGGGTGTTATAATCAACATGTGTTCCTTGTATATGTGCCAGTATGACAAGCCCTCTGGTCCCGGCCTCTACCCTCTACAGCAGCTCATGTCCTCCACTGCTGCTAACGCTGTGGGCTGGCTATGGGCTGACAAGTATTGACTCGGTGCTAGCCTGGTCTACTGCAGCAGCCTGCAGGCGTTTACTTGTAGCAGGCTGTTGTGTTCAACCAGTGAGCCAATGCACAGCACACTAGCAGCCGCCCCACTTCTCCGTCGGCTGCCGCAGTATGACTAAGTGGGGCATTCATTATTCCCACGATCAGATCCCCACCGGAAGCGCTGGGTTCCACATGTCTGGAAGATCCACCCCTTTTCCAACTACCCAGCCCAGGGTCTGGTTGTATTTTCAAATTAACCCTTTAGGGGTTGATGCTTCCTTTTGATTGTTGGAAGTTTCACCTGTGTTGCTTCGGTTCATGGCACCGAGTTGGTTGCCAGGCAGCAAGATAAAGGTGCGAGTAATTTAGGGGTTCACAGAGTCTGTCTTGCTGCTGCCATTATGCAGGCTCACTGCGCTGCATAGCTTTGTGTGCCCAAGGGCCAATAAAGAGACCGTCTTCCCTCCTTGTTGTCCGTCCGCATCACTGGTTTGTCCTATTTATCCGTACAGCTTTGTATATTTTCTCAGAGATTTCCTCCCAGTCACATGTAGCCACATGGATAATTGTTGTGCTATTTTGAGGAGATTGTTGCAAGTGTTTCCACATGCAGTTTATACTAGACTGTTCACGGAATACATGGTTGTTTTAATTCTCCTAATTGCAATATTACGGTCATTATTGCGACACGGCAGGGCCTCCACCGCATTGTGCATGAGAATTAGCACACTTTATGGCATGTGTTTTTCCACTTGATTGTAGGTTTATGACCACTTTTAGCTGCACAGTGCTTCATGTATAGCAGTTTGTCAGATCATACGCTGTTTGGTGCCATTCTACCAGCGTTGGGCCCACGCTTGAGAAAATTGATAACCACACTACTGGTTGTAGCTGGGTGTATTGATTTTCTTGTACTGTCTCTGAATTACTCCTACTGAGGCTGTGCCCGGCTAAAAGTAGGAAATCGAGCACGTGGATGTAGCTAAACTGAAGCTCCATATTTTTATAGTCAACATCTATGAAAATGCAAATCCACTGCTTTGAGAGCCAACTTTTCTAATAGTTTGGGTTGTGATGTTTTGTTGGGCAGTGGCTTGATCAAGTCAATTCGGCTGTGTTTGCCTATTCAAATGGTGATGAGTAAAACGTGTCAGTAGTAAGGTAGACAAGACAATAGGTAGTAGAGCAGAATTTCTCGTGGAGGCCTAGTGAAAAAAACAAGACAGGCATGGGGGTGTATTTTGTGGTGTATTTGTATGGTCAGGGGTGTTTTCTGTTCCCTGCTGAACCTTGTGTTTCTTTGACACACTAAACTACTGCTTGCCTCATGCAGTACAGTGCACATGTCCGGAACTACTTTTATGCTAATGGCGGCGTCACTGCGTGGCCAGTGATGCTGTTCTAGTGGCGGTACACTTATGCTCAGTGCAGCTTTTATTGTGTGCAACAGATTACTCTACATTTAAATCATACATTTCAGTGAAGATTTACTACTTGTTTTCTATTGTTGACTGCCTAAAGGAATTACTGACAACAAACTAGTTACGCAATGTGAATGGAAAATGCCTCTTGCTTGAAATTAAATTTGCATCCGTTGAATTATCGTAATAGGCGGGCTGTGTTCACGTTGAAATGTTATCGTGATAAGTAAATTGTCTTTTTAGATTACCAGTAATGGAAATGCTACTGATGCGGCTATAAATCAATTACTGTTTGGTTTGAAGAAAATCTATAGTCGCATAGTTAAAGCCCCACTACCCCCATCCAGCTGTGTCATGGTTCAGTATTGGGGAATCCTGGGTAGTTTCATGTTATGTAACAGTGCAAATTTTTTCACAGAATTTTTTGTTTTTGCTGCACTGTCTGTGATGATGCCAGCGTTGGCAGATCCAACCGATTGATACAAAGGCAACAGTTGTGGGTTAGGCTATTGATTTTTAAATTAATTTGTTTCATTCACTAAACTTGTGTGAATAGGCTTGGTAACTGTACTGAGATGCTGACTCAACTGGTTTAGCGTTCGTGTTATGATTAGGAAAATGGAGATTCAGTCAATTTTATCATCATCTGTCCATTAATTTTTTAGTGTTTAATCTAATTTTATATGGCGGCTTGAAGATGTGTAATAATAATTAAATTAATAAAATTTATTTCATATGGGATTTCATATGAAAGGCCTTAAAACACTGACAATAACGACAAGTACAGCCAAATGCATCACATATGCACAGTACAAGCATGCGTGTTGTATTGCTGACATGACTCTGTTGCTTTTGATGGGACAGCCACAGCGGCCACTGACTGCCTGTTCACATGTGCCACATGGCTTGATAAATGAGGCAGCCTGATAGTGACTGTACACAAAGCCACTCTGGTATTACTGGTGGCAGGCGGCCAGTCAAGTGCAACCAACCAGAGCAGACTGACTATACCCACACAGTTGCCAAGCATAAATAAATAAATATGTGCACACAATGCTCAATTTTCCACTGGCGACTTCAGCAGACTGTTCTGCAGCAGCAAATCTGTGGCTGCATGTTTTCAGCTAGACATACTGTGTGTGCGAGTGCTTGCTTGCGTGTGTGTAAGCAAGCAGCTTTCCCACAGCAGCTGGTGCTCCCTGCTGCTGATATCCTGTACTGACCTATGCAGGCACACTGGCTCAGTCAGGGCTGAACCGTGCTAGCTCTCTACTCTAGTTACAATCCCTCCCCTGATTATACTCTTGCTTGTCAGGTGTGTGTGAGTAGGAGTTTGGCCTCTGCTACAGCGTGGCAATTTTGTTGCTGTTTATGGTACAGTAATGCTGGTCATTGTACAGGGTGGACTGTTGTAAGTGGCAGTGTATGGCATACATAGTCAGTAAAAAGGTATAGCTGCCTGGACTATTAGTGCTATCAATGGTGCTGCTGGCTGGGCAGGCTATATTTAGATATGCAGTTGGAGCTAGTTAGCTTCAGTGTGTGGCCAAGTGGCTGTGTTTAAACAGGGCTGGCTATGTGCATGTGATAGGGCATGCTGTTCCAGGCAGGATAGAAGTAATGGGTCTAGAGAAGATGTGACTTGGCCTGAAGTATTGTGTTACTGTATCCTGCCTTCCTGACTGTGGTGACTTCAGTGGACAGCATGCAGACTGACTGCCCATGACTGGTGGCTGGAGGTATTGTGTTTGGGGCTGACCTTCTCATTGTGTGACAGAGCTGGTGGGCCAGCTCTGGCTGGCCAGCCTTTGTGTGAACAGGCAACAAAGGCTGGCATCAGACACCCTGTGTCATTTGGTCAACTCTCTCTTGTGTCTTGTGATGGTAGTTGTCTGGATGAAATGGTGGTGGTTTGGTGTCTTAGTCTACATATCTGAAACATAGGTTGTTATTTGCATATTAATGAGCTGTTTGGACTACTTCTGCAGTGGTCTCTAAATAGGAGTGCACATGGTTCCTGTGTCACAGGCATTCAGCATTCAGTTACAGCAGTTATGTAATTATGTCTTATATAGTTACACTGATAAGCACTTATACTTTTTGAGACTGCCTAACCTTTTGTTTTAATGCACCTGAGTAGGTTTCCAATGATTTAGGCACGATATAAGTTATTTATTACTATTATATTATACTAGCAAAAATGCCTGTCCCCAGGACAGAATATACGCACCAAGCACCTAGTTGTTGTTATGTACATTACAGTGTACAGTTGTGTACATTACAGTGTACAGTTGTGTACATTACAGTGTACAGTTGCTATGCGTGTTTTCAACTATAATTAATATAAACCACCCAGATGGCGCTACATACTCTCAAACGGTTTACGTACTGAAGTATTCACCACTCGCACATGGTTTCTGCGATTGTTGGAAGTTAACATTTAGATGTATCATTATTTTGTTTTGTTGTAAAATGTCAGTGAAGTTGCTGTGATAGAATTTTATCAAATGTCAATGTTGTTGTTGTAATAGGATTTTTTTTGGCAGAATGTATAATTTTAATGTGTATATATATATATATATGGAATAAATTACATCAACAATTGTTTGTGTTTTCCACTGAACGTTATTGTTTTCTGAATCTTTTAACATGTTATGTTATTCATAGTATATAGTTGTTTGATTAAAACAATGTTGTTTATGTAAAATGCACCCCCCCACTAAGTAACTATTAAGTTGACAAATACAATATTTCAAGCAAGTAGCTTTGCTAAAAAAAACATGAACTATTATATATTTATTCTTCAGAATAGATTCTTTTCCTGTTTTACTAGAAAACCAGCTGGCATGGTTGGTCTTGTAGAAACATGTAATTAGAGTTGCAGGTGATGGTAGTTCTTGGAATATTGTGTGAAAAGATTGTCTTTAAATATTCCTTGTTTGTCGTATAGTAGGACACTATAAATCTTTGCCTTTCTAAATATTCTTGTTTGTCATGTTGCAGGACGCTACAAACCCAGGCAGTATTGAAGATGCCAACTCGGAGAAGAGCAACAGCAGTATAGCGACCAGCTCCCGGGCCACGCCTACCCCCACAACCCCAGGGCCACAGCACCCTGGCCTCTCAGCACTTCGACACATACCCTCGCCCGTTGGTTCAACAGGGTCACGTTCAAATACCCCAGCCTCTGTAACTGGTAAGTAACCTTGACAACGTCAACATGTTAATTGTTATTTTTTATGGTTGTTTGTCGTTTTAGTGTTTGACATGTTGACAAAGTTTAAAATGACTACAAACTAATTTTATTTTGAGAAACCCTATTAAAACTGGTATGTGTAACTGTTAAAGAAGCATGTTACCGTTGTTTAGGTGAAAGAAAATTGTGCAATAACGTTGAATGACAATAAAACTGGCAGGTGATTTTTGACACAATCCCTTTAACTGTCAACCACAACAGTGCTACAGGTAGTTACTCTTTGCAAATGGGAAATCCCCCAACATCATGTTCTAATGTTCTCTTTCTCATCATGTGTCTTATAAAAAATTCTGCATATCTATTCCTGAATGAATCTGCACATGATTTTCTGTTACTGTTTGGCTGTTCTGAGAATTTCTTCATTAGTTTATTAACCGTGATGCTTGATCTTTGAAGTAAATGTCCTGGAATATAAGAATGATAATGAATCATGAGTCAGTTGAGCAGCCACTTTAACATGGTAGTAATTGTTTGCAGGTAACCAGACAGGAAGCCCCATGCCTCAGCGGACACCTTCCAGTCAACTAGATCCGCAGTCTAGAATACAGTCGCCCATGTCGAATCAAGGTAAGTCTCGTACTAATAAAAATGTGTTGTTGTCATTTGAAAACGTTGCTTGTTTTTGTGCTGGTTTATTATATAGCAGCAATGATAATCATTTGATGTGTTACGTACCATAGTAATAGCAGTTTAGCACTTGGCTGACAACGATGAACCATAATGTCTTATCTAGGGTAAAGTTGAAGTGTATATTGCTGCCAATTGCTAAATCATGGCTTCAGGCAAGTAGTGGCGCACCCTAGTGGGCCAGTTGTGAAGCATCTCAGTATGCAGTGGAGGCATGCTAATGGGTGTTTTGTTATGCTGTCTGTTTTCTGGTTTAGCTGTTGTGGATCTTGGTTGTCTGAATAACAGAACTCTAGGAAAAATTACACCCATTTTTAAGGACTGCCTTTGTTATATGTGATGCTGCACGAGAGAATTTGGCTTCAGTAGGAAAATCACAAACTGAGACATCAGCATTTTCCGTAACTTCAGAGTGTAATTTCAAATAGACGTAGAAATCAAAACCATTTCGGTAACTTCATTGACTTTGACCTTAATATTAAACCAGTTAAATGAGTGCTTCAGTGTTTCAGTTATGTTTTGTTGACACAAGTTAATGACAACATATAGAGTCTTATGTATAAGTATAAAATCATTGTTGAAATTCAGCATTTAAAAAGTGTTTAGTTTTTCACATTTCTAGGAGTGCATATGTTTTGTAGGATACCCCCAGCAGCAGATGATGCCCCCACCTATGGGGTGCACGTCGACAGGACAGATGGGCTACTCAGGGGCTGGAAACAAGATGCCACCCCATTCAAATATGATGAGTGGTAATATGAACCCCCAGATGCCCCAGTATGGCATGTACCCCAACCAGGCTCAAGGTAGTTACAAACTTACAATATGTTATATCACATAGCACCCCATCCAAATAATTGTTCTGGGGTGCTGTACGATGGTGTATATGTTATAAATAAAACCATATAATTATTAAAATACAGTAAAATATCTTGTTGGTGTAAATAATGAAAATTAATAAACAAAGCTATAAAAAGAGATATTATGATAATAAATAAAGTAATTAACCATTTCAGTGTGACAGGCCAAATTTCCAGCCGCATGGAGTGATGCTATAATCTTCGAAATTGGCTATGTTCACCTTTAAATCACTTTTACTCATAATTATCCAATACATGGAGCCACTTGTTATATACGGTTGTCATGGCAAATTAATTAATTAACTATTTTCGTGGTTTTTAATGATGATGGATTATCAAAATCTTCGATGGCCGCAATGGCGGACAGTGTTACTTCAAATGACGATTTCCCGCCATATGTTTTGGACAGATTATTTGATAGTTTTAGCGATGAATCTTTGTCGGATGTTGATAATCGAAACAGTGATGATGTTGGCAAACTTAGCGACAGAGTCGGAGGCAAAATGCACACTGACAGCGGGATTATTTTCGATCGCTGCTAATGGACATTAGTGGTGATGAAAGTGACTGTAAACCCTGTCAGAGGATGAGCTGCATTAATTAAAAAAAAAAAAATTTTTTGTCATTGATGCCTTCCTCTGATTGCCTTGAGTCAATGTGCAAAGTTTGAATGGAATTGGTCCAGTAGCAATGTTTGTTGTGCAAGCAAATATGCCAATAAACACTTCTGTCATATAATATTATGTATAAAATGCAGATAAATAACTTGTTTTTCACTTTCTTATACTCCACAAAATGTATATACAAAATATAGCTCATTTTACCCGCTTATTTTCATACTTTCAGAATATATATAAAAGTCCTATTCATAAAATGCATTTTTATTGCTGAAATAATTAAGATCACAATGGTTAAACATACTATATAATCCTGAAGTACTTTTTAAAAAGGTGTGTATTCACAGCGACCTTGAACTGCCCAATACACATGCGTGTTACCTCTGCGTATTGTGAAAAGTAATTAGATCTTTAAATAATTTTGGTCAAAGATTTTTCCCCGCATTTTTGGGTGGGCACTGAAAATATATTCTACGCTACAAATGTCATTGAAGTGACCATCCTGGCTTGTCTCATCAATGTTTGGATGTTCTCCTTTGATCTTTTCATGCATAATTCATCACATGTGTGCTTTATGTTATCACTACCAGGTTTTTTCAATGAGCTATAAATGTTAAACGTTCCATATTTTTGGCATGTACGTGAGGCATACAAATGCACTTGTCTGGATGGTTAATAAGGTAATGGATGAAGTAAGGGGCGGTCTTATAATACCACATGATTGGTTGTTATTAATTGAATAGTGAGCAGTCTGATTGATTGATGAAACTACAGAATGCAGCGCCTCCCAGACAATGGCTTAATGGTCTGTAATTAGGTCGCGTTGGATTTCGTTGTAAATGTCAGTCAGTGCCAGGTCAGGCCGGCACAGCTGTGGTTCATAATGTTAACGTAAGTGTATGTGTTGGGAGAGAGAGTTCATTGACGGCTCTCTAGTTATGTGTTGTCGGCACTTTTTGTCTGCCATCTCTTGAACTGATTGTAAGATAAGCTGTTTAGTAAATTAGGTGGTATGCAGGAACATACCTCCGCTGTCTCCATCTCCGAATACTTGGCACATTTACAAAGGAGCCAGCTCTGTTTACAAATAGACTCTGGTGCTGTTTTTTTGTGGCTGATTTATCTGTTTTCACTTTGGCTGCTGTTTTTTTTTCTGCTGGTGAATATGATTGTAATACAATCCTTACGAATGTTTTCAGAAGGCAGACGCTATCAGTCATTTAGCACACAGAAATTTTAAATGTAACCATTGCATTTGGTTAATTAAATTACGAGATTCTCATTGGAAGACGGAGATTTCGGATCTGGCATTTCTCCTGTGATGGCTGTATGTCGGGGTGGATTCACAAGTTGTGTTACGTATTGGTGTTGTGCTACAGTCCTCATGTTCTTTTGTAATTTCAGGCATTTCTGAAATGGAAAAAATATTTTTTTGCATTTAAGTTTTGTGTTTAATTTTTTTCTCTGAATGAATCAAAAAAGGTACTTTGCTGCTACAGTTGTCTACATGTCCAATGAAAATATTCTTCCATTAAAAATTGTATTCAGTTAATATCCGAAAGCATTGTTGGAAGCACAAAGTTAGAACAAATGAAGTGCAAGTTTTAGAAATAACAGAAGTGAGTGCTGAATACCAAATATCTACAGGTATAAGTGACGCATGTTTCTTGTTCACAGGGGGGTACAATAGAGCCGCTGGCACGGGAATGCCAGGTTACGCAGGTGGGCCGCAGAATGCCCCATACCCAAATCAGATGATGGGTAACAATCACATGCCGTATGGAGGAGGTGGTGGCCCGAACATGCAGATGAACCGTGGAGCCCCAAACCAAAATTATCATGCCCAGTACACGCCACAGCAGCAGACAGGACAGCACGCAGGGGCGTACAGCGGAATGGGTACCCCAGTTCCGCCCATGCATGCGCCAGCCAATCTTCCAGACATGAATACCAACGATGATAGCATGGGAGGCATGTCCGCCGCTCGGCAACAGGGGGTGATGCCGTTGAACACACCGAAAGGTGCTCTCGCTGCAGCCCAAGCCGCGATGGCAGCAGCGGCCAATCAACTTGGAGGTAGCGGTGGGAACACGCCACGACCGGGAAAGCCGATGTACGAGCAATTCCCGCATTCGGTGAATCAGGCAGGGTATAACCAGATGCCCTCTGACTCCCGGTTGCCGTCCACCGTAGATGGGATGCCAGCCAGCTCGAACCCGGCTGTCGGGATGAGCGGGCCCATGGGTGGGGGCAGTGGGCAGCACCTGATGGTCAACAGCGAGATGACCAACACCCATGGAATGTCGGGCGGTCACATGGTAGCAGCGAACAGTCATGTGATGGGAGCGAAGGGTATGAACAGTATCGAGATGAATAGCATGCCGCCGCAAGCGATGGTGACAACGAGCACTGCACTGCCACCAGGTGGACCGCTGGGAGGTAACACTTCGTTGACGTCATCTGCAATGAATGCCATGGGTCCGCCCGCCACTGTCCCCATGTCGAGTCATTTCGGTGGTAATGAAGCGCAACCTGGTGTTATGCCTGAGAATCGGCCATCAGGGATGATGACACAAAACGGTATGCCGCGGTCGGACGTCGATGTCTCCATGGCCAACTCCAGCAGTGGTAAGTGCGACTGATTTGTTTCGTCATTTTACTCCTAAATGGATCATGTGATGGTCACATTATTACTCTTGTGATAAGTAATTTGATCAGTTTTTGATTGTCTGGCCACAGTTTTGAAATTTTCGCCCTGCATGTGAAAGATGTTATTGTCAAGCCAGTCAGTATTCCGCAGTATCCTTTCATGAAAGACAATGCTCATTGACTGACATTGTAGGCCAATGTCGGTACCCCAGTTTCTAAGGGTCACTGGCAGTGGGGTTGGAAGAACCTTGTTCAGTCCTGTAGTTAACTGTTGTAATCTAGGGATCCAGTTTTAATGAAAGTGGTATGGGAACAGGGTAATCACCAACTGATAGGGCTCTTTCTTAAAATTCTTCAAACCAGTTAGTTGCAGCATTAACAGTTTGGTGAACTTTCATTCATAAGCATTCTTTTCAATAAAGTTGGGTTTAGTGTGCTGTAGCTTTACATATTTTTAGTTAGATGGTTCAAAGATACAAACCATGTTGTATCTTACAAACTGTATTTATTTTAACATCTGGACTACCCAAAAGTCTTTAATGAACCACAATCGTTAAGTAAAATTTGACTGTTATAAATATTGGCATTATCATTCAGTATGCTATGTAAACATGATATTCGAGTTGAATATTCAAAGTAAATAGATAGCAGTAAAATTATAGTTCATTAAAACATTTGGTTGACCAGCATGTTAGAACAGATATAGTTATGTAACATGACGGTAAACAGTAAAAACTATATGACTTTGTATATTTAATGCCACCAGAAGAAATAGTAGTTTGGCTTGTTTGTTGTGCTAGACATTACTGTCACTGACTGTGTCACTTCGTCACTGTCACTGACTGTGTCACTTCGAGCAGCGCAGCATGTGTTAGATGTGAAAGTGTTGAGTGATTATTGGAAGTGTGAAAAGTGTAACTCAGTAACCTATAGTAGCATGTTATTCAGCTTTGCAGTGATGTGCTAAATGCAAAGGAAGTTGACATTTGTCAATGCTAAGATAAGCCATAAATAGTCCCGCTGGGTTGCAAGTCAGATTAGATGATAGTGACACGATCGTTACCTGGAAACTGGCATGGCATACTAATTATATTAATGTATTTGGTCTAATTTTCTACAATTCTATCGAGATTTGTACGTATGAATTCAGATAAATTTTTGAAATATCAGCTGATTTTTGCACACATTCAACAGCTGTAAATTATTTTATTGATATAGCTTGTGAAATACAGAACTGCGGCAGTACTGCAGTGTTCTTTTATGAGTGTTTTATTAGACAGTTTTTATATAAATATTTTGTATTGAAATTAGTCCTAATTCAATTTATGTGCATGGCACAGCCGGAGATTGTGAACCGTGTGCAGATTAGCAGGCCAGTGACACATTTATGTCAAATGAAAATACTGTTAGGCTTTAGTGGATGCAGTTCATCAGGTGTTAAGCATAAAAAAGAATAGTACAAAATGAACAAAACAATAAGAAATGTAGTTGTTTCTCAACTGAAGTGGGGAAATTATGTTAAGTTATTTATTATTAAATCAAGAGAAAGTCTATGAAACTCCTACAATATGATTACATACATAGAAAGTACAACTCACTTTTGGTGCCTTGGTGCTTCTCCCAGGAACTCGAGAGAGAATTTCCTGGAATTGTAGTAGGCTGTATCTGAGAGCTCGTCTGTTAGACACGAAGAGCAGTTTAATTGAATGTGAGTGTTTATTATATTGGTGAAAGGCTGTGCTGCCCAGGATGCTAATTTCTACCATTTGACATGTGTAGAGCTTGATTATTTATCAGTGTTTCAAGCAGTCCTCCACGGGGAGAAAAATCTTGTCCTTTTAGATACCTGGATGTGTTATTGACACAGGTTCTTTCAGGACCTGGATCTGTGAAAAGCATGTTGTTTTGTGTGGGAAAATTAAATGCCTTGAAAGCATGTAAATTTGCTAGATAGCCGGGATATAAGAGTTGTAGCAGGAGTAATAGGAATAATAAACTAACAGATCATAGCCTGGATATAAACTTTCAAAGTTCGTGGTGGAAAAAGCATGAAAATCAGGGCTGGCTAATGTCACCATACGCTATAAGG
Source organism: Lamellibrachia columna (assembly GCA_963662155.1). Classification (NCBI taxonomy): domain Eukaryota; kingdom Metazoa; phylum Annelida; class Polychaeta; order Sabellida; family Siboglinidae; genus Lamellibrachia; species Lamellibrachia columna. The sequence goes on from OY759270.1 coordinate 11,570,322, forward strand.
CATGGAACAGTTGCATATGATATCACAAAGATATCACAAAGATAACTCAAATTGTACATGACCTGGAAATGACCAGCACCGAACATTTTTGGTGTGTTATTTATTTTTGATCATCTTTTAACATTTGCTTACTTTTCTCTTACATTTGTTTTTGGGTAAAAAGCTGGAAGTACTTGCATTAGGAGTAACGTCAGTATAACAGTGGTTGGCTGTAGAAGTTTGTTGATGATGATGCCGGATTAGTAAAAGGATTGTACATTTTATATATATATATATATATATATATATATATATATATATACATGTGCATGAGAAAAGTCAGCGAAGATCTATAGTTCCCCAGCATACCAATCAAACTGTTTACAACTGGAATTGCTAATCAATTAGAAACTGCTTAACCATTTTATTTTGGGCGCTGCCAAGATTGGGTCTGCCAAGGATTTTAGCGCAATTGTGTTTTACAAGAAAAAAAATTTCAGTAGGAATAAAAATAACAGGAAATACTTTTGTTGTAATTAATGAGTGAGTAAGTGAGTGATAGAGAAGAAACTAATTTATAAACCAGATAAAACATAGAAAGATAAAATGTCAACAATATTCCACCAGGAACAGGTGCGTCTTTAAAGGTTTCATGAATGTTGACTGTGTCCTGCTGCACTTGACGACAATTTGTAATATGTTCCACTTCTGTGATCTGTGTCTAGGTGACACGTCAACGACAGTGACACAAAGCCTGTCATCACCCATAATGAACACGACGACAGAGAGCAAGCCCGCTGCGGACGTTGTGACAACGATGGCAGCACCTTGCTCTACAGTTCAGTCCTCACCACACCTCGCTGAGGTACTGCAGCAAGACTCAAAACCTGACCAAGTACAACAGCAGCAGATGCAGCAGCAGCAGCAGCAGATGCAGCAGCAGCAGCAGATGCAGCAGCAGATGCAGCAGCAGCAGCAGATGCAGCAGCAGCAGATGCAGCAGCAGATGCAGCAACAGCAGCAGAATTGCATTGCTAGTGGATCGGAGGATTCAAATGAAAAACCCAGCAGAAGTCGACTGGTAAGTGCTGGTTGATTTCCTATGTCCTGTTTTATTACTTAATGACTTACCTTCGTGCTCAGGTGTGGCACAAGCCTCGCACAAGATCTCACCAGTTCCCCCTGGTCTGTGCCGCTGTGTAGCCCAGCACCCTTTTATTCTCCTTCCATGGTCTCCCTCTTTTATGCCTCTGGTTTATGTTTTAGTTCTTAGATCTGCTCTAGTACAGAGTGTGCACTTTCTTTGTGGAGGGGGGGTGGCTCATCATAGATTAGGTTGCATGCATAATTCACACCTTTCATAGACACGTGCAGTCTTTGTCAAATCGTGAGTAATGAGGAAATTAATAAAAAAATACAGAAAAGAAAGTCATAAAAGGTGTCCTCATTCACAGCTGGTAGGTATACATACATACATACATACATACATACATACATACATACATACATACATACATACATACATACATACATACATACATGCACGCAGGTGCACGGAAATTCTTTAGTCAAAGTAGGCAAATTTAAACAGATGGATCTATGAGAATCTTGAATCATTTTGTCATTGATAAACCATCATCTGGTGTTGACAACGACGAATCTTGTGCTGATGATGATGGGGCATGTTGCAGGAGAACCTCTCTCACCCCACCACCCCCGTTGCTCCATCACCGAGTCTGCTGTCACTGCATGATGACTTTGAGAATGTCAGCAGTCCCAGCTGGCCTGGCACTCCTGTAAGTTTACATCCTATAAACCTAATACCCTTGGCAAAAGCCGACGATTTCTTTCTGGTTAATTTTTTAAGCATGAGTTAAATGACGTACATCTTGAATAAACTAAAAATTGCTGTGCACTGTACAAAGATTAAAGCTGACCTTTTAAGAATGTCTGCAACCCTTCTTTGCATGTCAACGTTTACGTAAAATACTAGTTCACATAATGTTTACAATTGGGGTTTTGGGGCATCCCTGGTATATATATATATATCGGGCACAGTAGCTTAGCGTTTAGAGCACCAGACTGTCAATCGAGAGGACCATTGTTCTAGTGCACCTATTGCCGTTTCACAATTTGGGCAATTTCGGTCACCCCACAGGGAGTAAAAGCTGTTGGTTCCTTGTACCTGTTGTCTACCAGGGGAAGTAAAACATCCGACATAAGGAAATGGAAAACCTGTTGTGTACTCACAGAGGCAACGGTCTCAATCTATAAAAACCCATATGGGGGCTGCATTAGTTGTTGACAAAAACTTGCACTTTATAAACGTGCTGTTCATTGGCTTTCAGCAGAAGCCATGCCAGAACGAGGTCCTGAATAAGATCTGTGACTTTGGCGATGAGCCGGACAGACGTCTCTTCCTCGAGCGTCTGTTTGGATTCCTGGAGGAACGTAATGCACCGATCACGGCAGTGCCAACCATCAGCAAGACGCAGATAGATCTCTACCGGCTATATTTCCTGGTGAAGGAACGCAGCGGCATGGTTGAGGTATGCTTTCTTACTGCTTCTGGTTGTGAACTTATTATCTTCGCTAGCCATGAGTGGTTGTAGTATTACTGGCAGATCGCCCTGTTAAAACGTGGATTTGTCAGTTTGTCCCACGCTAAGTACGGATGTATGCTGAATCATTTGTACTTCATTCAATTTCCTGTCTTGGTCGACGAGTTTCTGGGATATATCCATGCCCAAGCTTCAAAGTGCCTTCCCAAGAAATCCCCATCGTTACCCGTCCGACCAGCGACGACAGGTCCACTATCAATTAAAGTTAAATTAAAGTATGCAACCCCCGTAAATTTGAGTGAGCAATATTATTGGTTAACACAGCAACTGACAAATCTGAGTTTCAACAGGTCTATCTGCCAGGGGCACTGATGTAGTCAGAGACCCCTGGTGATGAGGGTGGTCTCACTTAGGCCCATCTGCTCGCATGGAGCATGGGCCATCAACAAAAGTTTTCTACCATGTCCTCTTTTGTGCCGCCTTCGTCAGTTCGTTCCAGGTGTGACACATGTTCTTAATCTCCCCTTCTACGTCTTGCTGTCAGGTGTTTCTGGGCCATCGACTTTTTCTTTTCCCTTGAGGGTTCTGTGTGAGTGATTGTCTGGTGATACTGGATGGGAGTTTTCTTAATGTTTGACCAGTCCGTCTTCGTTTTCTTATCTTTATTTCCTTCTCCACTTGGTCAGTAGACATTGACGAAGAAATACAAGTATGAAATGGTTGAGGTTGAATTAGGTGCTTCTTTACGTTGTTGTTTAGTCAACATCAACATTGAGTGCCAGGCTTGTTGCTCCAATTCCCACTATCATAGGTGTCTTCAAACAACTGTTCCGTTATGCTCTTTCTTGGCCAGGCTTCTGGACCATCAATACTTGCACTTCTTTGTCAATCTCTGCTTCTTTTCCTCTCGTAATTAGATGTTCTAATTTTCTCTTTCTTATCATGTGGCCTAAAAATTCTGTTTGTCTTTCCCTGATTCTATACATGGTCTTCCTTTTACTGTTTGTTGTTTTAAGAATGCCTTCGTTACTTTTCTGTCCATGATACCCTGAACATTCTTCTGAAGAACCACATTCCTGTTGCCTGTAGGGTCTTCTGGTTGTTTAGTCATTGACCATGCTTCATAGCCACACAGCAGTTGACATTGAAGTACAAATGATATTGATGAATGCGCTGAGGAGACACGTCATTTAAAGGTGCCTCATCAATTAAATTTTTTTGCTCGTATCATTTCATATTACGAAAAGATTCAAATCTACCTAGTGTCCACTATGACATTGCTGGCTCGTTTGTGCAACTTTTGTACAGTCGAGCCTCGTTATAACGCAGTGGTCGGGGTCCATGATTTCGGACCGCGCTGTACGTGAGGCACGTTAGGTGTTCCCATATCTGCCACCAAGGAGCTACTAAACAACAGTGATCCAAAAATGCTGTCAAAGCACTGTGTGCTGGCAGCACTGTCTTATACGCCAATACTCAGTTTATAGAGCTTGTTAAACGAGTCAACTAGCTTCAACATGTATTATTTTAAAATGGCACACCCTATTGAATCTTGAACTGAATAAAATACATGTATGTATATCATTATGGAATAGCTTTGCTATGATGACGATGTACTGGACCAATAGGCCTACAAATCGAAAATAACCTGAGCAGCTGAAAGCGTATATGAGTTGACACACAATCAGTATGTAAGCTGATTAAACGTACATTACCAACAATAGGTAGAATTAATAATTGTTTCACTTTGTCTTTCAATCGATCTCAACTGAAGCATAAATTCACGATGCACCACTTAACATTGATTCATCGTTTCCTATGCGGATGACAAATTTGTATTTTTGCGAACCGGTAGCACCTTGGGTTAGGCATTTGGCATGTTGGTTTTGCGTCGCGAAAATTATTATATTTACGGTGCAATGGAAGTATGCCATTTCACCCCATTGTCATACTGGTATTGCATACTAAATTTCATTTAAGACTGTTTATCTGATTCTTATGCTAGCCGTATTTGTGAATCTTGATTGTAATTTACGATCCACCAAAGCAAAGCCAGTGTCTGCGATTGATGTCGGCGGCAGCGCAAAACAAACAACACGTTGACACTCATTCATTGACATTGTTCACCTAATGTTTCTTGAGAATTGTCAAAGCAATTCTAAGTAAGTTTAAGCAGGTCCATTAGGCATTGCCCGCCGACACACAAAATCAGGGTCCACAACTGATTGTATCTGAATCCACAACCGATTGTATCCGAATCCGCGATATAATGGGATGGGCAATAACGAATCCTGACTGTATCTAGTTTTTGTGAAATCATCAGAGAAACTATGAAATTGTTTAATTCTGCATGTAGAATTTATTGAAGTGAAAATGGAAACGCTTAAAACTCATGAATTTCGCCCTTAGTGAAATTTCATAACTTTGTCATTTGACTGACCTTGACCACATAAAGTGCTTAGCCTCACCAGATCTAGGTGATCTGAAAGGGGGGCAGCCGTGGCCTAGTGGTTAAGGTGTTCGACTCTAAACTCGAGGGTTGTGAGTTCAAGACCCACACTGGGCACGGTTCGTTTTCGAAGCTTAGGCAATTTCGTTTACCCTACTTTGCCTCAGTCTACTCAGCTGCAAATGAGTACAAACACTGTTTGGAAGGTACCTGCGATGGACTAGTGTCCCGTCCAGGAGAGTCAGTATAACTGCACTGTAAGTTGCTTCGCACTACAGAAACCAGGTTTAAGCACTGGCCATATAAGCCTTCATGGCTTCCCAAGGCGTAATGCCTGGGGGATGACTTTACCTTACCTCACCAGATCTAACGACTAAAGCCAATTCTTTGAATGATTTGAACAAAAATACTCATTTTTTATTAAACTGAAAGCGTATGTTTCTTTAGCTATTCACACACTACATATTAAGACATTACTGAACCGGATTTGCAATAGGCTGTCGTTTTAAGAGCGCCGAACCATCAGTTGAGAGGATGGGTCGAGGCCACCTGCTGCGCTTTTAAAACTTGGGGACATTTTGTTCATTCCACTTTGCTTTCTTTGTCTTTTGGATCAGATGCTAAAAGCCTCTTCTAACTGGCATCTAAGGGGAAGTAAACGATCTCTCACGGGGTAAATGTCGAACCTATCATGGACTCGCTGACCCTAATCTGAAAAAAGGATGGGTACTGCATTAGCATAAAAACATCCTACAAGCAGTGGTGGTGTAGAGAGCCAGGGCCAAGTATTACAACTCAGTCTCCAACAAAAACACGAGCGTGCATTTGTGTAAAAACTCGTATAGAATGATATTTATGAGGTGCTTGAATGTCGGACAATAGATAGGCGCGGTGGTGGAGTGGCTAACCAAGGCTCTAGTACCAGGCACGGAAATTTGGTGTAAAAACCTGGCTCTTAACATTGGGTACTGGCTGAGATGATCACATTTATATGGGCCTGTCTTATTAATTGGGGATGTAAAAGAACCATTGACGATGATATGCATCCTGGCAGTGCCAGTATAGAAAGGTCAGCTCGGTGACAAAATGTTCTGAAAAGGCTGACTAGTTGAATGAGGTCCAACGAGACCATCAGATTGTGGTAACCACAACATGTATAAACTAATGGGTTAATAGAACATGTTGACTGCTAGAAAGGAAGAAGTGATATCTTTAGAAGTGTGGCAACACTATGAAGCAGCTTTTGGTATTGGTTTTATGTAGTTCATGGTGTAGTACATGGTTCTTTAATCCAAGGTAACTTGCTTACAAGCAGACTTTCTGTAGACACCACCTTCATTAGCATCCAGTATGTGAAGTGGCAGGGTTGTAACTACCTGTATATTTCTCAGTACTCCTGCATTGTTGTCCACATATCCAAAGAAATACAGATTAAATACAAGTTAAACCTTACTTTGGGAAGGCTAGGTGTAAAACGCCGCATTTGATAGACATGGCAGAATAAACAGACCAGATTGGTGAAGTATATTGGAATAAGCAAAACATGTTTTTAGTATAATCTGCTGCCATTTAATTTTGATCCCCAAAATAGTGCAAAGTAAAGAAACAATTTATCAGCAAAACAGGAAATGTTTCGTATAAGTGGAAATAAAGTGCCATTGTTTTTAAGATTTGAGTTTTAGGCGTGTTGTACAGTAGAAGTGATGTGAAGAACACCGTCATACCTAGTGTTTCATACCTGGAGACTGGGACACCAGATCATGGGTTGTGTCAATTGCTTAGTTGCTGTGGTTGTAGTATGTGACAGCTAGTGACAGTTCACATCATGAAAACTGACTCCACTGAGCAGAGTTGCTTGAGGCGGTCCCTGATGACAGGTCCATTGAAACATCCCCTGCAAAATCAATAGACTAAACCAACAATTACTGTTTATCTTGTAAGGGTTGTGGGGGGGGGGTGCGGTAATGGCTTTGGGCGACCCACTTAAGTCCACCAGATTCCCATTGACTGGGTGAGATTCCTGAAGAGGTCTGCTGTCTGTCTCTATAAATAACTCTTGTGTTTATAAATATGTGTGGTTGGGGGGAGACAGCAGAGTCTTGAGATGTGTGTAATGTGATAGCAGGTGTTGAATGGGCCAGCCACTACACAAAGCGGTGATGTCATTTGGTATGGCCCCTTACCAACTGTGGCCTGATTTCAGACCAGATATTGATTAGATGAAGTAGGTGGGGGGGGGTTGGTCCAGACACTTCAGGTCAAGCCTACTTGTCTGACAAAGCTTCAGTTCTAAGGTTCCACAAGGAGAAGCAGTATTACAGTAGCTGGACATTGATCCAGTGTTGGCGATATAGTTCACTTAGTGCATACTTCAGCACGATGATCGCATCCATACCGGCCAGAGCTCCCGCCTGCACAGATTTTTTTATACTCCACTTTATTGCTTTTTCTTCATTCGTCCTCGTGGTTAAATGGCAGTGCTATTTTTACGAGCCATCAGGGATTTATTTGATCAGCCAGTTGCCTGATTTATTGGCCATGCGTACTACTCAGGATTAGGCTGCTACTCATGGTCATGTTTATGTTCGTTGCTGTTTCCTAGTACATTTTCTATGACTTGACATGCAGCATTGGCCATTTACTGGCTGGTCTAGGCACAATCCTATTTACATTGTTGAAAGGACTTCCTTAAGCTCTTGGGTAAAATGTATGGTTTTTATTGGATACACAGGCACAAGTTGTTGAATTTATAAGGCTTGCCATTTCTGTGACAATTGGTGAATGTTTACTTAATTGTTAAAATATGTTGAAAAGAAAATTTTTAATATTGGTGAAATTGTAATTAATTGAACATGTTTTAAGTTGTTTTTGTGGCAATTCAATATATGTGTTCTTCCTCTTTGCTCTCTTTATAAAGGGATGAGGCTAGCCCCGGCTGGTATCCCTTTTTCCCCTTTGGTAGTCAACCCGCCTCCCTGTTTTATCTAGATGAGACATCAGTGGGTAATCTATGAACGTAATTCTACCGCATGTGTTCATTCACTCTAGATTACATACAAAATGTTCAGTTTGTTTACAATACCACGTGGCAATGTCTGATTGAATGAGTTTGGTGGATAGACATAAACAAACGTGTCGTGTTTCAGAACATCTTCAACTGTAGTTTTTCTTCAGGTTGCTGATCATTTTGCATTTTTCTATATGATGTATTTTTTAGTGCTGTTTGGCCATCATATAAATGCCACATATTCCATTAGTGTCGAATAAAAGGTTTTATCCAGGGTCTTGTGGCAAGACTCATACAATACAGCAATTACTGGTTGTGCATCTAGCTATGTTTTCTTGTAACAAGCTCCATAATTTCAGTCCTTCACCAGAAATGCATATAGATTTGATGTTAGCACAAATAGGATTGTGTTGAAGTTACTTCACGTATCCTCTTCTTGGCGACGTGTGGCATAAGGCTCATACAAGATCTCGCCAATTCCCTCTGTCTTCGGTTCTCCTTTCCGCTGTGCCCCAAGTCGGCCCGCCAGCCTACTGTTCTTCCAGTGTTGTTTCCCTCTCCTCTTCCCTTCTTGGGTCCAGTGCTGTTCTCACTGGTAGGTCATTGGCCATTCTGAAAACATGTCCAAGCCATTTGTGTCTTCTCCTTTTTAGGATCATGCAAATCTTCTCATGTCTTGTTTGATAGACTCTGGTTTTGGAGATGGCCTCAGGCCAGTACACTTGATAGACTCTGGTGTTGGATATGATTTCAGGCCAGTACACGTGCAGTGAAGTTGTGTTATGCATCAATTTGTAGGTGACAAAGAACAAGAAATGGCGAGACGTCAGCAGTGCCCTCAATATCGGTGGCTCGAGCAGTGCTGGCTTCACGCTGCGCAAGAACTATGCCAAGTATCTGTTTGCATTTGAGTGTCGCTTTGACCGAGGTAACGTCGATCCTCTGCCGATCCTCGCTCAGATAGACGCAGCGTCTAAGAAAGACAGTAAACGCAGCACGTCTTCGACATCAGGTTTGTGCTTGAACTCTTAGGGACATTGATCCAGTGATACAAAATTGGATGTGGGTCCACTTGGGTTATTGCAAAAATAAATGTATTGGTATAATTTTGAGTTTTATTTTTTTAAAGTGTACAGTGCCTCCAAGTTTCCTTTTTGTTTTTTTAATAGGGTTGCATGGGTGGGTGGGGTCACTCCTATCAAACTCCTAAAACATTTCCCACATGTGTAACTATAATCTATGTAAATTCTTTACGCTATTATTTTTTTCAATGCGTGCATGCATTTTGGATCTCATGTGAGTGACGATGTGACCTCTGCCATAGCAATGCCTTGTCCACGTGATAAAGAAACGTGTGTTTTACTATGTAGTCTGTATCGTGATATGTTTTGTATCGTGACCTCTGTATCGCGATACGTATCGTAATGTGGAGTAGTGTATCGTTTCGGCACTGGTGACTACTGATAACTTGTGGCGTGACGGTTACAGGTCTGGAAGGGTGTAAAACCAAGACCCGCAGGACCTATTAAGATCCGTGGTTTCGGTTCCAGGCCTGGACACGCCGAGACTAATGTTGAGACCCATTCTCTTATTGGTTGGTTGTTTTTGCAGTGGCGGCACCGACGCACCAAGTACCGCCTGACATGTACCACCCTGAGATGGCACGGCATAACTACAATGGCTTCCCCAACATGCATCGGCCCCCGTCTATGGGCAATCCTGAGATTATGGTGCACATGGGCCAGATGAATGCCAGCATGCCATACGATGAAGGCAATGGTATGATGCCAAACCAGATGATGCACGGTTCCAGCATGCATGGCGGCATGATGCCGGGTGGCAACTCGATGAGCGGAGGCGGTGTGATGCCAGGGAACTCGCCGATGCTCAACAACACCATGATGGGGCATCCGTCAATGCCAGGTGCCAACATGAACAACGCTGGCATGATGCCAGGCGACATGCCGATGAAGAACAGTGGCATGATGGGAAGTAGTATGTACAGTGGCAGTGGCGGCATGATGAACTCGGTGGGGCCACACAATAGTGGCATGGCGCCGACATCGTCGATGCCGCACTGCAGTACCATGATTAATGAGGGCATGCCGGATCGTGCTGGTATGATGTCGGGTGGCAGCAGTGACAATATCAGCGTGCAGGATCCATTTGCCGATGATGTCGGTAGCCAATACCCGACGAACAAGCCCACCATGTCGGGCGGTATGACCCATTCGCAGCAGAACGCCATGCCGAGCTCGTACGGTAACTATGGCAACCGTGGCAGTAACATGAACAGTGCCATGGCTACTGGCAATCAGCCAGGCCCATACGGAGATGGCACAGTGCAGCCACCTGCTGGCAGCTCTGTTGAGCAGTTCGGCAGTCTCTATCATGGTAACCGTGGCAGTGGCCCAGATGGATTCAGTGGTACACGAGCCATGCAGGACAGTTTTGGCTCGCGAATGCCAGGATGTGGGATGGCAAACCAGTTCGGACAGTACCAAGACCGGTGAGTCACGATCCCCCATTGCTTGTAAGATCATTGTTACTGTTCAGTAACAATGATCTTACAAACAGATGTCGTGTGCTTAAAATGTCTACTATTTCGAAGCATTGCGAAATTGCTTTTAAGCGTTTATATAAAAACTCATTTTAATTTTACATGCTGCATAGAATAATGTTATATCATGAAGAAAATTTTTGGGGAGTTGATGAAAATTGTATTTCATGAAGTTGTGATATTGTTATAAAATTGGACCCTAGATGTCTTTGGTACAGTTGGATCATTGTAAAGACTATATATATTTATGACACTGTTAACTCTACTAGATTCTGGACATAGCTTTTTGTTGATTTGGTTTCATCTTGTTGACATTTTATAGTTTGGAACCTTTTTGAAATATTGACTTTTTTAATTAATCATAGTTTGTGTAATTTTTTAATGTGTTTTGCTCAGGTGATTAGATAGCGCTTCTCCATGCAGACATGTTATCAAAAGTGATTTCTAGCAGTTAATGTCAAAGCGAAACAGAAGTCATGGTTTTGGGGCTATGTACGTAAAAGAAATAATAAAACCATGTGCAATTAAAACCAAAAATATCACGATACTACTACTATTACTACTACTCAGAATGCATTCTAAAAGTGCGAGATTCTAGTAATTTCTCCAGATGACTGAACGCTGACATGTTAACCAGCGAGACCAATAAGCACATAAGCAGTTCTGTCGAAATCGGATTACCTAGACTTTTGCGACATATTAAGGGAGGCCGGTATACACAGAACCAATGCAAGGTGTCAAACAAACGTGTTATTTTGCCACAGATAGGATTAGTTTAGTAAACAGAGGCCAAAATATGTTACATAAGTTGAGTTTGGATGCAAACAGCATAGCCATTTTGTATTGGTAAATATAGGAATAGATGATACAAATATATTTTTATTTGGCGAGCAAATTTTGCTTTTGGACTTTGACACTCATGACATAGGGTTATGTAACAGTATGGCACCGCTCATAAAATTAAGATTTTGTGTGTTCAACAAGGTTTTCCTAGTAAACAACTGGCGTGGTATTCTTAATTGTAGTTGCAAATGGATATGATAGGCCCAAAACTATGACTTTGCATGCTACCAATATTCTTGGATGGAGAGAAGTTCCGGTTTCTTGGGTTGCATTTAAGTGTTGTTTGCTTCTCAAGAAACTTGAGTCTGCCAACAAAGGCCAAGTGAGTGGCCGAAATATTCAGAGAATGTTAATTTTCTTGAGAGGTAAATAACTTGTCATGTTAAACCATTAAACATTCGGCCTCAGTGTGAACAATCTGCTTTATTTGCTAAAAGATACAACTTCTCGGTAGAACAGAATAACAGAACAAAAAGTAACAATGAAATATAACAGAATAAAAACTTTCAGTTCGGAGCAGCAGCCAGATTCCATGGCAACGCCCTCCCGCATGATGCCGGGTGGCATGGCCAATGCCAACCAGGACTCCATGATGCACAGTCGCTACGGCAATCAGATTCAACAACAGCGACCACCCCAAGACCAGTACGGTCAGTTCGGCGGCAGCAGTCAGGGTTATGCTGGCCAGTACCCGGGGTACTCCGGCCAGCAGGGCTATGGGGCGCAGAAAGGGGGCACGAACCAGCAGCGCGACATGTATTCATTGCAACAACCGAAGGGCTATGTTGAATTTGGCCGGAGGGATGGATACAATATGCCTGCGAGTGAGTAGGGCGTGGGGCGTTTCTTTCACAAGTAATCTCATACACATATAAGCTGGGTTTACATGAGGCGATATTGTTGTGGGCCGATGCCATTGCATCGATCAGATTGCAACCTGATCGTCCCATGCATACTACGTCGCCACTACACATCGTGGCGTTGTCGCATGAAATAGAACTGATCCTATTCTGAAGCGACGTTGTGTGCAATATGAATCGACCTTGACCTTTTCTAACGACGTAGCCATCGCCTTGTTGCGGCAACGATATCTCCTCATATAAACCCAGCTTTAGATCAGTTGACTTCAGTTAGTTTTGCACTGACGTTTCACCGACCGTCCAGTTGGCTTCCTAGTAGAGGGATACTTCATGCGACAGCCAGGGGCACCTTGCTGCAAAATGAAGACCTTGGGCAGCCCTCTGAAGAAGCCAGCCGGATGGTTTTCGAAACGTCGGTGCAATACTAAGTAAGTCCGGTGAACAGGTTAATTTGTATTGTGTATTGAAGGGGATTTGAAGCAGACGAATGGTTATAACTGAATTTTGGGTAATGTTGGAATATGTGCTGTCATGGTAGATTGACCAAAAAACAAGGTTTTTATAGCATTTACCTGTGACAGGTATGTTTGTATAAATTATACATCTCTTGCTGAGGGCATTGTGGTTAAGCCACTCTTGAGGCTCATACTGCTATCACAGCAAATCACTTTGATTATATTTTCAAAAACAAAGCAATAAATGTGAATGTTAACAATTTTAATGCTTTATTGGTCAACCCTTGGTGGTCATTTTTATCCCTCCCTTCCCAGTACAAATCTGAGTTTGGTCAACCCATGTGGTTCTGTAAGATACAAGTGACAGTGACATTTTTTGACAACTGCCCTGTTCAACCTTGTGGTTCAAATGGTTTTAAACGCTCCTGGCAGGGTGGGGTGTAGCAGGGTGAAACAGAGAGCCAGTCTGGTTTGAACTCCAAATGCTGGAGAAATATATTCCAGCTAACATAATATTGTGACATGGGAGTGTTTCTTGTTTATTTGCACGCACGCATACATGCATGCTAAGGAGATGCTTTCCACTTGCTGCCACAGATATGAGGCTGGGCCGTGACCAGCAGTGGCAACAGATGCCGCACAGATTCATGCAGCACAATGGTAGCGCCCCCTATGGGATGGGTACAGGGGTGTCGCCAATGCCCCCGTCCTCTGCCTCCTACAGCATGTACAACCGTGCCAGCCACAGGATGTCGCCCCAACGGGCTGACAAAGCGCCCTGTTTCACACATCCTGGCAAAATGCAGGTACGTCATGTCATCTCTTTAGTTTTGTAACACCAGCCTTTTGACAGAGCCTCTAATTTAAAATGAAACTAATTTTACATCAGGAAACAAGTAGGGGGCGACTATTGGGGTTCGTATTACTATCGTGTAGAGGTAGTCAATTAAAAATTATGAATCTGAATGACGCTACTCTAATCGACGATTTTTAGTATCATTGAAAGCATTTTTTTTTCAGTTATTACTGTGACATAAGTAGCCCTGCTGAATCGTTACTATGTGTAGGTTAGTGTATGTATGTATATATATATATATATGTACGATAACTATTAATAGTTCAATTTACTATCGATACTATTGCATCATCATTGCGATGCATCGATAGTTTGATGTATTGTTACACCCATAAAACTAAGTATATAATGTTTGGGAGAATGGGCATGCATGCATAGGTATCAATAACAATAATATATAGTACAACCCCTCGAAGCACCCACCTTTTGAAAACAGCCACTATCACAGTACATTTTTCCCAGATATGCACATCTGTTTATATCTAACCAGCCTCGAATCGGGCCAGGCTACCCACTTTATCTCAGTCACTTGGGTGGCCTCTTAAGGAGGGTTCTACTGTAATGTTGACATGTATGAGGTGGCTGACAGGTGTGTTGAATCGTGTGTCTGTCTGTCTGTAAAACAGAAGCCAGGCATGCATCCGAGTGCATTCCCTCCAAAGAAGGAAGTCCTATTTCCAGTGGGCAGCATCGAGGCCACAACTCCCAAACTGGTGAAGCGTCGCAGATTGAACCACAAAGATATTGGTACGTGTTGCTGTTCACAGTACTAGCACGATTGTTGGAAAATCACAAACTGAGAAATCGGCATTTTCCGTAACTTCAGTGTGATTTCAAATGGATGTCAAATCAGAACCGTTTAAGTTAATTCATTTCTGTTTATTTTGTATGTTATGCAAAAATTTCTTAACCCATTAGACCCCACAACGGCCGCGGCCGGCCGCTCTGTGCAGTCCTGGAACGGCCGTCGCCGGCCACATACAGGACCCTCTATTAAAAAAATCCTTGCGAATAACTACTGAACTAAACGCTACCAAATTTTGCCACACCCTAGCGGATACATTTTACAACAACAACAGCTCGTTACGTGCATATGTTGCCCTTTCGGAAATCTTGATTTTCATCGGTTTTGTTAATGCTATCTCGGAAATTTTTATTTCTATATTTGTCATGATAAAATATGGTGTAACCTGAAAAATAACCGTCAGAATTTTCTAATTTTTTCAGTGGTGCAAAGCTAACACATAGCTACATTTTCTTCGCTGGGTTGCATAGGTTTATAGCATGGGATCATTGTCAAATGTCAGTCGCAAGGTAGAATAACTTTCAAAGTTTTAACAAACTTACTAATTTGTCTTTGCAAATTGTAATCAAATGTCAACATTTTATTAATATATCCTATTTCTATGTATACATGTATGTGGAGAAATTACTACTCTTCAAGATAAACACAACTTGTAATTGTCAATATTGAACAGTTTTTCTACAGATTTTTTAACACAAGGAGGTAAAATCACTCGAAATTTGCCAGAAATCCTGGGAACAGGGGAACATGTTTTAATAAAATCCTGGGGCCTAATGGGTTAATACACTTTCAGAAAGTACTGAAATCTCAATTTATTTAGCTCACCTCAAATCAGATGCGTTGATGTTCAAATTTGTAGTGTGAATAGTTTTAGGTAATGTGCACAGTCGATTTAGTATAAGAATGTACTCTTCTATTATTGAATTGAATTGGCTTCAATCATTTGATCAAGTAAGTTGCGAAAGTGTAAATTTCATTTCACAAAAGCTATATAAGAAATGTGTACAAACGAGGTCTCACGTCATTACGGATAGTAGATGGGATAATTGTTTAGAGAAATGAGTAAGATGTGACGAACGAAAAAGTTTAATTGAGGAAGGGACCTTTAGGCTATGAAAGACATGTCGTACATTTGTCAGTTTGGTTGTCAACAGATGATGAAGAGATGTTTTGTTAAAAGTAAACCTAGTGCTGACGATTCTACTTGAGTTGAAACTGTGTGTTTCTTTGGCAGGGTCAACGGATCCGTGGCGTCTGATGATGGCACTCAAGTCTGGATTAATGGCCGAGAGCACGTGGGCCCTCGACACCATCTTGATACTGCTCCACGATGACAGCACGGTCCCTTACTTTGGTCTGCAGCACCTCCCCGGATTCCTTGAAACGCTGCTCGAACACTTCCGACACTGCCTCATCGAGCTGTTTGGGGATAAGTTCACTGACCTTGAGATCACGACCAGTAAATCAGCGGGTGATGGCATGTCTGACGATGACGACGAGTCACTGACGCAAAATGAGGCGAAACAGAACAGCGTAAGCACATTGAAGACACGCGATGGGAATACAATTGTGATAGACGAATGCCCAAACGACAAGCATTTCCTATTCGATACAAAACGTTGGGACAAGTTTAACAGTTTCGAGAGTCGCCGGCGAGATTGGCAGCATGGAATTGGAGATATATCATTGCACGTACTGTCGCACTTTGAATCGAAAGAGTCCTTCGACTTCCTGCAGAAACGCTTCTTTGGGTGCTGCAAAAGGTCGGCAGGCGCCGCAGAGCTAAAAACCGAGAATGGTTTAAGTAATGAGGACGTTGCGGAGACAGTTGTGGCTGCAGGGAACGGGGATTGTAGCCACGGGCACAGTCCGAAAACGGAAAAAACAGACAAGGTAGATGATGCCACAGGTGTGAATATCGAAGACGAGAGCGTGGATTCAGTAAGCAATAGCACGTGTACAGAGACAGCACCAACGCTGACAGAATCAACGCAGCCAACAGATGACGTAATAAAAACGGAATCAACATCGCAAGACAGTTCTGCTTCTAGTTCCACTGATAAGACAGACGCAGCCGTCAAAACCGAGTCCGTTGGTGAACCAAGCAAGGATTGTCCTAGGGATGCGAATGGTAACCCCATTGACATCAACGGTGTTGTAAAGAAAGAGGAGTCATCACAGGTGAAGAAATCTCTGAGCGACCAGGAACTGGACATATTGTATGGCAGCGATGGCACATGTGTTCTGGATAGTCAAACGCTTGACCGGCTCAAGTGGCTATGGGAGGAATACGACGACGAGGTGAATGTGTGCGAACGTGATCATCCACCGCTACACATAGTTCCTGAAAAGCAAGCTGCCATCTCGCAACGGTGCGTATGCATTTCAAACATCCTTCGCAATCTCTCATTCATTCCGGGCAACGACATTGAGATGTCGCGTCACTCCGGACTCATTTGTGTGCTCGGTCGATTGTTGCTGTTCTACCACACGCACTCAAAGCACGCCGCCAACGAGCAGCGTTTTGATCGGGAAGCCGGCGAGGCAACGTGCGACTCGGAAAGCAGCTGGTGGTTAGACACTGTGGATTCACTGCGTGAGAACACGCTCGTTATTCTCACGAACATCAGCGGCAAGCTGCACATGGATGAGTTCTCCCAGAACATCGGGATGGTCATACTCGACGGTCTTCTCCACTGGGCTGTGTGCCCGTCAGCGTACGCCCATGACTCATTGCCGTCGACGCCAGCGAATCATGTCCTGTCTCCACAACGACTTGCCCTCGAGACACTCTGCAAGTTGTGCGTCACCGAGTCGAACGTTGACCTTCTGCTCGTGACACCACCGTTCAGTCGTATCGTGCGTCTCCTCATGAACCTCGTGCAGATGCTCGCTGATCGACGCGAACAGGTCTTGAGGGAGTTCTCCATCGTGCTCCTGTTGAGCTTCATACAGGGCGACAGCATCGCAGCACGTATTGTTGCTCTTACACACCCCGCAATCTCGCTCTTCATCGACTTTATAGAGGCGGCAGAACAGCAAGCGATGCATATCGCGAACTCTCACGGTGCACAGATGCTGCGTGACAATCCGGAAATGATGGGGACGAGCGTCGACATGCTCCGCCGCACATCCACTATTTTGCTTCACCTCGCTGAGGTGCCCGACAACCAGGCGCTGTTCAACAAATACCAGCAGCGTCTGCTTCACCTGGTAGTCTCACAGATCCTTGATCAGAAGGTTGCCGCCATTCTCACAGACGTTCTCTACGAGTGTTCGCGACACCACCGTAGTTGTAGCAGTTCACAACAGGTGGAATAAATGTTCGTTGTTCAATCTAGAGTTAAATTCGCTTGCGCACCATTGGAGTGACGTCATTGGTTGTGGTGACCGAGGGATGAAGCGGCATTCGCCTGTCCTTCCAAGGTGATATTTCTGAAGGTCACACAGCCTCGAGGGAACGTCTGCACATGCGATTTGTGCGACAACGTCGCCTTGTGGCAGCCGCTCAGGGAATAGCTAATGCTGCAGACCAATGTGAACTACGCTGACACTAGTGATATTGTAAACAGTCTCTACGTAACTAATCTGTACACCGAGTGAAAGACGATGCTACAATTTGCATTTCGTATGCTGACCAAAATATGGACGGTGCAATGTTCGCCACTGGGAGTACAAACTGATGGCATAGAATTAACCGTGCAACGTTTTTCTTCAGTGTACTTAAGACACTAGCTAGGTCATAGGAACGAGGTTTTGGGGGTAAGCCAACTGTTTTGAGGGAAAGTATTGTACATATGTGTGTAGTTGAGAGCTTTTCCGCATCCAGTCGGAGATTGCGTTGGCTCTTGTAGCGCTGGCAAACTCCTCGTTGTCGCCAGTCGAGGCAAAATGCAAAATGACACTCCTAATCATCAAGGGTACACTGGCTGCATGTGTTCACTCGTTCGTTTTGTCCATCCTAGGTGGTGTATTTTTATTTTTGTATTTCATCCTTGCTGCCACCACTAAATGGCAGTACTGGCATACATGCCGTTCTCGATATGCCCTCTCCCCAATCAGCGAAGCGGAGTCGTTTTTGTTAAGGTGGGGGTGCGTGTTTGTGATCAAAGCTGTAGAGGATGTGCGTGCATGGATGCACCTATTTCGAGTAATATTAAATGCAGTGATTGAAGAGTCAGCTGCTGTTACAGTGGCGTTAGCGGATTTCTTTTGTGTAGATGTTGCATTGTTGATACGCTTTACTTAGTGGCCGCAGTACTGTGGCCGCTGGACGGACGGACGTCTGGTGTCGCTAGATGACTGGTCCTGCCTTGTGCGTTCACGGCACCTGCAGCAGCTTTATATTTCTTGTACATCAACACATTGCTAACAGATAAATAAATGTATATAAACCTTGATTCATGTTCAGTCGACATCGATCTCGTCAGTTGGACATTCCTGTGTAAGTTGGTTGTTTCGTCTTCGGGGCCCACTTCGGGGCCCCCTGATGTAGTAAGTACACTCAAGTTATTTTTGATAATTTCTGTGAAATTCTTGCCGTGTAAAAATCCTATTTTTATTGCTGTAGTTATACAAATACTACTGGCTAGAGAATAAAGAATTGTTTTGTTGTTGCAGCCTGTTTATTGTGAATAACAGAAAATATTCAACCCAGTGGCGTGTTCGGTTTAAGAATGTCATCATCATGTTTAGACCTTAAAGCACCTAAAATTGTGTATAAATACAATTTTCAGTCTCACATACATTGTTCATGCTAGCTTAAACAGTTCATAAAAATAAACTTAGACATACAAAAATAATAAAAACATTGTTCATAAAATACAGACCATTCACTAGCTAATTCACAACCGGGATTGGAAGATTATTTGTAAAATAGTGTGCCTGTAATAAACATTTTTGTGTTCTGTAATTTTATGATGGATAAAAATTGATAAAAAAAAACATTTTCTAGGCTAACTTGGATTCTACTTCTCTAGAAGTTTAATTTTGCGAAGATCTTCTTTAGAGGAGACAAACTCGAGTCTGTAACTGGCTTGTTGTCCTCTGTCTCCGAAATCCTTCTTTTACTAGGAGAGCTTATCAACTCTCGTGGATCCTCTTTCGGTGCTGGGGTAATCTCTGGGGTGTCTTCAAGGTTCAGGAGATCCTGGCAGTCTGTGTCGCCCCAGTCAGAAAAGGGTTGACTGTCGCTTTGTTCAACAGGTGCTGGGTTGTCACTTTCACTGCCCAACATGAGACCACAGGGACTACTTGGTGAACTGTTCACAGTAGAGTGTTGAACAGGATTACTAGTGTCTGTTACTGGTGTGGGCATCCTTGGTAGTGTTAGCACTATCCTTGGTGGTGTTGGGGCCAGGCTCTGTGGTGTTGCGTTGTTTGGCTTCACCTGAAACTGATGATTGGAAAAGATTAACACTAACGATATTTTCCCTACTACTAAATTTGATAAAAATTATAATCAAACGGGAATAGGTTTGAATTATTCCAATGAACAAAGTGGCATTTTAACTCCATAAATTGGTATCTGTTGTAGTAAAAATAAGGCCAACTTATATTAGACACCTTTTGGCTGTTCCATTTCCTTGACCAGTTTTCTTGACTCAATACTGACCAGGCTTGGGTTCAAATGGGTGTCAGCGCATTTAAATGCGAGTCAGTGCATTTAAATGGGAGAGCGCATTTAAATGCAAGTCAGTACATTTAAATGGGAGTCAGCGCATTTAAATGCGAGTCGGTACATTTAAATGCAAATGCACCCATCTTATAAATATTAATGAATATAAATGCCAAAAAGTTTTAAATAATGCAAATGTCTGCAATTATTCAAATGCATGACTGAAAAATGCATACCAGTTTACATCAACTTTATTAAATATAGTTGCACAAAAGAAATGCTTTATTACCAAATAATGATTTTTATGACTGAAAAATGCAACAAAGTACATACCAGTTTACACAACGTTATTAAATATAGTTAATAAAACATGCTTTATTACTAAATAATGTTTCGGTAATCAATCACTATTACTCGAAGGAGCACTCATGAATTGGCACTCGCTACAGGTGACATATTTAATTAGGGAAACGGGTTGAACACTAGCTTTGGATAAACAATGGATTTATTCAAGCGAGGAGGCTTCTTTCCCCCATAAAGGGCATGATCAGGCAGCAGCCCTTAATTGCTCAATCTCTTAATAAACCTTGTCCATTCAGAAAAACAGTGTGTGGCATATTTGAGTGTGGCATATGTGCTTAGTAAGAAATACTTGGGCTTTACTGTCTGTAGCTGAAACTTAGCACTTGGTGGAAAGAAAGCATAGTGACAGAATTACTCAAATGAAATACAAACGATAGATAATGAATGACATTATATGTTAAGTGTATGGTGTTGTACGGTATATGGTGATTATGGTCACTATGGTTAAATTTGGTAGGCTTAGTCTTGGTGTCTGCTTGAGATGATCAATTTCTGGGTGAGAAAAATCAAAGCAGTCCAAATTATTAAATGTAATTACATGAAAATATTTAAATTGAGATAGTGAATACCAAAAATATTTGTGATAATTGTGGCCATGGATGTCAAAAGGTTGCCTGAACTTCACTGATTGCATTTCACAGATCAGCTTAGGTTAGCACACAAACTGGGGGTAAGATGGAGGGCAGGAATTTAAGGGCGTTCTACAATAACATGTCCATTGGTAGGGAGATAAGTTGACTGCTAATCATGGCTTCTGCAAATCTGTCTAATGTAAACATTTTGGGCTTGTAGCCAAATTTGCATTGAAGGCATCAACTGTTTTGATTCTTTTGATTCAAATGCAAATGTTTTTTAATCAAGTGCAAATGTTTGTTAATGGTTTTATGTTTTTAAATGATTTTGATGCAGAGCAGGAGGCAATACTGTTGCAAATGCGACATTTTCAAATGCATTTGCATTTGAACACAAGCCAAAAGAGTAAAGTGAGCAATAAAATAGAATTTAAAGAGTCGGTGAACAAATGGAAACTGGCATTTTAAACTCTCGCCTCGATTAAATAAGTTTTTAAATCCTAATGATTTGTAGTTGGCACCAGGAGTATGGCAGATGAGTAGCCCGGCAGTCCGAACGCCAGACTGTAGATCGATGGGACCGGGTTTCCACCCGTTTCAAAACTTGGGCAATTTCATTCACCCCAATAGGGTCAATAGCTTCTGTTCATTCAACTCTATAACCTAATTACGAGTACGTGGATTCCAGTGAGAGAATTACAAGAATGAACAGCTTTTGCAACAATTGCAGCATGGAAGCGTCAATAGAAGTTGAAATGGTGTTTGTGTGAACAAGTCTGAGGCAAAGTGTAACACGCCCTGAGCAATGAATGTTGGTGGGGCATCGTATAAATTGAATGCCTTAATAATGTATACATCTTCCATCTCCCTGTTACTCGATCCCGTCTCCCTGTTATTCCCGTGTCCTTGTTACTCGCTTCCGTCTCCTTGTTACTCCCGTCTCCTTGTTACTCATTTCCGTCTCCCTGTTACTCCAGTCTCCTTGTTACTCGCTCCCGTCTCCCTGATACTCCCGTCTCCTTGTTACTCATTCCCATCTCCCTGTTATCTCCCGTGTCCTTGTTACTCGCTTCCGTTTCCCTGTTACTCCCGTCTCCTTGTTACTCATTTCCGTCTCTCCCTGTTACTCCCGTCTCCTTGTTACTCGTTTCCGTCTCCCTGTTACTCCCGTCTACTTGTTACTCGTTTCCGTCTCCCTGTTACTCCCGTCTACTTGTTACTCGCTTCCGTCTCCCTGTTACTCCCGCCTCCTTGTTACTCGCTCCCGTCTCCCTGTTACTCCCATCTCCTTGTTACTTGCTTCCATCTGCTTGTTACTCCCGCCTCCTTGTTACTCGCTCCCGTCTCCCTGTTACTCCCATCTCCTTGTTACTCGCTTCCATCTGCCTGTTACTCCCGTCTCCTTGTTACTCGCTCCCACCTCCTTGTTACTCGCTCCCGCCTCCTTGTTACTCACTTCCATCTGCCTGTTACTCCCGTCTCCCTGTTACTCCCATCTCCTTGTTACTCGCTTCCATCTGCCTGTTACTCCCGTCTCCTTGTTACTCGCTCCCACCTCCTTGTTACTCGCTCCCGCCTCCTTGTTACTCACTTCCATCTGCCTGTTACTCCCGTCTCCCTGTTACTCCCATCTCCTTGTTACTCGCTTCCATCTGCCTGTTACTCCCGTCTCCTTGTTACTCGCTCCCGTCTTCCTGTTACTCCCATCTCCTTGTTACTCGCTTCCATCTGCCTGTTACTCCTGTCTCCTTGTTACTTGCTCCCATCTCCCTGTTATTCGCTCCCATCTCCCTGCTACTCACTCTCATGTTCTTGAGTTCCTCCTGCATTTTCTCCTGAAGATTTGTGTTGCGCCGTTGTGGCTGCCGACAGATCGCTACGTTCAGATCGGACTGACGTGTCACCAGAATGACGCAGTGACGGCCTCGTGTCACTGCCGTGTAGACATGTTGCCAGGTCTGACAGCTCGCTGGGCCAACGACGTACACAATTGTGTCAACTTCAGACCCCTGTAACAAATAAATGCGCAAACTGTTTGGTAGGAGGGATGGCATTTAGTATCTGAGGTTTTAAAGCGATACATGCAACGAAAAATGTTAAGTTATACAAGTCATTAAATCACCCTTAAAAATAAAGGAATTTAAAAGAAAACCCTCCCCCGTTCTGGTTTCAAAGTCTTAATATGGAAATACGAATCTGCCGATTATATCCCGTTTTCTGAAAAATTCCACTTTATAATTTTTATTCGTTCGCTTTTTCTCCGATCCATATTCTATAATGCAGATATACCCTCCACGCACACGCGTTAGTGGCTGCTTCGCTTCCTGTTTCTTTGTTGATAAAGATGACAGGGACAACTGCGTGTGCGTGCAATGCCGTGCATGCATTTGTGTGTGCGTCATTACATCTTCACCCGGCAATTACCAGCATTGGTTAAGTCAAAGATCGTTCGTGCGGCCGAAAATGTCATCAACAAATCGACCAAAAAAGCATTTTGCGTTCGGTCTGTCGCTGTGATATCAACATTTCCCATGGAGGCATAACGACAAAACACAGAATTCAGAAGCTGAGGAATCATGCAATTAAGAACATACCGAAAATCAGCCAGTGCTTTTCTGTTGAAAATTTGTTGAGAAAGCATCCTTTTACTGTTTTAGCCTTTTATTGAATGTTCATTTGAATTGTATGCATTCTTTGAGTTAGTCCGAGTGCTGTAAATGGCATTTTTTCTTCAGGTTATGGGGGCTGTGCCTTTGGATTTCTATAGGTTGGCTGCTACGTTGGGGGAGAGGGAGACAGAGAAGTGGGGAGAGGGGTGAGGGGGATGGACAGAGAGAGAGAGTGGGAGGAGAGAAGATAAAGAGTCAGAGAGAGAGAGAGAATAACAAGACTGAGATCACCCACCTGGAATGTGTGTATGGTCCTCGCCCAAGCGTGGCGCAGTTGACATCTCTGTAAGTCACACATGTCGATTTCACACATACTGGAGAGGTCGTCGAGCAGAAGCAGTCTCCTCGATATCTTGCCACTCTGGATGGTTCGGTCCTGCAGGAGAACAGTGTTGTCGTCGTGAGTTGCTGGACCAGGTAAGCCACACAATCACTGCCACTAGGTGGACGCAGATGACCATGAAGACGGCTTACATGATGACGAGATAGATGAATCGAGATGACAGACAACTGGGTTGAGATGCATGATGTAGGGAAAGTTACTTCCATCTCCCTCTTACTCACTCCCATCTCCATCTTACTCCCGTCTCCCTGTTACTCACTCCCATCTCCATCTTACTCCCGTTTTCCTGTTACTCATTTCCATCTCCATGTTACTCCCATCTTCATCTTACTCACTCCCATCTTCATCTCACTCGTTCAAATCTCCCTGTTACTCGCTTCCATCTCCCTGTTACTCACTCCGCCTCCCTGTTATTCACTCCCATCTCCCTGTTACTCACTCCCATCTCCCTGTTACTCACTCCCATGTTCTTGACAATAGTTAATAAAGATGACAGGGACAACTGCGTGTGCATGCGTGCGTGCGTGCTTGCGTGCGTGCGTGCGTGCGTGCGTGCGTGCGTGCGTGCGTGCGTGCGTGCGTGCGTGCGTCATTACTTGGAAGACATCTTCACCCAGCAATTACCATCATTGGGTAAGTCAAAAGAAGTAGAAATAGTAGAAGAATGTTTACTGTCACAGTTTTAAGTAATATGCATGCGCAGTCGGTTTAATAACAGTGCAAACCTTTGTGTAACTCATAAAAGTGTAAGTAGCCTTATGCTATAGTATATAGAGCCGGACCATTTTTGCCCTTTCTTCACCGAATTTTGACTGGATAAAAAAATTTGATAGAGTTTGTCCAATGATTTCATCAAAACTGAATAGCACATTTGCACAAATGACCTAGGTTTGATTCTTCGTGAAAACATTGAATTGAGGTGTGACCTTTAACTCAAATAATACAGAAGCTGATGAAGCCATTAAACAACAATGCATGCTCAATTACTTTTATTGATGTGTCTGCATGAGTAGTTGCGTATGTGCATGCGTCATACAGCATTGTTTTCCTGTAAGTAAATACTTGTGTGTGTGTTCTCGTGGAAAACTTACACCTCGTACAAAGAAGATCTCGCCATTGCATAGCCGTCGCACTGTGTTAGCGCTTCGATGGTCCATCACCAATCCATTCTTCGTGCAGCAGACTTTGTCTCCAATGCGAAATTCTCGCTTCCTGCGTCCTTTTATCTTCATGAATACCGAGTGTTTGGAGTAATGTTTACTGCACAATTCGTTGATCGCTTCACAGTCCCGTCTGTCAAATGAAAACAGCTTTATTTTATATGTTATTTACCTGCATTATCCGAATATTTCAACCTGAACTCCATCAGTCCTTCTCCAGCTTGTGTTCCATAGCAACATCAGTCCACTGATGAAAAGGTGCTTGCATCCACCACTGTCTACAGCCAGGTACTTTGGTGATTGGAAATTAAACAGTTTACACAGTAATGTGTGCACAGTATTCCATAATCAATCGTATTTGTTGACAACGTGACGACATCGTTTTCATTTTATATTTAAATTTTTATTCACGTGGTTCAATTTATAACCGTCTTCAAACAATGCTAGTTCCATCTTGGAACTTAATCACGTCAAATTCGTATAAACCTTACAATGTTGCAATCATCAATTTTGTTTTAACAGCCTACATGCACTCAAAGTCAACCCCCATGAAACCACTTGTTTGCAGTGTTGAACAGTGATGTATTGTTATCTGTTTGTCTGACAGAATCGCTTACCTCCTGAACGTTACAAACTGTGATGTCTCCTGGTTGTGCAAGCGCTGCTGCTGTGCCAGGAGTTTCCTGATTTCCTCATCACGAGCTGAAGACATCAACAAAATTACAATCACTGGAAAACTCACAAAATACATTATTGTCATTAACAGTGCATGATTCAATCCTGAATCTCGCAATCATGGCAGCCAGCTTGCCCGACCAACTCCTAGCCTGTTTATACTATTTCTTTGATTGCTTGCAATTCCTGCCATTATGTTCTCATATTCAGAATCTTGTGCAGCGGCAGCCTTCATCTTAAATATATCTAACAGTATACTTCAAAACAATACCTGCACGTATAATTCCTCAACTGATTCAATGCAAACAAGTGCTGCCACCTACCATACTCGGGATACTGGTGTGACCCATCTGTGTTTTCGTCAATCGTGGACTGACAGAAGCGACGATTGGTGTCAACAATGGGACACTGACGCTGGGAGATGCGCTTTGCGTTGTCAACAATCAACTGGGATTCAGAGCGGTGGTTTGTGGACAGCATGATACTGCAGTGCGCAGTCCATAAAGCAGCGTACATGTCTGCGAGAAAGTTACCTACAACATAACACGGCATCTCGGTCTGACTCAAGATTTTATGCATACTTTTATTTGGTTTTCAGTTAATTTCAAAATTTTTTGACAGTTTTCAGCTGTCGTTACCAGACTAACTACCGTTAGATGGCTGCACCGTTATCATTCTACGCAGCTGTCATCACGCCCATCTAGTGGTAACCAGTCGGCAGTTGAAAGCTACAAAACCATTACAAACAAAAAAGGTAAAATTTACTGTGAAAAACAAGGAAAAGCTTAATATATTAGTCTGATGAATCTCTTCTCAGTTTATACATACAATTAACATACCGTATTCGACCTATTAAGTATACATGCCCTAATTAGCATACACCGTCTTTTTTAATCAGCAGGATCCATAATTATTGTAATTTGACAGGTGTGGAACAACTGAAAAGTGTCACCATCTGATGTTAAACAGCCACTTCTCAGCTGTCACCAAATAACACCACTAGTGTTAAAGAGTTACCTCATTGTTTAGAGAAACAAATTTTGGTGTGTGCTTATAAGAACAGATTCCTTGACATGTTTCTATGCTTATTATGTTGAATAAGGTACATGTAATATTATGAACATAGATATATATACACATAGATTCAGAGATTCAGGTATCACATTTCTTATTTCATAATCTCCAGTTTAAAAAACAATGCTTGTCAGACCTGTTCTTTCAAACTCCTACTCGACTTCTCTGGGAAGCATTCAGCCATGCTGTAACTACTGCGAGAAGACTGTTCACATATCCATCTCTGTCTATAACCAGGTATTCATTTATATATCTGAGTGAACTGAAGCAACATGGTGTGAACAAAATTGCCAAAGCTTTGAAATGGCAACAAGAGGATTCGAACCTTAGTCCTCTCGATTGAGAGACTACCAGCTTCGCTACTGTGCCCTAACAAAGCATTGGGGCAACAAGATAGTTCTTACCTGGCGCAATAGATGGCAGCTGTTTGACGTCTCCAAGTAGCACGAGTTTGCGCAACTTAGCATAGCTAAGCAACATGTCAAGAACTGTGGCGAACGTCTGCACAGAAACGAGGCTGCATTCATCGGCGATAAAAACTTCGACCCGTGCGAACTTCCATTCCATTTCTTCGGCAGAAAGCTGTTGGTAATTGCCATACCTGGGACAAAATCCTAACTTCTCCCTCCAAGCACGGCAGCTATACATCACCTGATGCAGTGTATAACCAGGCACGCTGGACCTCTGTCCCAGCAGGTTGGCTACTTTCCCAGTTGGTGCGGACAACAGAATTCTGGGGAAATCATCAGTCTGTGGCGTGGGACATTGGGCAGGTGTTGGTTGGTTGTCTGGCTCTCTCTTGAGGGTGTCGGCCAAGTTGTCCATGTCGGGTGTAATTTGAGACAGAGTGAAGTCATCGATGTCAGCCTGGTCAAACTCTTCCTCGACATACCTGGCAACAATTTATGAAAACTCACAAAACATTGAAAGGAATGTACAACAATTTTCACTGAACGATGTAACGATACTGAATTGATTAGAATTGATGGCATTTTGGTTGGTTAATAATAATATCCATACCAAATGTGTTATTATTGTCATATTTCACCTCTTAATATTTTCATTCACTTTCATTCACTACCTTCGCTTTAGCATGACTTCAACTTTAACTTTAATTAACTAAGTCAAATATGCACAAGAAGTGCTTTAAGTCAAAGATTGCATGAATAATTAAAGATATTGCTAATAATATTCACGAAAACCACTTACCTGCATACAGTGATTATGATTATGGTGGTGTCAGAATGACAGTAATCTGCCTATTTCAGAGTCATTTCCGCTGAATTAACAGGATTAACTATTAATACCTGTGTAAAGAGGGATGAAAGAATGATAGAGGAGGATGACAAGTGGAAGGAGAAGGCTGCTGATAGGAAGAAGGGGAAAGGGATAACAACTGGGGCTGTGCAGCAGTACAAGAACTATCTCACCACTTTATAAAGGGAGCCACGAGGAAGAACCCAACCTTCAGAATCAGAAGTGTTCATTAGACCCAAAATTACACAACACAATATTGTCACAGAACTTTAGCAATAAAAATAGTGTTTTTCATAACGATCGGTAAATATAAATTCTTAAATAAAACAAGCAGTGCACTGATTAATTTATTGTAACTAAGAAAATTTTATACTTAGCATTTACACTTTAACAAAATGTGATTAAAAAAAAAAACAGCTAACCTACCTCTGATGTTGGATGTGATGGACCAGCTTACTGACCACGTGAGTCTTCCCACATCCCCCGGCCCCAGAGATGACCACAACTGGCTTGTCAGCAATCATTCCAGCCGCTCTCATCTGGTCAGGGTCTTTCTGAATGTCCTTGAACTGTCCACTGTATGGAAAGGTAGAGGTCACACACACAATTAGACACATTATGCCACTGTAGATATTACAAATCTTTCACTGCATCAAGTCAGTGGTGCTTTCAAAGGGATACCTTTTTAAGGCACATCACTGAAGTGCGTCAATATTGAACATAGTCATATTATATTATTATAACTAAATCTTAAAATTTTATATCAATGCAAAATTTTTCAAAACTTAAATACCCATCAAACTTGAACTGTAATTCCAGTCGCCAGGATGCACAACTTACCTTGAACACATGGATAACTCAGTGTTTCCCCGATCCCGGTAATTTCAAGTTATACTTTAGCTGTCCGTCTCGGCCATGGCT
The DNA here is from genome assembly GCA_963662155.1 of Lamellibrachia columna. Taxonomy (NCBI): domain Eukaryota; kingdom Metazoa; phylum Annelida; class Polychaeta; order Sabellida; family Siboglinidae; genus Lamellibrachia; species Lamellibrachia columna. The sequence goes on from OY759270.1 coordinate 11,599,348, forward strand.
CTAAGCATCACTGTTTAGAGAGACTTTTTTTTCGCAGCCGCTAATCTTATTTTCACACTAGAGTCAGTGAGGCCACGACAGGCTACACATTTACCCTGCGTGGGAAATTTTAATTCCCCTGGTATAGACCCCAGGTAGAAGAGACCTACTTTAAGTGTATCATACGAAAGACAAGCAAAGTGGGGTGATTGCAATTGCCCAAGTTTTGAAATGGACTCTAATCCCACCCAGCGATCCTCTTGATTGACAGGACACTGCACCCCACTCTTGATTGACAGGACACTACACTCCACTTTTGATTGACAGGACACTGCACCCCACTCTTGATTGACAGGACACTGCACCCCACTCTCGATTGACAGTCCACCAACCCCACTCTTGATTGACACCATGCTTTGGCCGTGTCGTAGATGTAGAGCGTCTCTCTCTGCACCGCACCCCACTCTTGATTGACAGGACACCGCACACCACTCTTGGTTGACAGGGCCTCGCACCCCACTCTTGATTGACAGGACACCACACCCCACTCTTATTATCCCAGCTAACATTCACCCACCTCTGAAAATCGACATTGAGGTCCCACGGATCAACGGAATGTCGCTGGAACAATTTCCACACGCCCTGAGCGATGTTCCGCTCAGCCTTCCACAGCTTGTAGAGAAACACATTCGTATCCGATCCACTCGGCTTCAGCTTCACGATGCACTCCTGCGAAAGAAATCTCAAGGCTTCATCCCAGTTGTCAAAGTCATGCACACAAGCTGGTTTATGATTGTGGCGAAGTTTCATCTCCGACACAAACGTGTGGCCGCCGCGGCGACAGCATGCTTTGAGCGTGTCATAGATGTACAGCGCGTCTCTCTGCACCGGAGACAGTTTGTTGATCAAGCCACTAGATATGTATGACTGCAAGGTCGCTTCGCAGCCATATGTGTTGAATCTGGAGCCAAGCACCTGAAATATGTAATGACACATTTCTATTACATTATGCCATGTTATTTGAGATAATTTGCTGGATGAGAAAGCTAGCCAGTTTATTTCTCATACAACATCAAACAACAGGTGTGATATTTAAATCCAAGGCGATATCATCACCACTATGCGGCAGTGGTTACGTCATTAGAAAAGGTCATAATTTTGTATCACATGCGATGCCACTTCAAAATAGATCAATGATAATTTTAGTAATATAGCAAACAACAAATGCAAAGCACGGAGATGGATTCAACTGTAAAATGTGTAATAATTACAGTTACAGCATAATTGTAAATAGTTTTTTTATAACAATATAATTGTAATTGAAAGTTCATTTGCACCCATCCCTGGCAGCAAGAATGCACAAATTCACCTAAAAGTTAGTAAAAAAATACTTTCAATATGCAGTAACGATGCATGTAATCTTCTTTTTGTAAAATAATGTACCATATTCGACCTAATAACTATACAGTATGGTTGAAAAAAATTGGGCCATGGAAAATATCAAAGAATCTGTTCATATAAGCACCATAATTTGTTTCATTAGACAATAAGGTAACTGTTTAACACTAGTGGTGTAATTGTAACTGATCTTTCTGAAGCGATGTAACCGTAATTGTAATCATTGTAATAAGCTTGCATGATGCCGTGTAATTGGAATAGACCATTGCACCACAGCAGGCACCTCTCTGTCTCCACCCTTGGGTCCAGACATCTCCACATCCACCCTGAGGAACTGTGCCGACCAAATTTCTACGGTCTTCACAGACATCTACAACTGTTCTCTCCAGCAGTGCAGAGTTAAAGTCTGCTTCAAAACTTCCATTATACCTATTCCCAAGAAGTCCAAGACCTCCCGGATGAATGACTACCGTCCAGTGCATTGACCTCAGTCGCCATGAAAGTGTTTGAGCGCATAGTCCTCAACACCTGAAGACGGCCACTAACGGCCTCCTGAACCCGCACCAGTTTGCATATCAGGCAAACATATCATTAGACGAAGTGGTCGCTTTAGATCTGCACCACATTCTGAAGCACCTGGAGCGGCCAGGAACCTATGCCATGATCCCGTTCATTGACTTCAGCTCAGCATTCAACACCATCATCCTACTACAAGCTACAAGCTGTTTGATCAACTGTCCCTGTTGAATGTACATCCTGTCATCTGTCACTGGGTTCTCAACTTTCTTCTTCATAGGCCTCATTCTGTCAACAACTCTCTCTCCAAACCTCTCATCCTGAATACTGGTGTCCCACAGGGTTGTGTGCTATCCCCCTTTCTGTTCACTCTCTTCACCAATGACTGTGTCTCCGTGGACCAATCTGTCCTTGTGACTAAGTTTTCTGATGACACCACGGTGGAGGGCTGCATTGAGAATGCTGACGAGACGGCATGCAGGGATGAGGTTCAGAGAATGGTTGGCTGGTGTGCAGAAAACAACCTCGAATTTAACATGTCAAAGACAAAAGAAATGATCGTTGACCTTTGCAGGAAGAAGACTCCCATCCGCCCTCTTTCATTAAATGGCGTGGAAGTCGAACAAGTTGAATATTTCAGATTCCTTGGGACAACAATCTCAAGCGATCTCAGTTGAGGCAAGAACACACTGTGCATCACAAAAAAGGCACAACGCCTGTACTAGAACCAAGGCTTAGGAACAGCTTTTACCCGCAGACTGCGAGACACTTGAACGGAGAGGTCTTCCTCGTGCCATAACTCTGTCTTCTGCCAGTGCCGTTCTTACGTTCCTATGTCGCCGTGCCAATTTTACTCATCTAACTATTTATTTATTTTTACAATTTTACTGTTTCTTAAGTAATGTTCAGACGGTTGCAATGGTGCAATTCATGAAAATTACTATTATTATATAATCCTACCAAGTTAGTACTTTTATGCCTGGAGACAGGCGAATTTCTTAAAAAATTGTTGGCAGTTGGCATTGTTATTATCTTATACACGTCTTAGCCTAGTTGTGTCTCTTTTGTAATGTTTCTGATTTACATGTACAACTTGACATAGGCGAGAGTGGGTGGTGTGTGTGGATGTGTGTAATTGGATGGCTGCTTCTGGGGTGGGTGGGTGAGTTCTTATGCCACAACACCACAAATTCCTTGTTCATTTTTTAAAATGTTACTTGGCAATAAACCATCTGAATCTGAATAACTAAACTTAACCCTAACTTAACCCTAGTATGGAATAAAGCCAGCGGCACTTTCATCAGGTATACAAGATTTAACCAGATTTAACAAGATTGCCATCCCAAACAACAAGTTCCAGATAGCAAGTGGACAAGGAAGCCATTGGCTTATCTAGAGTCCAACAATTTTCTCATCTATGTGTAGCCCACCCTTATCATAATTTTTATATCTGTCAATTCTATTTTTAAACATAGTCACACTACAAGCATTAACACAATCATTTGGCAGTTTGTTCCATTCATTTATCACCCTCTGTGAGAAAGAGTACTTTCTCATGTCCAACCTACACTGCTCCTTAACTAATGCTGCTTTGTGTCCTCTTGTTCTACTGCCTTCTTTAAGTTTGAAGAACATATTCCTATCAACATCCTCATAACCGTTCACTATTTTAAATACTTCTATTTGGTCTCCTCTTAGTCTCCTGGTCTCTAGTTTTGTCAAACCACGTTGTAATAAGCGACTTTCGTAACTAAAGTCTCTCAATTCTGGAATCATTTTGGTTGCTCTTCGTTGTATTCTTTCTAGCTTGTCTATGTCCTTTTTACGATACGGCCTCCAATACAATATTCCAAATGTGGTCTAACTATTGCTTTGTACAGGGGTACAATTAGCTGTTTCTCCTTATACATGATAGTTCTCCTAATTAGCCCTAGAATTTTGATTTCCTTTTGAAGCAGCAATCCCACATTGCTCTGAAACTTTCATGTCAGCACTAAATGTTACTCCTAAGTACTTTTCTTGTGTGATTCTACCTAGTACAGCATCCCCAATTTTATATTCTTCGTCCATGTTTCCATTTCCGGTACTACCGCTTCTTGTATTTTGCCAGAACTACTTACACTGGAGTAGCCGAACACCCATGGTTCATCCTTCAATGCCTCCTGAAGATTCTCCAGTACTCTGAGAATTACCCTAACTGTGTCCACAAGTCTCGTGAATTTTCTTGGCAGCAACTGCGGAATGAACTCGTAAAACAGCTCCAGGCCAAAATAGCTTAACACCAGGGAACCATTGGCTGAAATGTAAAATGGTTTTCATTAGTCAACTGATATGCAGCTAGTTGGGATTCCGTGTAATTAAAATGCCCAAATTTAATTAAAATTCTCTTAATTTTTCCTTTTCAAAGTACATTAACACTGTTATACTTTATGTTTCAAAATGTTATCTTTATTGCTGTAGTACACCCCTATATGTAGATACACCCATATATATATATATATATATATATATATATATATATATATATATATATATATATATATATATATATATATATATATAATACTAAATTATGATGCCTTGTGATACACACCTAAATATACAAAAATTATGATGCCCCATGATACACCCCTATATATAATAAACATATGATGCCCATGATACACCCTTATTTATGACAGAACAACACGACACATGTAATAAAAGCTCCGCATTTATTATTCATCTTGGCAATAAAATGGGACAGTCTGGCCAGATCTCTCTAGGGCCAGCTGTGACACCCTGAGAACTGGATGCAAGACCTGGATATTTCACGTGACAGGACTGCGGTCCTGGGCCAGCTATTTGATCATGATCATGTGACTGCGGTCACATGACCAGAGGCCTGGGGTCTGCATCCCTCTGGGTGTCCAGCCATCCCAAAAAGAGGTGTTTAGATCGATTGCCCCAAGATATTAGGACGGAGCGGAAAGTTGGATAATACTGAATGGTTGTTAATCAACAACCAACCTGTTGCAGTATCATAAAGACGATTATTACTCATAATCTTGACCTGTGAAGCAATTATAGTTCTATATAGGTTATATCTACATACTGAAATACATACCTGGTAGTAGCTTTTCACGCAAGAAAAAAAAAATATATATATATATATGTAGAGTAAACAATTATAATTGTACCCACGCAGTTAGTGCCACAACCGTATGACTTAATATACATACATACATACTGTTGACAAAGTGGCTTGTCTTGGTCATGACTATGTAAATAAGTGAAACTCATTTTAAAACATGCATATTTATAGTGCGATATGTCCTAAGAACATTATCACACGTCCATGTTGCGTGTAGCATCATTGTTCTCACACATCAAAATACTGATCAGTACTAGTCGTATACTACGCTACGAAATCATAGTTGTCACAAATGTAAAACTACATACATGTACATATATATATATATATATATATATATATATATATATATATATATATATATTGTAGCACACCGATCACACTCCTTATCTAAAGTGATACTAAACCCATGGTTAGCAAATTATTCACAAGTTACTGCACATGGCTTGTTGGGCTTCTCTTGATGATTTGCAAGATGTTTGAATATACCTGCAGTAACAATCAGAGTTCCATCTGCCCAGTGTTCGTATCATGTGATCTGGAATGTGTGCAGCTATACAAAGATGGATTGTAACTAAGACTGAAAAGAAGCGTCTTTAATTTCTCTATTATGAAACAGCATGTTAATGGCACCCCTGTTAAAGTGGTAAACAAAGGGTCATGTGACTGGGCTGCCATATCACTCCTTGTCTGCAGCAGGGCCATCATAGTCTGGAAAGGGCAAATGCTCTGCTTGGTTGCAAAATATTTAAGAGTTACCCCTTTGCGAAATGGATCTGTCTTTGATCTTTTCAACTGAACTGTGAAATACCTTTCATGAATATGAAACTGTATGTCACCTATACTCAAATCTGTTTGAGGGTCAACAGTGTTAGACCAACTTGTGAATTCTCCACATCTTAAAAATCCAAAGAAAGCCAGACAGAATGCTGTCTCTAGGACTAAGTCTTCATATGGGCCCAAGACACCTGATCTTAGAACATTACACATTTTACTTAAAATTTCTCCTGTAATAGGTAGCCTGGGTTTAAACTACATTATCCTGTGATTTCTTTACTGCTTTTAGAATAGTTTGCAAACGCAGGAATGACTGGCCATTTACAAAACAGCATGGGTCCTGAGAACCTGCCTTGATATACACAAACCTAATGCCTGCTAGATATGTCTTCATGGTAGAATACTTTAACTGTAAGAAACTAAAACAGTGTACCACAAAGTAGAAAAGAATTTCTTCTGATATAGTCGGGTGTGTAGGACTCAGGCTTCCATATGGATACATATCTGAAAATCTTCTAAATGCTCTAAAACCTGCTTCATATACTGTCCTGGTAGACTTGTTTATTGACATATCCCATAGCTGGTCATCTACACTACCTAATACCACATCACATCCGAGGGCATTGGACACTGGCAGGGTTTGTGTGCTGCCCCGGGTGCGAGCTGTCTGAATCTGCTGACCTGGAACCGAGATATTGCATCAGCAATGTTATTATTAATACCTAGGATGTGTTTAGCAATAATTATAAAGTTACCAGATGCAGCACACCATGTTAAGCATCTCATTAACCTCATAATGGGTTGGACTTTAGATCTACCCTTGTTAATGATATGGACAGTAGCTTCATTATCACAGAAGATAATTTTCTTGCCCTTCCACTCTGATCCCCATAGTATAGCTGACACTACAATAGGGTACAGCTCCAAAAATGCTATAGATAGCTGCTCATTATCTTTGAGCATCAACTCTGCAGGCCATCTACCCTGAAACCACCTGTTCCTAAAGAAACCATCATATCCAACTGTGGCAGCAGCATCTGTATACAGTGTAAAGTCAACTGCTTTAATCACTTCTCGATCTAGAAAGAAGGCCACCCCATTCCACTCAGTGAGAAATCTACACCACATAGCTATATCTAGTAGACATTCTTTGTTGAGTCTCACAGTGATGTAATTGTTCACAGAGGCTGCCAAAGATAAGAGATAAGCTACAAAGCTTTGACCATGTGGAATTACCCTGGAAGCAAAATTTAGGTGACCCAATAAGCTGAGCAGCTCCCTCTTTGAAATATTGTTCTTATTTTTGAACATATCCAGTATAGTGATTATCCGGCTAAGTTTGTCATCAGACAACCTGGCTTCCATTCCGTCAGTGTCGAGGATTATCCCTAAATACTGGAACTGTACAGTAAGTCCCGGGGTCTTATGTGGGGCTGTTGGGACACGTAGCCTGTTAAATACCAAGGTAAGCAGAGCCATTGTTTTCTCTGCCGTGGCATTGGGTGGATCTATAGTTAGAAAGTCACCTAACAAATGTAACATAAACATAATTCCATAGTTATGCTGGGCTATCAACAAATCGCTTGTGAAAGCCAGTCAAACATTTTTTTGGACAGCTGCCAAAAACTAGCCTAGATTAGAACTAGATTAGAAACATTATTCTCCATTCCACTTGACTCCATATAGATGCCACAGTGATGGATGGATCGGAATCTGCTTAAACACATCTACTATGTCAGTCTTATATAACCAAGATCCCTGACCCCTATCTAGGATCCCCTGTATAGCATCATCTAATTTAACATAGGACAGAGTATTCCTCTTTGTTGATCAGCTCATTTAAACTTGTATGTTTGTCACTGTTATGTGGGGCGGATAAATCAACAATGAGACGCTTCTTCCCAGAATAGGTGTCCTCGGCAAAACCCAGGGGACTTACTCTGTATAGTGAAAAGGGGGGTGTTCTGAATGGACCTACCAGGAACCCTTTCTTCACTTCTTTCATTATAAGTTGACTGACTATTTCGGGATGTGCCTTTGCTGACAAGTTATTTGGACATTCCAAACTGGCCACTGGTGGCTCACTAATCCCAGTAAAGAAGCCCTCCCTTAAACCTGTGATCACATTTGTCACAAAGTCCTTATCTGGATGCCCCACTAGCTCCCCCTCCAGTCTGTCTATGTCAATAGGTGTGGGAGTCACTGTCTGGCTGCCAAGTGTGTTCGTCTCCTTTTTTGCTATTTGTATAGGAGTCACAGTCTGCACGTCAGTAGTGTCTGTTTTTACTAGTCACTGTGTCGGTCTAGTGGTGTTGTGGGGTGTCTTAGTTCGGTGTCTATCGGACATGTTCCTACCATCTGGCCTGGTTGGGCAGGATACACTGGCATGTGGGGCCCTGCAAACCAGGCACAAGTGCACAAACCTACAATTCTGCCTCGAGCAGCCGCACTCGGAATTGTAGTTATTGCAAACTTCTCTCTGGCCTACACTAACCCTGGGCCTACCCTGAAAGTCTGTTTGCCTGCTAGTGACATTACCTCGGGGGAATTGGTGGTTGTGTGTTTTAGGGTTGACAAGAAGGGGACAGAAACTGCTCAAGTGAGCCACACTGCCACACAGCGAACACACATTTGCTTTCTGTCCAACAAACAGTGAACAAAACAGACCATTGTCTCAGACTTTAATGTTCTTTAACTACTTTAACGTTCTGCTTTTGGATAAGTGCGGCTGCTCGGGCAGAAAATGATCGGTGGTATTCATAGAAAGCGGTGCCATCAATCCGTGAAGCAATACCTACCACAATGGCCTCATAAGCATCTAACTCCTTACGACGGTCCCAAACTTCACACATAATGTTATGGTATTTGTTAAACACGCAATTGAATTCAGGCAGGGTAAGATTGTGGTTAACGCGAGGGTCAGAGGACAATGGGCGAAGGTGTTCAAAGCCGTCTACTCCAGAGTAACGCCTACTAACGGTTGTACTCGCCGAGATCAAAAAGAGGGATCAGATGCCAGATTATGTCTTTACCTCGAGGATGGACAATCTCAGGGCAGGTGACACAGTCTCAACGTCAGGTAGATTTTCAGACGGAATCCCTGATGTCGAACACAGCCATATGTACGAGTTGGCGAACGCTGGTTCAGATCGTAGGGACTTCTCCGTAGCAAGTTCGATAGATGTCATCGCAGTAGTCAGGGTGTACGTGCCATTTCCTCGAGGTGACACCAACATGCCCATCGCAGCTGGCGTGTCTGCATCGGTTCGTGCAGCCAACATCAACGAAGATAACGGTGCCATACTTGCCCACGCGGTTCCTGGTCCATCGGAGGGGTGTCGTGCGGAGATAATCTCCCGCATCTGTATTGTCACCGCCGACACGGAACTTTGTAGTGCTCGCACAACATCGGCCAGTGGCTCCACACTACTGATGGAGGCAATACTCAGCTGGGGCAAATCACATTCCATCGTTGTTGCATTGTTCGGACTCTCTTGAGCCAGAATCTGACCCCCACCCGAGAGAAAAACGTTAGAGCCAGTAGGTTGATGCCGCTGTCATGCTCTGGTAGCGATCCCATTGAGATCTGCTGCAACGCTCCAACGGGTTACCGGAGGTGACGGCGGCGGCCTCGCACGGAGAGCACTGGCACTAGCATCAGGCGTAGGTTGATTGTAAGTGGTCTCGCCCCCCTCGTTGGTGTTGTGGAAGTTATCCTTGTAAATTCGCACAAGCTGTGCCTTCTTGGTGCCAGTAGGCAATTTTATGCCGCGTTCATCAATGCGCTTACGGAGTGAAGCTTTTGACCAGTTGGCAGGGAGTCCAACATCCCAGCGCCAATGTTCCCCGGCTGGACTTGTTTCAGGGTCCGTAGCCCCGTAGGCGTAGTCGATGCCGATGTTGTGATGTTTTCGAAGAAGTCCACAGAAACCGGCGCTGCCGGGGGCGAGTGAATAGATCTTGACGACGGCAATCTGCTGGTAGATATCGTCGTTCCGCTGCGCTTCATCTCAGTCATCCTCGCAGCATTTTGAGTACGTAAATATGAATTAAAAACAACAAATACAAATTACGTATTTCCTTGTCCATGCTACGAGACAAATAGGGCCCAAGGAAGGGATGTTACTAGATCCCACTGCTGGGATAATGCTTATAATTGGTCAGACACCCCCTGCTGTGAGGGAATATAAGGGGTGCTGCCAGCTCCCATAGCAGGGTTAATGCTTGTAATTGCGGTGAGGGGATGAACCTTTTAATTGGTCAGCTTTCATTCCCCCAGGCCCCTGGTAGGGATGGTCCCTGGCCTCCAGTAGGCTCCTAAAATGCATCGGTCAGTTGTTATAATTATTATCCATGTCAGACATGTGCCTAACTAACACTCACCTGTCATTAGACGATGTAGGGTTCCGGCCACTGCCTTATTGTCTTCAGACATGGCAGCAAATTCTTCCAGCAGCGTTGGCAACGTCTTGAAGGTCAGCTGATTTGCCTTCCCTATGGATCTGCAATGCGAAAGGCATAATGTGTGTATTCAACATGCAGATACACCTGTATTTCAAAGCAGGAAACATACCAGATGATCAGCATTATGTTAATTGCATTACACTATAATTAACTGCCAGTTGTTTCAAAATAAAATAATCTCCCCGATCCATTGTCATTACATGTAACATATATAAGGTTCACTATGCATATTTCTTCACCTTTTATATTGCAAACCTATACATTTTTAGAAATGATGCTGAATGTGCAGTTTTAGCAGTCAAAATCCAATGAAGGGATGTTGCCAGATCCCACTGCAGGGAAACTGCTTCTAATTGGTCAGAGATCAGGGGTGCTGCCAGCTCCCATAGTAGGGTTAATGCTTGTAATTGGTCAGAGGCCCCCCCCCCGGCACTGAGGGGATGAACATTTTAATTAGTCAGCTTTCTTTCCCCCAGGCCCTTGGTAGGGATGGTCCTTGGCCTCCGGTAGGCTCCCAAGATGCATCAGTCAGTTGTTCTGTCATAAACCACGCACAATGATAACACTATGCTTCAATTTATGATGGAACAACACGAATCATGTAATAAAAGCTTCATGTTTATTATTAATCTTGGCAATAAAACAGGACAGTCCGGCCAGATCTCTCTGGGGCCAGCTGTGACGCCCTGAGAACTGTATGCGAGACCCGGATATTTCACGTGACCAGACTGAGGTCTTCGGCCAGCTATTTGATCATGATCATGTGCAGTCACTGCGATCACATGAACAGAGAATCCTGGGGTCTGCATCCCTTTGGATGTCCAGCCAGCCCAAAAAGAGGTGTTTAGACCAAATGCCCCAAGATAGAAGGACGGTTGTTAATCAACAACCTTGCCTGTGAAGTAATCATAGTTGGTTCTATCAACATACTGAAATATATAGTAGCTTCTCATACAGGAAATATATATATATATATATATATATATATATATATATATATATATATATATATATATATATATATATATATATATATATATATATATTGACTGTCAATCTCATTGGAAGTTATCCTCGTAATTTCGCATGAGCTGTGCCTTCTTGATGCCAGTAGGTAGCATTCCTCGATGCGCATATTGGGTGAAACTGTTGAACAGTTGGCAGGACGTCCAACATTCCAGCGACGATGTTCAACTGCTGGACTTGTTTCAGGGTCCGTAGGTGTAGTCGATGGCGTGATGTGTTCGTTCAAGGGTGCTGCCGGGGGAGAGTAAATAGATTCTCTACGACGCCGACCTGCTGGTAGATATCATTGTTCCGTTGCGCATTTCAAGTACGTAAATGTGGATGAAAAGCAACAAATAAAAATGAAGTGTTTCCTTGTTCGTGCTACGAGACAAAGATGGCCAGATCCCACTGCTGGGATAATACTTCTAATTGGTCAGACGCCCCCTGCAGTGAGGGAATATAAGGGGTGCTGCCAGCTTCCATAGCAAGGTTAATGCTTGTAATTGGTCAGAGGCCCCTTGCAGTGAGGGGATGAACCTTCTAATTGGTCAGCTTCCTTTCCCTGGCCTCCGATAGGCTCCCAAGATGCATCGGTCAGTTGTTCTGTCATAAACCATGCATATTGATAACACTATGTTTCAATTTAATTTAATATAATAACAATGTAAAACTATAATAAAAAACACATTTTTGCAATAATTACTGAAAAACATTTATGACTTTGAATCTGACATTTGATAGCTCACTATCTCACAAAATGTTAAACTAGTAGAAGCATTTAGACTTGAAAATATTTTAAATACGTGTGAAAGTATTTCATTTACACAATAAAAAATTGCATTTGCAGAAATATTAAATATTTAAAATTTACTGACCTACTGTCTGGCATTTGCCTGTTAGTAGAGGCATCATACCTTAGTGAATCTATGAACATTTGTAAATGTTCAGATTTGACTTTGCATGAAGTCAGGAAGAGTGGTACAACTTTGTCGTTGACAACTCTTTTGTCTTGGCGAAGATAGTATGCAGCACTACTACACAGCTCCCAGAAGTCACTGTGCTTCGTCACTGTCATCCGAGCTGCCCACCATGGGTCCGACAAGATGAAGTGGCCACGGACTCGAATCGTCTCACCGGAGTCATACAGATGAAAAAGCACTGTAAATAAAAACAGAAAATACAGAACAATTCACGATGGGCTCGTATATTTAAAACGAGAGTGGGAAAGGTCCAATTACACAAAATCAATTACCTTTCATTCCTTTTACACTTCTAAACTTGTCAAAAACAGTTAAAATCACACCATTTCAATTAGCCAATTGTGAAGTCAGCTTAATAAAAGTGTGCAGAGTTTGTAAAAATCATCAAAAAACTTAGTTTCATTGCTAGATCAAGTAATTTACGAAAGTGTAAATATCCTAAATGCCATAGTATATAGAGCCTTAATATATGAGGTTATATTCCAAACAACCCTGTGTAGGGCTAATATGGTAGTTTATTTTAAGTTTTCCTTCTATACTGGAGTCAAGAGTTAGTGAGTCCTAGACAAGTTACACATCTACCTCCTTTGTGAAGATGTGGGGAAAGGGGAATGTTTAAAATCCGTTTGTTAAAATCATCAAAGAACTTAGTTTCATTGCTAGATCGAGTAATTTGCAAAAGTGTAAATATCCTAAATGCCATAGTATATAGAGCTTTAATATATGAGGTTACACTCCAAACAACCCTGTGTAGGGCTAACATAGGAGTAGTTTATTTTCAGAGTTTCCCTTCTATACTAGAGAGTCGTAGAGTTAGTGAGTCCAAGACAAGTTACACATCTACCTCCTTTGCATAGAGGTGTGGGAAAAGGTCAATGTGCCAAATCCCAGGGGCTCCCATCTTATTTGATGGCCAAATTTATCGGGAGAAAGAAAAAACAAGAAAAATCTGCGTGATTTCTTACTGTTTTGTGAACTAGGCTTAACAAGTGAGATTTTCCAGTGAAAATCTGTTTTTGGCATAATTTTGTCTGTCATAGACATAGAGCTACAATTATGATTTATCTACTTAACCATATGTTTCTAGACACAAAGAATTAATTAGAAGCATATTCAAAAGCTTAACCTTACTAACAAGACTATAGTTACTTTCATGAAAATAGCATTTTCTATTACTATGTTTTTAAAAGTTTAATTTATTGAGGAGCGACTTTTAAGACTAAGGCTAAGCTAAGCCTAAGCCTAAGTCTAAGAACTTACCTTTTTAACTTTAATTATTTTAATTAAAGCCTTACATTCTATTCATCAGATTAATGTACCGCATTGCCATTGTCTTCAGTTATCAATTATCATAATATCAAATTAGTATATTTTAACATTTGAGTGAGTAAAAAAATTCGAAACGCACTTATTTTAAACTTGACTGACAATGTCAATGATTTGACGACGGTGCCCAGTTCAGAACTTGCTACGATGTCATCTAAATCCAGCGACTGTTCCTCGTCGGAAACACAGTCCTCGCTGTCACTGTCATGTTCTTCAGTTGTTGGTGTCATAAAATATCCCCAAATCTGTCTGCGACATCTCTTCGGTGCCATTGGACTGAAGTTGTAGTTCTCCGATCATCAGTTCATAACTCGATTTCCAAACTAAAAGTATTAGTATAAACGCACCGCCCTTTCCTCCGTCGAACGAAATGTTTCTGTTCGTCAACTTAGCCTAGCGGAAAGAAAGGGAACTGTTCACAGTAGCACTACCTCTCGAAACAATTGGGGTTTAATTTGCGAGGGAATTGCGACAAAATGTAGAAAACTAGAGTATTATTTCAGAATGTGTAGTGCCGGCCTAAAGGTCGCTTATATCATGGATCAAGGTTTACCTACTTTCCAAAAGATAAAGATCTTAAAATAAAACACTGTCTTCACTACACACATTCGTGGAACTTCAGGTGTGGGCATTGAACGCTAGGTGGCAGTACTAGTGCGACAATATAGATTATGTTTGTAGTTATTTCCTTCATTCAGCAATGTACTATTACCTGACTAGTTTGTACATGTTTTGGTTACTACGTTAAAGTGATCATCCGAGTAACGATGAATACACAGTCCACAATGTTGAGAGACACGTCTTTACACCAAACAGAATTCATGCAGCAGCAGCAGCAGCAGCAGCAGCAGCAGCAGCAGCAGCAGCAGCAGCAGCAGCAGCAGCAGCAGCAGCAGCAGCAGCAGCAGCAGCAGCAGCAGCAGCAGCAGCAGCAGCAGCAGCAGCAGCAGCAGCAGCAGCAGCAGCAGCAGCAGCAGCAGCAGCAGCAGCAGCAGCAGCAGCAGCAGCAGCAGCAGCAGCAGCAGCAGCAGCAGCAGCAGCAGCAGCAGCAGCAGCAGCAGCAGCAGCAGCAGCAGCAGCAGCAGCAGCAGCAGCAGCAGCAGCAGCAGCAGCAGCAGCAGCAGCAGCAGCAGCAGCAGCAGCAGCAGCAGCAGCAGCAGCAGCAGCAGCAGCAGCAGCAGCAGCAGCAGCAGCAGCAGCAGCAGCAGCAGCAGCAGCAGCAGCAGCAGCAGCAGCAGCAGCAGCAGCAGCAGCAGCAGCAGCAGCAGCAGCAGCAGCAGCAGCAGCAGCAGCAGCAGCAGCAGCAGCAGCAGCAGCAGCAGCAGCAGCAGCAGCAGCAGCAGCAGCAGCAGCAGCAGCAGCAGCAGCAGCAGCAGCAGCAGCAGCAGCAGCAGCAGCAGCAGCAGCAGCAGCAGCAGCAGCAGCAGCAGCAGCAGCAGCAGCAGCAGCAGCAGCAGCAGCAGCAGCAGCAGCAGCAGCAGCAGCAGCAGCAGCAGCAGCAGCAGCAGCAGCAGCAGCAGCAGCAGCAGCAGCAGCAGCAGCAGCAGCAGCAGCAGCAGCAGCAGCAGCAGCAGCAGCAGCAGCAGCAGCAGCAGCAGCAGCAGCAGCAGCAGCAGCAGCAGCAGCAGCAGCAGCAGCAGCAGCAGCAGCAGCAGCAGCAGCAGCAGCAGCAGCAGCAGCAGCAGCAGCAGCAGCAGCAGCAGCAGCAGCAGCAGCAGCAGCAGCAGCAGCAGCAGCAGCAGCAGCAGCAGCAGCAGCAGCAGCAGCAGCAGCAGCAGCAGCAGCAGCAGCAGCAGCAGCAGCAGCAGCAGCAGCAGCAGCAGCAGCAGCAGCAGCAGCAGCAGCAGCAGCAGCAGCAGCAGCAGCAGCAGCAGCAGCAGCAGCAGCAGCAGCAGCAGCAGCAGCAGCAGCAGCAGCAGCAGCAGCAGCAGCAGCAGCAGCAGCAGCAGCAGCAGCAGCAGCAGCAGCAGCAGCAGCAGCAGCAGCAGCAGCAGCAGCAGCAGCAGCAGCAGCAGCAGCAGCAGCAGCAGCAGCAGCAGCAGCAGCAGCAGCAGCAGCAGCAGCAGCAGCAGCAGCAGCAGCAGCAGCAGCAGCAGCAGCAGCAGCAGCAGCAGCAGCAGCAGCAGCAGCAGCAGCAGCAGCAGCAGCAGCAGCAGCAGCAGCAGCAGCAGCAGCAGCAGCAGCAGCAGCAGCAGCAGCAGCAGCAGCAGCAGCAGCAGCAGCAGCAGCAGCAGCAGCAGCAGCAGCAGCAGCAGCAGCAGCAGCAGCAGCAGCAGCAGCAGCTTTGCCTACCATCGAACATGACTGTGATGAATTGCAGAGACGGGTTTATCAGCGATAGACAATAACAACCGACCACAAATCCATCAGCTCACAGTTGTTCTGGTTTAAGAATGGAGAGCTATGTCACGTTATCAAATACATCGTCTCTTTTTACTAGCATAAATGTACACTGGCACAAGCCGATAGAAGAGAACCAAGAAGATAGAAGAGAACCAAGTTCTTATTTTACCGGTTACTATCCCTTTTGACAATATATACCATCGTGTTCCATGGTAAATACCATGCTGTTTTGAAACTGGCAAACCATGGAATACCATACAAAATATATGAGAAAACATGGTCCACCAGTTTACCATGTAATGACATGGTATGACTTGTAATACCACCAAATACCATAGCATATCATGGTATACCATGTAATTCCATGGTATATTTCCACAGGGGGAGTCAACCCTCTATCTAAGGCTTATAGACTCGGTGTGTGTGCACACGTGCAAAAGTGAGGTAAGAGAAAGTCATAAAATATTCTGAAGTAAGAGAGGAAATGATAGTGTGCGTGTAGAACTGCAATTTATGGAGAGGTATAGTTGATAGCGTGAAAGATGTAATATGAATTAATGTTGCAAGCTGGAAATCTTCTGTCTGAAGATTTTGGCACTGTAGCTGCGTTGGCTGGCAGGTTGTTCCAGTTGGCTATCGTAAGGACTAAGAAGCTGTACTGGATGAATTGCTCAGTGATTAGGACTTGAAAAGCTTTGGAATGTGTGTGTCGAGAGGGTCTCATGGGGTGGTATAAGGTCCAAGGTGACCATGCTATGTAAGGTCTTATAAAGCATAAGGCGGTTCTCCTTTGTTGGAAGCTGCGCCAGTTTAGGTGGTTGAGTATAGTGGTGACACTGGCTTCACGGCATACTCTAGTTGGTGGTGTAAGGTGAAATGAGCAATGGTTTTTAATTTTTCATGGCCAACGAGATTTCTTCGTCTTCGCTTCGGCCTTCGTGCTAGTCATTGACAGAAAGCATTATTGATTTTATAATCGTGTCGTAGTTCGTGCGAGCGTAGAAAAAGGACGCAAACAGGTTTGTGTGAAATGTTTTGCACTTTCGGTATGCGAAATAAAAATATAGGAAAACATATTCTAGTGAATCAACTTAACAACGCAAATTCGCATTTCCACGTTATAGGCATACGTCAAATATTTCGCCGATCTCGTGGTATTGTGTTACATTTAATCAGACCCTCCTCACCCATAGGTCGTCATCGACATATAGACATTTTGTTGAGGCGAATCTCAAGAAATCTCCATATATCCACAATTATTAGGAACACATGATCGCTGAGCACCCTGATCGACTTCGAAATAAAATTAATTTGTCATACGACGTTCATAAGTGTGCATGTTTCAGTAAAACACGGGACACACAGCCGATCATTGTGACATCAAAACACAACAGTTCAACGCATTGGTGTAAACTTTGACACTTTATTTCTACTCCAACACGAGTCTTGATATCCCAATCCACATCATAGCAGTAACTTCCACGTAACAAAAGTAAACATATACGTGTTAAGAAGTCCAGCATCGACTTTCCAGTCACAGACGCTTAGCTTTTAGCCGACTTCGTGACCCAAGCAGTTCCACGCACGTCCAGTTATATCGACAAAAATCATTTATAACATTACGCACGTTAATTAATTAAATGCCTTTATATATTATGCACCCATCCCTGTACGCAGTCTGCAGATTAATAAATTTTTTTGCCGATACAACTGGGTGTAACTGGGTGTATTAAAATAACTTACCAGTACCAATATCTATACGAAAACTGCAATCATGAACTACTATATTATCTGAAAATATACAATTGTATGTCCTTGCAACAAAATTAAAGTACATGAAATGCAAGGAAAATATGTCATCTCTGGCAACGCTCACGGCACCATTCCAAAATGGGCCGATCAAAACAAGAACCATGGATGTACATCTACCGTAAAGCGTGATTGTTTGTTCTCAAACAGCATAATTATGTTGTAGCAAGGAGGCCAACATTAAATTAAATCAAATACCTACATAGATATCAGACTAAAAAGCAAATACTTACCGTCCGACTACACCACCTGCCCCATCCTCTCAAGCCAAAGTGGTTCAGTACATCAGTACCCTGGCATATTGACCTATTGAAACGTGCATTTGTCAGTTGCTGTGTTAACCAATATTACGAGCACGCTGAACTTAGGCCTACATACAGGAACTTAAACTTTAACTAGCTGTGGTATTTCCTTGTATTGTTCTTTAGTGTTGGGCTGGTTCGGAGACCGAAGACAGGAAGTGGGACAAAGTACAAATTATTCTACTCACTTCCATACATTGTGTAGGATATATGCCAGGGGTAGAGTAGTGGGAAGTACCAACACTCCTTACACCCTTCTGAAAGGGTATTTAACTGGGAACACCATGATGGTTAATACCGCCACACTACTTGCGTACACGATCAGGAACTGTGTAAAATGAAGCACTGACATAAAACATAAAAGTTAACACGATCAAGTGTGCGTGTTCAGTCTGAGTCGAACTTGATGGAGTTGACGCTGGTGTCAATGGGCCCTCCCTTGTAACTCCCCCGTTTCTTCTTCGTCTTCTCGTGTCGGAACGACTTCCCCTGCGTGTGAATCAGATCACGGCTTGCCTTCTCACCCCATGCCCCCTTCGCATTCGACTGAAAATAAGACGAGGGCAATCAGCGGACACCTCTCATCTTACCCTCCTCAGTTCCCTATCTACCCCTCTCCGGACCACCGAGCATACTTTTCTTTTCTACATGGGAGATATATATTCCATGTGAAATCAACCAGTGGTCAAAAAGTTGATCTCTCAGAATTGACTTTAATTTTAACCAATGACTAAGTGGCTATACTTGACCCCTTTGCAAAAGAACTTAGTATTTACATGCAAATTATGTCTGTAATACCCTATAACGTGAACAAGTGCCCAAAATCGTACCTTTATTTATTCTAACTTGATAAATTTACAACCTACAATTCTGAAATTTGCTGAATATGTAGACATATTGGTACAGATTATATATGTAAAATTCAAGAATGATGTGTGAAGTAAAGTAAATTCTGAGACAACTTATTTTATTTCCTGAAAATAGGTTGTTTTGACACAGAATGGTCATCTTTTTAATTTCATGTTTCGTTGAAAATGTTAAAGTATCGCAATCTATCAAGCTACAAAACTTACCAACATTGAAAAAATCTGCTAGGTTTTGTCGGAAATCTACATTGGATCAAAAGTATTTCGTCAAGATTTGACTGCTGTAAGCGTCATTCGGTTATTTCAAAATCATGAATGCATTTACAAGTCACTAAGCACAAGTAATAGGAAGGTACAGGTTTGGTGTTCTGAGCCTCCCTAATGTCTGCGTATATGAACTCTAATGCACATATAAAACTTTGTACCACTTCAAGCAATATACTTCTGCCACACACAACTAAAGTGAAAGGTGAGAGGTTCTAACCTTGGCAGCGAAGGAATTGTCAGCAAGACGAGGATCTAGTGAGATAGCCTCTGGCTTGATCCTTCGAAACGGACTGCTACGTCTTCGCTCCTGCAAACAACATTCATCCAAGTATAACACAAACTAATCACAATGAACTTGGAATAAACAAATTAGGTTTGATTATGTCATAGTAATCACTACTGTGAAAGCAGTGCCTGATAAAAAGTCATGAATATGACTGTAAATCTGCCAATTTTTGTTCTGTATGTCAAGTCTCACATCATATCTTATGTCTTAGATTGGTCAGTTTCTCAGGTAGGTCATATGTCTGTATCAAACGTAGTACTCAATTCAGAACCTATATCTGAGAAAACATCCATCAATACAATCAACCAACTAAACACTCATCTTGTGTAACACTGATACTGAAGAAGTCCAATAGCCTTATCAAAATCGCACCAATTAATTCAGCATTGTATACTACAATTAGCATTAATAATCACCTCACCAAGAGTATCAAAGAATAACAAGTTTGCAAAATATTAAAAAGTGGCCAATTTATAACCAATATACTAACTCTCAGTTCAGGCACATACAGAGATCATGATCGAAATCCATTTGTCACACATAACAAATGTACACTGCCAGAAATGGAACCTACCTTCTTATTTGGTTTCTCTGCAGTGTTGGGTGTTGACTTGGATTCCTACAGAATAAACAAATGAACATATTACTTTCCATCCCAACAAAGCTAGAATAGCATCTATAAGTCAACAACTTTGTGGTGAATGAATATGTGGTGGCAGAGTGTCAATGCAAATCAGTCCAACAGGGTAATCGGTATGCTGTTCAAATTTTACAAGACACTACAGCTCCATCCATTAGCTCATCAGCATTAAGGTAGTTGGGGTAGCCGTTATATGATTGTCTTGAATCGAATAGTTTCAGCAGAAGTTTTTAAGATAAATTAACTACTTCTTCAGATTGTAGCTGAAATACTAGATTAATAAAAATTTAGTTTTTCATTTATTTGGTTGTTACAAGATTTTTAAAACATAAATACATATCTCTGATAACTTTAAGGCAGATTTTGGTTAACATAAACGAATTACGTCTGCTACACCACCGTGAATGAATTAAACAAAAGTTTAATGACGGCCTAAAGTGGCAGTGTATTTTTGACACAAACCCTTCACCAAACCGTGTAAAGACAAGTTCATATGCTAAATTTCAGCATTGTAGTTAAAACAAGTTTGAATTAGGTAACATAACATCTTACTAACACAATTAGCTCGTTATGGAATTAGGGATAATGTGCTCCAATGGATTAAAAATTATTTAGCTAAAAGAAAACAAACAGTAATATTTCATGGGACTAACTCTGCTCTAAAAAATATAACATGTGGTGTACCACAAGGTTCAATTCTGGGGCCTTTACTATTTCCCATATACATAAATGATATAAGTGCTGTACAGGGTTGAAAAAAATCATGATTTAAAAAAAAAAATTTAATCGGATTATTTTTATTTATTTGATTTTTTTTAAATCTGGTATACGCAATGTCATAAAATATTTGACTATCACGCTATCTGGTGTCAATACAGCTACACAAGTGCGCGCACTTTGTGCTTTTGTATTAAAAAACACACACAACTTTGTTGATCTCGATGCTTGAAAACAATTATTTGTGCTAAATTCATATAAATCAGCGATTAAAAAAAACGAAGTAAAAAAAAATCAAAAATCAATGATTTTTTTTTAGCAATTTAAATCATGATTTAAATCAAATGAATTAAATCAAACAACCCTGGTGCTGTATATCAAGTTACATTTCCTATTATGTTTGCAGATGATACAAATTTCTTCATACAAGGGGAAAACTTGGAAATAATGGAAAATGATTTAAACATTGAATTAAAAAAGCTAACAATATGGCTTAAAACTAATAAACCGTGATTAAACATCCAGAAAACACATACAATGACCTTTAGCAATACTCACAGCATAAGAACCAGACCTAATAAAACACATACAATGACCTTTAGCAATACTCACAGCATAAGAACCAGACCTAATAAAACACATACAATGACCTTTAGCAATACTCACAGCATAAGAACCAGACATAATAAAACACATACAATGACCTTTAGCAATACTCACAGCATAAGAACCAGACATAATAAAATCTACATAGATGAGACAGAAATACTGTAAATTATACAAACTTTCTAGGAATAGTAAAAGACAACAAACTAAACTGGAGTGAACATATAAAACATATATGTAACTAAATATCATAGAGTACTGGCATAATTAATAATGCAAAATACAAGCTGGACACGAAATTTAATGAGCTGGACACGAAATTTCTGACAAATTTATATTATTCTTTTATTTATCCATACATCACTTATTGTAATATAGTATGGGGAAGAGCACTGAAGACATACCTGTCCAAAATGTTTGTATTACAGAAAAGATTAGTACTTATAATTAGTCAAGTGGGTTTCAGAAATTACACTCAGCCATTATTTAAAAAACAAAATTTTTTTTACATCTATCAAGTAAACAAGTACAGATGTTGTGACTTTATGTATAAACACAATAGGGGTATGTTACCAGAAATATTCAATGGCATGATTATTTAAATGTCTCTCCACCTAGTCATAACACAAGGCAAGGAACAACTTATAAAATACCATATTGCTATACAAAAATCAGACAAAATACATTGGCATATACTGGTTCCAAATACTGGAATACTATAGTGATAAAGAATCATCTTGAAGATTGCACATTGCTTCAAACCTTTAAAAAGATAATCAAAGCACTTATTCTTGATGAATGTATGAATGCTGAATTCTAATAGATGGTAATAGTTTCATACAGCCAATATATATACATATTACGAACAATTTATATTGTGAAGTGAATGCTATGCTGCATAATAACCTCATTGTCGATATATTACACTACAAAGTTGTGGTTATGTGCCGTAGTCAGCAATAAAATTATGTTTAACCAAGTAGTCATAGGAACTACGTGAATATATATATATATATATACTGCGGTAAATCGTCAGTTGCTGTAATGCCGTTCGCCATTGCGGCCATAGCAGATTTTTATAATCCATCATTAAAAACGTGAAAATCTCCGTAAAATTATATTGAGCGATAATAAACGATTGCCGCTACCGAATAGCTAATTCATTCGCCATGACAACCATATATAACAAGTGGCTCCACTTAGTGGATAATTATGAGTAAAAGTGATTTAAATTGTGAACATAGCCAATGCCAGTATACCGGCCTGTCGTACTGTAGCGTCATACACCGCGAGGCCGGTATACTGGCCTGTCATACTGAAATGGTTAATGAATTATGTAAACAAGGAATTATAAGCTATATTGCTTCTTTTCCGTTGTCTTCGTTGATATATGCTATGTATCATGTGTATATGAACTGTATCATCATGAAGACAATAAATCGCCAATTTATTGTCTTCATGATGATATGTATTTGTAACGTCTTGTCGTCTACGATATCAGGTTACGCCAGCCATCTGACAAACACGACTGGCCCATTATCCAGTTCGGGTCACAGGCCATTTCCATTAAAGGTTCAAAGGCACAATAAACTACGTTAGCACTGATATTTGCTGGTTAAAGGACATGATTTAGGTAGATATAATATTGATGTGTACTGGAATTACAGTAACAAGACAGCATGTTCCACAATCACGGCGAATGAATATAGCTGGTCCGAAGCTCGACGTACATGCGGTCGTTACCATGGAAACATCATCAGCATTTCTAAGAAGTCAGGGGGGTTTCCAAAAGGACTTTTTTAAAGGATGGATTGGCGAAATAGTACGTTAGTGCCGGGTGATTATTTATGGTGTCGACATTCAGTTCAATATTTCCTAGTATGTTATGAAGAAAAAACCAACCGACACATTAGCCACCCCAGCTACCTTAAGCAATATGAATTTACAACACAAAAGTCAAATTCTGTTACTATTTACAATACATACCTCCAAGCCATTCACTTTTGGGCTCTTTCTTGAAGCTTGTTTAACTTTTTGCGTTGTCTGTTCTTCATCTGAAGAATCACTCGAACTACTTCCGGCATTCCCGTTCACCTTTCGTGCTGCTATGCCATTTGGTGTTTTCTTTATTTTTGTATTTTCATCTTCACTGCTATCAGAAGAGCTAGAACTACTTTCCTTCTTTTTTGGAGTTGCAACTTTTTGTACTGGCTTTACTGGTGTCTTCTTAGAGGCAGGTTTTGCCGTTTCTTCTTCGCTTGAACTGTCTGACGAACTGGAACTACTTTCTTTCTTAGTTGCGGCTTTTACTGGAGTTTTCTTCTGTGCAGGTTTTGTTGTTTCTTCTTCACTAGAACTATCAGAAGAGCTAGAACTACTTTCCTTCTTTTTTGGAGTTGCAACTTTTTGTACTGGTTTTACTGGTGTCTTCTTTGAGACAGGTTTTGCTGTTTCTTCTTCGCTTGAACTGTCTGATGAACTGGAGCTACTTTCTTTCTTCTTAGTTGTGGCTTTTGGTGCTGGCTTTACTGGAGTCTTTTTCTGTGCAGGTTTTTTTGTTTCTTCTTCACTAGAACTATCTGACGAACTGGAACTACTTTCTGTCTTTTTAGTTGCAGCTTTTTGTGCTGGTTTTACTGGAGCCTTTTTTTGTGCAGATTTTGCTGTTTCTTCTTCACTAGAACTATCTGACGAACTGGAACTACTTTCCTTCTTTTTTGTTAAATCTTTTTGTACTGGTTTTACTGGTGTCTTCTTTGAGGCAGGTTTTGCAGTTTCTTCTTCACTTGAACTGTCTGATGAACTGGAGCTACTTTCTTTCTTCTTAGTTGTGGCTTTTTGTGCTGGCTTTACTGGAGTCTTTTTCTGTGCAGGTTTTGTTGTTTTTTCTTCACTAGAACTATCTGATGAACTGGAACTACTTTCTGTCTTTTTAGTTGCAGCTTTTTGTGCTGGTTTTACTGGAGCCTTTTTCTGTGCAGATTTTGCTGTTTCTTCTTCACTAGAACTATCTGACGAACTGGAACTACTTTCCTTCTTTTTTGTTAAAACTTGTTGTACTGGTTTTACTGGTGTCTTCTTTGAGGCAGGTTTTGCCGTTTCTTCTTCATTTGAACTGTCTGATGAACTGGAGCTACTTTCTTTCTTCTTAGTTGTGGCTTTTTGTGCTGGCTTTACTGGAGTCTTTTTCTGTGCAGGTTTTGTTGTTTCTTCTTCACTAGAACTATCTGATGAACTGGAACTACTTTCCGTCTTTTTAGTTGCAGCTTTTTGTGCTGGTTTTACTGGAGCCTTTTTCTGTGCAGATTTTGCTGTTTCTTCTTCACTAGAACTATCTGACGAACTGGAACTACTTTTCTTCTTTTTTGTTAAAACTTTTTGTACTGGTTTTACTGGTGTCTTCTTTGAGGCAGGTTTTGCTGTTTCTTCTTCGCTTGAACTGTCTGATGAACTGGAGCTACTTTCTTTCTTCTTAGTTGCGGCTTTTTGTGCTGGCTTTACTGGAGTCTTTTTCTGTGCAGGTTTTGCTGTTTCTTCTTCACTTGAACTGTCTGACGAACTGGAACTACTTTCCTTTTTTGTTGCAGCTTTTTGTGCTGATTTCGCAGGAGTCTTCTTAGGTGCAGGTTTTGTCGCTTCTTCTTCACTAGAACTATCTGACGAACTGGAACTACTTTCCTTCTTTTTTGATGCAGCTTTTTGTGCTGATTTCGCAGGAGTCTTCTTAGGTGCAGGTTTTGTCGCTTCTTCTTCACTAGAACTATCTGACGAACTGGAACTACGTTCCTTCTTTTTTGATGCAGCTTTTTGTGCTGATTTCGCAGGAGTCTTCTTAGGTGCAGGTTTTGTCGCTTCTTCTTCACTAGAACTATCTGACGAACTGGAACTACTTTCTTTCTTTTTTGTTACAGCTTTTTGTACTGGCTTTACTGGAGCCTTCTTAGCTGCAGGTTTTGCCGTTTCTTCTTCGCTTGAACTGTCTGATGAACTGGAACTACTTTCTTTCTTATTAGCGACAGCTTTTTGTGCTGGTTTTACTGGAGTCTTTTTCTGTGCCACCTTAGGCGTCGTCATCTGACCATCGTCATCTGAACTATCAGAACTGCTGTCAGATGTACCAGACACTGGTTTTTGCATCATCTTGACCTTCTTTGGAGGCTGGTGCGACTTTGGTGTGGCGGCCGTCTTCCTGGCAGTGTCAGACTCTGCAAAATCAGTCAAAGAAAGCATTTATAAGAGGAAGTCATTTAGTGGCACATCACTCCACGAATCAGTCCAGGACGGGACATTATTTCTAATAGGATACTAATTCGGGTGACTGTCCAATCTTGGATGTGAGGGAACACATAACCACCCACTAATCTGACTGGCGTATTCATAATTGTGCATCAGTGCAACAGCCCAAGCAGTGCCATACAACAAATTTGTGTTGTATCTTCGAAAATCGTCACTAGGTGTCTCCACTTTCAGTCCAATCACCAGTGTTTTTTCTTTATTGCATCAATGCGCACAGCCTCTTGAAGATTGCATTATTTAAATTGTAGATGTGCTACTATGGTTTTCTCAGTTTCACTCCAATGGTAGTTTCACTGCAATGGTAGTTTCGGGATTATTGCAGGCACCTCACACAATAGGTACAGAAATTGCCATATTGTGTCCTATCTGCGGAATGTTATAACACTCATAACTAACACGGAACTGTAAGTAACGTGATTGGTTAATTTGAATTAACATACAGAAAAAACTTTTGACATGATATTTAGGTACCTACAATGGTAAGAATATGTTTTTTTTTTATAAATACCCAGTTTTTTTATAGATTAGAAATATCATGAAGGGAAAATATGCATATCATGTAGTTGCTATGGAGGAATGATATAACTATGCTCTGAAAACACATAAATCATCAACATATTGCGTATGTATAAACTGAAAATTTCTGTACGTACACTCAAAATGTGTGGGAGATTTTAGTTTTTATAACACAGAAAGCATCACATATTTTATAGTGTACGTAGTCTCAGGTCTCGAATTTGGTAATATTAGGGCAAGTAATATCACCTTTATAGATTTGACCGTAACATATTTTTGGGGCACTAACGCCAGAAGGAAGGGAACCACAGCCACTAAAAATCTCATAATACCACAAATGCTTTAATATATAATCATTTCCAGTCTGATATTTTTATTTTTGTAATATGGCAGCAGTTTCCGATATACTGTAATCCATGTTAAAAATCCATACTGGTAGGCTGCCATGGAAATAATAAAAAGTTGCCAATAAAAGTCTTATTTTAGCCATTACAATTTAAATGGAGTGCAACACAAGGTATGACCAATATGCATTGCAGCACATGGCCACAGCCAAATTGAAGGTCAGTACTCTACCCATTCCAAACTAAGCTCCACCCAGAATTGTACCTGAGCTGCTGCTGGTAGTTTTGCGTGGTCGTTTCGCAGCCACTGTCTTTCCTTTCGCGTCATCTTCATCATCACTGCAGTCATAGTGTACCATGTATATTATATTCGTTGCACTTCCTTGTGCTGAGCATCACTTCATGCTAGCACCTAATAATGTGTCCTAACTGCTACAGAGCATTAGCCTCTTCCAAGGCATGCACAGAAATTATAGCATCCCCTTACAACTGATTTTTCAATATATACAGGTCTGGCATCTACAGGAGACTGGTTGCAGGTACAACTTATTATATATATATATATATATATATATATATATATATATATATATATATATCTCAACTCGAGGTGGGTGAAATTTACTAATATATATATATATTAGTAAATTTCACCCACCTCGAGTTGAGATTACCCCATAAAATCAGTCATCACCCTTCCAAGGGTTCAAGATTACCCCCAAGAATCAGTCATCACCCTTCCAAAGATTCAAGTTCAAGATTACCCCCAGAATCTTTCATCACCCCCCAGGGATCCACTCACCTCAAAATTACCCTTAGAAACAGTCATCACCCCCTCCCTTAGTCAAGCATCACCCACCTGTAGTCATGATTACCCCCCTTGAATCAGTCATCACCCCTCCCTAGGATTCACCTACTTAGAGTCAAGATTACTCCCCTAGATTTACCCACCTGGAGTCAGATGAAGACACATCCTCCCGTCTCAGTTTCTTCTTGGCATTTATTTGCCCACTGCTGAGTTTCCTCTTCAGGGGTGAATCAGAACTGAAACAATGCAGATTGTCAGTGGGTGTGAACCATTCTAAAAGTGTATATATATATATATATATATATATACACACACACACACACTAGTGCCCTGTGTGGGCCTATAATTTGAGCCCAAGCCCGATCGGCATTTAGCAGTTAGAGTCCAGGCCCGTAATTTTTTTTAGCCCAGGCCAAACCCTGAATGTTTGGCCCAGGCCAACGCCCATACCAGCGGGCCAAAGATGGGTAAGCCAGCGGCCCGCTAAGTTTAGAGAAGATAAACCTATAATCTTATAAGAAAGACGAAACACAAATAAAGCGTTTATTTTATTAAATAAAAAATAATATATGAACATTGTATAATGTTTACTACTGAAATACTAATGGAAGTTGTTGTGTCTAGCTAGTAGCTAATATTAGCTACTACTATGTCATTCACTGGCACTGACACCCAGTGGCATTTTCAGCAGGCCTGCAGTCACTAGCCTGAGACAGATCAGGTTCAGATATGTGTGAATTAGTCATAGAGTTACATCATTAACTAAAGGGTGTTCTATTTATGTCTATGGAATTAGTACAAGTGTGAATGAATCAGTACTGGGGAAATTGTAGCCACTAAATAGTACACACTAGTTCACACAATTGAAAACTACCAATTACTAACTGGGGCAGGTACTGGGTACTGGCACTACTGGGCAGGTCATTCAGGCAGGCAATGTTTGGAGGGAAGACCTAGACAATAGAATGTCCACTGGTAGGGTCAAAGGGTGATAAGTTGATGGTTAATCATGGCTTGATTGCCTCTGCAAATATGTCTAAAGTAAACATTTGGGGCTGGCTGCTTCCAGCCAGGTGAACTTAGTTGGCCTGGTATTGGGTCATTAGATCTATGCAAAAGGATACATTCATGCCAAAAATATGCGGTTTACAGAGTCTAGACATCACGGATTAAGGGATAGGAAGTTAAGTTTGAGCTGAAGAAGAATAATTGGAAACATGCATTAACTGTGATGAAGCCAGTGAAACAAGTGCCACTACTCCAGTCACATTGTCTTGGAAAGCCAGTACATGTTTAAAGAAATACAATACAAAGATATGGGCATGCGACTATGCATATATTTGGTATGAAATGTCTCTATTAGAAGAATGCCCATTATTAAAATGATACCATAGGAAGTCCCACGGTTGTAAAGAGGTTACACTGCATTCCGATGTATAAAGCACTAGTGTCAATTATAATTCCATGCAAGGTCTCAATTTGCAACTATATAATACTAAAGAAATAATTTCAAGCAGTCATTAAACTGAATTACAATTTACAATCAGTTTTTATTAATAAAAAAATTAATAATTTGGGCTTGTATGAATATTTTTAATATGTCCAGGCCCAGCCCAAGCCCACTCACAGTAGGCCCAGGCCCGATGTGTTTAAAAAAATTTCCAGCCCGACCCGGGCCCGCAAAATTATGTAGAGGGCACTAACACACACACTAATACTGACTGAAATTTGCAACAATTAGTGTGATGTGATGTCACAACACTGCTATTAGTATCACTCTGCAACAATTCTCTGATACTGGGGTTATTTTTTAAATGTAACATACCCTATATCTCCACTATCTCAAAACTGCATCATCAACTGATTTAGCGTATCGTGAATCTGGTTAATTGATGTCCAAATATGTAATGTGTGAACAGTTTAAGTAACATCTGCAGTCAGTTTAATAAAAGTGTGAATGTTTGTTCAAATCATCGAAAGAATTGACTTTGGTCGTTAGATCTGGTAAGGCTAAAAAAATCCAAATGGAAAACACTTTATGGAGTCAAGGCTGGACATTTATAAAATTTTACCAAGGGTGGAGTTTTCAGTGTTTCCATTTCACCTCAATAAATTTTGCATGTAGAATTATATAATTTAATAGTCTGCCTGATGATTTCAACAAAAGTTGCACAAACGAGCTAGCATGTCGTAGTGGATACTAGGTAGGTTTGAATTTTCACAAAATGAATTTGAAATGAGTCAGGCAAAAAAATCAAATTGATGATGCACCTTTAAAAGTAACCTCACTAACTTGGTTATATAAATGCTTTCAACAATCCTTTCAAGGGAAAATTTGCTAAAACCAAACACTGCCAAGATAAAAAAATCCATGGGTGTGTTGTAGTAACAATCCACGTGGAGAGACATAACACTATAAATCACTGAATGAAAGCTAAAACAAGGACCACAATAACAAACCGCTACGTTCTCGTTTAATCACAATATCATGGAAAATTCTTTATGCCAAAAATGGTTTTGACAGCCATTTAAAAAAAACGGTCAAGGTGGACACTTTTTGGGCCATGGTTTAGAACTGTGTGAAATGGCATGCTAGTACGTCAAAACAAACTATTTAGTCTAATATCTGCCAGGCTGAAGAAGAATGCGGCATTACCTCTTCC
Organism: Lamellibrachia columna; assembly: GCA_963662155.1. Lineage (NCBI taxonomy): Eukaryota > Metazoa > Annelida > Polychaeta > Sabellida > Siboglinidae > Lamellibrachia > Lamellibrachia columna. The sequence goes on from OY759270.1 coordinate 11,629,392, forward strand.
AATGTTGATACATGTCACCTATACTTGGCGACCCAGTTGGTGGAGGGATCTGAAAGTGAAAGTTTCCATATAACAAATCAAACAAACTTTGATTAACACTAATTTATACACCAAGTTAGTAATTATTTATTATACACAAACCAAATGTGTTAGCTGAAGAATGTGCTGTCTGCAGGTAACAACTTGAGATTTGAAACAGTGACACCCAGCATTTGACATAACTGCAGCCTTGTGGTTCTTCTGTCTACCCATAACCCCACATTTCTTGTTTCTATTTACCAATATTTATGTTGCTGACAAATATTATTTGTACTTATGCACACACACACAGCGGTCTCTGCACTGGTGAGCTGGCTTTGCAAAGCCTTTAAATTTTAGGACCTGCAACATGTTCAGGTTACAGACTCGGTTGGTCCTTAACATTTTCAACAATGACAACATTACAAAACTGCCTACAGTTGATGATATACTCCCTAAACAGCTAATCAAAGCTAGAATGGACATAGTAAAGTAAGTTTACAGACATGGCCATGGGTTACCAGCTGTGTGACAATGTGACACACTACGTCCAAGACTAGTTTTTTCCATTTCCCTGTGTGGGACCTTTTACTTCCTTCTATTTCATTGTTTGGCAGCAGGTGAACTAAAAATCACTAAAACTGCATGTAAACTAAACATGGCAGCTGTGCGTGACTTGATGAGCATTCTGACCATGGGCAACTGAATCAGCTTGAGCCCCTGTAACTAATATTTATATATATATATATATATATATATATATAAATAACAGGGTATGCAACTAGGAATGACCCCACACAACAAAACTTCACCAAGTGTCACCTGCTGTGTCAGACTGATCATTGACTTCTTTTGTTGGGTAGACTATTTGGCTAACAAAGCATGTCGCACCTCACTTCCAGTAATATTGCCACGTGATCGTATTCGTCGTAGGTTCTTTCTGCGTGTACAGTCGTTAACATACTTCTTTTCAGAAGAAATCCACATATGATTTTTAATGACAAATAGGTATATTGAAAGTTCATTGGGACATTTGTGTATGGTCGTAGTATTCGGATTACGCATCACAACGCCCAGATACGGATGTTGAAAGGTGAGTGGGGTCATTCCTAGTTGCATACCCTGTTATATATATATTAGTTACAGGGGCTCAAGCTGATTCAGTTGCCCGTGATTCTGACATCCGACTCAATTTGCTTCATTTGATGACATCGTTACAGTCAGTTACTTGATTTGTACAAACATGACACAAATAGAACTAAAATGACAACATTGACTAAAAAGCCTAGCCTCAACCTAGGATAACACAAAAACCCATAGCGGGTTATTTCCATTAGTGTCCATGGACATAATGATAATGAACGATACTGCGGCCATGCTGATTGGGTCAACACGTGCTCGACTAATCCGACTGCATTTCAGGAAAACCAATTATGTTTACAACAGTGACGCTCAACATACTCACAACACCCGTCTTCTTTTTAATCATCTTAGCTGCATCGCTGCACTTCTCCTTCAAAAAGTCGTATACTATAGACAATACTGTCAAATCTTCGCCCGAAGCCATCGTGGTTCGTACCGAAAGAACAAGACTTCAAGTAGGGCCAACAGCGCCACCTACAAAAAAGATTGCGACAACATTAATAAGTTGGTTTATTTTTAAATCAATGTATTATTTTTAAATCAAGCATTTAATTTCACTTCCAAAACAATGCAAGCATAATTTGTTAAATATGAATAACAAGCAAAATAAAAAAGTATTACAAAGAATGTTCCGCCCTCTGTCGGAGACACAATTAACTATACAAGGAAGCTTCTCGGGGACTAACTAAAAGGCGGACAGGAAAGGGCCAACAAGGCGGAAAAGGAGGGCAAGAATTGACACGCGCTCCCTTTTTACATACGTTGTTGTTGTCGTCATTTCTGGTTGCGCGTGCATCTGAGCACTTATTGTGGTTTCTTTTATCAACATTTGAACAACTATAAAATGAAGGCAAAATATCAAATATACAGTTGTATAGGGATCTATTAATTATGCAGCGTTTTCGCAGCGTCATTGTGCAAATACAAAAAGGTTGAATTCTTCATCGATATAACAGGCCCTTTGAATACAACTAATAATATGACAATTCTTGGTTTGTTTTTATTGTTGTTATTTTATATTGATATGTAAAATAAGCCAACAAACCTAGTGTACATGAATAATATCAAGTAACAAACACATGTTTTGTTGCAATGGTAGCAGTGTATTTTAATGAACACAAATGACAAAACATGAATGTATAATATACCAATAGAACATATATTACATACAGAGCTCGAAGGAAATTTATATGAATGACACAGAATGTACGAATAGAACATATAGAGTCAGTGCTTGAAATAATCTACACACAAAGATACATTCACAAAAGTCAAGACAGAGAAAAGGGCTAAGTGAAGAAGTAATGTAATAAAGTGTATGTGTTCTTACTGAAATTTGGAAGGTACTTTTCTTGGTCTTTTACTATAACTTAAACAACAAAACCATTGTACATCTTTGATAAAGGGGGTTTCACAACATCTCTGATTATACCACTCGCTGCACCAACAATTTGAGGAAGGCCACATGCAAAGGTATTGGGGCTCTATTGAGCATCTGTCCATGTCCATTTTGATTGCATTAGGTAAAGCAATTTTGGGAAGAGAGATAAAATTGTTTTATTTTATAGACATGTAACTAAATGTTTTGTACAGTTTGTCATGTCAAAGTTCCATGACCATGATTGTATTTCCAGTTCGTTATAACCATTTATGCAAAACTACTACTGTGCCTGGGTCTTGTTGCTGTGCATATGGCACAGAAACCCCAAGATCCTTTATCACACACCCATATATGCTGTATCTGCAGTGAGGGAGAAAGCTGATTTGTATATAAACTGTCCAAAACACTCTGCCACCTCTTCCTTGTAAGGAAACTACCCAATGGCCTTGAACATTGTGATGTATTTGTGCTGTTGGTGCTGCACACGATTCAAATTTCGTTGTGTATGTATTGCTAACATTTGTTCTTTTCATCAAATATTGGTGCCAACAGGGTAGTTTGGAAACCATTAACATTTGAGAAATTTATAATATAAGTTGTGATTTATAAAGTCAAATGTGTCAGATGTAATTTTTTTATTGCCAAGGATTTCTGCATGTAATTTGTTCTCTTTCAAAGATTTGGATTTATCCGACTCTAAGGTACGTCATACTGGATGATGACTAGCAATCGTTTTGGAGTCAGTTTTCAAAATATTTCCTATATCAAATGTTATTTTATTCTCACGCTGCATTTTGGAGTGTCACGAACGCTTAGCTTTGTTTTGTAACACTGCTTTAGCGGGAGCAAATTGAGATAACTTTTGTGGAGGCATGTGTTCTGCTCTTTTTGGTCAGAGGTTTGCATATCAGTGTTAAAAGTAGTAACATATCAGTGTTAAAAGTACTATCATATTAGTGTTAAGTGTTAAAAGTACTATAATATCAGTGTTAAGTGTTAAAAGTACTACCATATCAGTGTTAAAAGTGTTAAAAGTACTATCATATCAGTGTTAACAGTTTTAAAAGTACTATCATATCAGTGTTAAAGGTGTTAAAAGTACTATCATATCAGTGTTAAAAGTACTATCATATCAGTGTTAAAAGTACTATCATATCAGTGTTAAAAGTACTATCATAATGGATGTTTTGGCACTTTTTTGGTTTTTATTGGGTTCTGCACTTTGATTGTTATATGACTTTCTGATAAATTCAACACTATTTTTAGGAGAAATAATATTGCCCATATTTGGAATTTCTTCTGATGCAATTGAACAATTCCTAAATGCTGATTTAAGATGGTATTGATGTACGGCACCCTTATCCCTGTAAATGTCTGTTGAAAATACCTATGAAGGTATGGAGATAATAAAGCACAGTCAACTGGCTGGCTTTTCCAACATATTAAATCTTTCTAAACTCGATTAATACTTTCTGAAACATTGTTAGTGTTACCACTGAATGGGTTGTAGGTATTAAGCTTTTTCAACAACCAGAGTCCTGAGTGATTTATTATACTCAGTTTAATTTCATGATAAAAAATATTTCAAATAGGAAGTAGTCCACATTATTGAAAGTTCATCATATAATTTGTCAAACATTTCCTAATTTTTACAATGAAGTAGATCGTTTAGGCAATCTGCATAAATTAATATTTCATCTGACTTCCCACCACGGATGTTTCTTAATCTAATATTGCATATCTTGTTTCTATCAGATTAAAAAAAAATAGCTCGTGATGATGTAGTGATGTGAACAGCACTAACATAGCTGAATGACTGCAAAACATCACCCATGCCTTTATATCTCAAGATGTAGTGTCAATTCACTCTGGATAGCACCATGAACTCTTTCAAGTTTATATTTTCATGATGTGTTGCAGGGTACATTTCCTTTTCAATTGTGTCACAAGTACTATATCAAAGGCACGTCTCTTTATTACAATGGCTAGAGCTATTCTTCGTCTACAAAGCTGCTGTTTCCTTGCACAACACTAGCCTAGCTACGAGTAGAATTAGGAATATCTCCGGGGGGGGGCTACTTCCTATACTGAGGTATACATGTATGTGCCATGCAAATGCCCATGTTTTGGCCATTTTTTTCTCTCTGTCCGAAGACAAATTTGTTATTTTCTCTCTTTGTGCCCCAATTAAACCTGATATTTCTCTCTTTCTTTGAAGAGGAAATTTCCCAATGAAAACGTTCCACCCGGGCTTACCTTACACCTATAGATATTAGATAAATTGTTCAATAATTCTCTCTTGGTGACCATAAATTTCTTGATTTCTCTCTCTCTCCATGTGCTCCATGGGGCTCTGGCGGCACACCCCCACCGATTTGGTATGGCAGTACCCCCCCCCCCCGGGAATATCTATCTCAACTGCTCAATTAACAATGGAACAAATACTTAGCAGTTACATTAAACACAGCTAACAGACCAACAAAGCCTCCAAATTCCACACCCTGCTGTGTGGTAATTGTGTTTAATAACAATGGTGTCACACGAAAAACTTTACCGTTACCAAAGTGATTATATCCTTTCCTGCCCTTAAATAAATCTACATCTAACTACAAATGTATATTTGTTATTTAACATTTATCTTACAGTTGTTTAAATGTTGATAAAAAAAATCACAACAAATGCGCAGACGAACGCACAATGGGTCCGACGACGACAACAACAACAACGCATGTAAAAAGGGAGCGCAGAAATCGTATGACTTCTTATCAAAAATTGCCCGCCTTTTCCTCCTCGTCCGCACTTTCCTACCCACCTTTTGGTTTGTCCCCTTTCACAAATGAGCTGCGATTATCCAAACTCCGTAAGGTAGCGCCATCGTTAGTCGCCCGGTCAAATTATTATATTCCAGACACACAAATGTGGAGCCACTGTACGGACGGATGGGGGTCGTCAACAGAGTGACATCATTAATAATTCCCACATAGACTAGAGCGATAAGCCAGTTCGCTGCCAGGAAGCAGGCGTGAACCACTTGGCCAGCGTCTCATTGTACGGTAGAAACAGTTGCATCCACTGACATGACACATAGGGTAGTACTGTTTATAGTGTGAACATAACATGTTACACATATTTGTCTAACATATGTAAGTGAATTTATTTCCTCCTCGTCATCATGTACAACTAAGGTAGGCCGGCATATACAGAACCAACACAAAGTATCAAAAACAAACGTGTTATTTTGCCAGAAAGAGGACTAGTTTAGTAAACAAAGGCCAATATTATGTTATATAAGTTGAGTTTGGACACAAACAGCATAGCCATATCCTGCTGGCAAGTATGGGAATATGTGTATACAAATATAGTTTCATTTGGCGAGCGAATTTTACTAGTGTAATAATATGAAGACACACCGAAGTCGTGGTTAACTTGCAACGAACATGATTAAGTTTATTGAAGCACGCCGCTTCGTACACTCGAGTTTCACGCAACACTCACAGCCTGTTTACTCAAAGTCCGTAGTATGTATCATTGGCCAAAGTAATATAATATAGTCCAGAACATTACATCCCCCTTTTTCTTAAGTATCGTCTTTCCATTACATGTGGAGGTAAACAAACTATTCGACAAGCAACATTCAATGCAACAGAGCAATTCACAAAATCTACGAATTACACACTTATTTAGACGTTTGAACAATTGATCAGATACATGTCAAGTCTCTTTGCTTGGACATTATAAATCAAGTCTCTTGGGCTTGGACACTGATCTGCCAGACCGCGTATGGTAGGCATGGTGAGTTATGTCATTAGTGTCGTCTGCTACAGCTTGTCTCACACTCGTGTCAACATCAACTGGTGTAGTTTGTTGACGTTCTCCACGCCGTTGTGGTGACGATGCTTCTTCTGCTGTCTGTGTTCGCAAGGTTTGCATTTCGCCTGCGGGATCATTAGCGAATCGAACTCTTCGTCTTGCAGGTGACGTCTCTTGGATCTGTCTGCGATTGCGCCTCAGGATATGTCCATTTTGTGCTTCAACCATGAATGAACGCGGTTCATAACATCTTGCATTCACAATCGCTTGATTCCATCGTCCTGAAGTATGATCTTGTATCCTGATTGGTTGTCCAATCATGAGCGGTGGTAAGTCGTGGGCATGTCTGTCGTGGTATGACTTGCAACGAACATTATTATGTTTATTGAACCACGCCGCTTCGTACACTCGAGTTTCACGCAACACTCACGGCCTGTTTACCCCGTAGTATGTATTATTGTCCAAAGTAATATAATGTAGTCCAGAACATTACAACTAGATTTTGACGCTAGTGACGTAGGGTTATCTAACAGTATGGCGCGTCCAATGAAATTAAGATGATGTGTGTTCAACAAGGTCTTCTTATTAAACCACAGGCGTGATATTCTTAATTGAGGTTGTAAATGGTTATGTTTTAGTAACTCTTATAGATGCATAGGCCCAAAACCATGACTTTTGTTTCCCTTTAAATGTGATGAATTCCTTAACAACAAATGATTTAGCCTAAATGTTTAATGGTAGGACCATGACAGTGGTCCCACCTCTCCCACCAATGATAGGACCATGGCAGTGGTCCCACCTCTCCTACCAATGATAGGACCATGGCAGTGGTCCCACCTCTCCTACCAATGATAGGACCATGGCAGTGGTCCCACCTCTCCCACCTCCCACCAATGGTAGGGCCATGGCAGTGGTCCCACCTCTCCCACCTCCCACCAATGGTAGGGCCATGGCAGTGGTCCCACCTCTCCCACCTCCCACCAATGGTAGGGCCATGGCAGTGGTCCCACCTCTCCCACCTCCCACCAATGGTAGGACCATGGCAGTTGTCCCACCTCTCCCACCTCCCACCAATGGTAGGGCCATGGCAGTGGTCCCACCTCTCCCACCAATGGTAGGACCATGGCAGTGGTCCCACCTCCCACCAATGGTAGGACCATGGCAGTGGTCCCACTTCTCCTACCTCCCACCAATGGTAGGACCATGGCAGTGGTCCCACCTCTCCTACCTCCCACCAATGGTAGGACCATGGTAGTGGTCCCACCTCTCCTACCTCCCACCAATGGTAGGACCATGGCAGTGGTCCCACCTCTCCTACTCCCACCAATGGTAGGACCATGGCAACCTATGCATGAAGACACACCAAGATTATTGCACAAATGAACACGCCATTATCCCAAATTCACAATAGTGATACATGTTACTACACTCAATAGCTGAAGTTATTTAGTAGATGCTGGTATGATATATGATGAAGACAGGGTGCTGTACGATATAAACACTGCGCTTCCAGTGGGTTCTTGCCAAACAACAGCATGGATGTCACTGGCCTGTGCCTGCGTCGTTGTAAATGGGATTATGTATATATATATATATATATATATATATATATATATATATATATATATATATATATATATATATATATATATATATATATATATATATATATATATATAGTACATCATGTACTAATAATAGTGCGTGCGTGCGTGCGTGCGTGCGTGCGTGGTGTGCGTGCGTGCGTGCGTGCGTGCGTGCGTGTAACAATAGTTTTATTATGCTTTGCAACCAAAAAGGCTGAATAGTACATGTGTAGGCGTACATGGTAAATATAATTCTATACATTTAAAGGGATAAAAAATAAAAGGCAATGAATTAATAGAACATTAAATTGCATATAAATACATATAGTAAAATATGACAAATACATATAGTATACAGTATTAAATTATAAACATTACATTGCATGTAAATGAATATAATATAATTTGTATTAAATTAAAAGCATTTAATTGCAAATGAATAAATGAAAGAGAGTATTAAATGTAGGGCATTGAATTGAATTGCGAGTACACAAGTAAATAAGTTAAAATTAGGTTTTGTATTAATTACAAGTAAAACGTAGAAGATTATAGAATAAAATAAAGTCGTGATCAGGTCTACTGCCAGTGGTAAAGTCCATACGGTATAAGAGTTCTTAAACCTTGCAGTTCTGCATCGAGGCATAGTGTACTTGCAGTTACTTCGGGTTGAGTGTGTAGGTTCCCTGGTTGGAGGCTTTGTATGGATTCAAGCTGCTTCGTTTGCTGTTTAGTTAAACTCGTGTGGCAAGTGTACTCAATCACTGATCGGACCAGTGATGTGTAAATGTTAACGAGGTGGTGGGAATCAACTCCAGCTCGGTTGAGCAGTATTATGAAGTATAGTCGTTGCGATGCTTTGACGGTTATTTCGTCAATGTGGGATTGCCACTTTAAACCAGCTGTTAGTGTGACACCTAGTAGTCGGGTTGACTTCACTTGTTTGATGGGTCTGTCGTTGATTGTTAGCGGCGGGATGTCTAACGATGATCTCTTGAAACAGATGCTTAGCTCGTTCATCTTATCGTAATTGAGTGCCACTTTGTTGTTCGCCGTCCACTGCGCGACTTCGGTTGACGCTGTTTGTAGTGACCTATTGTGGCCATAGAGTGAACACTTGTCCGATATGGTGCAGTCGTCAACGTATTTCACATGTCCGCAGGGTGTTTGTAAGTCGTTTATGTGGTGCATCAAGCCGATAGGGCCGAATGTTGTTCCTTGTGGAACACCTGCATTGATAATAGTGAAATCCGATTTCACGTTGCCGATCTTTACTCGCTGTTTGTGTTGGCGCAGGAAAGATGTCAGCCATTTGATGATGAAGTTCGAGAGTCCAAGTGAGGTGCATTTAGTAAGTAGAGTATGGTGGTTAACTATACCAAAAGCTTTGCTAAAATCGACAAGAAGGATACGGATCATGGTTTCGGTGTTGTAACTTTCATTTCGTCAAGTTTACTTGCCAGGGTGCCACGAATGTATGTTGATCACAGTTGGAAGATCCCATTTGTTCATTTGGACGTATATGAGATTCGTGACGTTGACTCCACTTCTGTCGCGAGAGACCCTTGGTGGTTTGGTTGGTGTTGTCGGTCGTGCTGACTTAATCACCGGTATCCATCGTTGCTTGTGGGCACCCCCCCCCCGACAGCCCCGGTGGGTAGGTTGATGGAGTGCCACCCTTGCATTGCAACCGCTCTCAAGGCAGCACACATATATGTGGGTAGGCCCAACATACGTACGTACGTGCATACTTTTTTGTGATTGGTGCAGCTTGGCAATGTTTGACACACCACTCTTATCTTTTCCTTGAAACAGTTTACAAGCGTACACTACACATTTTGGTAAAGGTGTCGGTGGCAAAAGATGCAAGCCATATGTGAAATGCTTCTTCGTGGAACAGGGACAGGAACAAAAAATATTTATTCGTCCCAAAGACATAGCAAAACAGTATATTCAATACAGAAACCATACAATGTATCTTCAAGTCGATCGAAAAAAAACGAGTCGATCGAAAAAAAACAAGTCGATCGAAAAAAACCGAAATGGTGAGAATATAATGTACGGTCTGAAGATAAAAGATAATGTCATATAAGGGACGGGAGACTCCTACTAAAACTAAATTAAGTCGCTGTCGTGGGAGCCACCCTGTCAGTTAGTTTCAACCGCTACTTAACTTATAAAAAAGAAAATCCCTAGTAATATTAGTGCATCATTACTGCAAAAGATTTAACATGATTGCCATCCCAAACAACAATAAATCAATCCATCAATTTTCTCATCTATGTGTAGCCCGCCCTTATCAGATATCTGTCAATTCTATTTTAAAACATATTCATACTACTAGCATTTATACAATCATTTGGCAATTTGTTCCATTCATTTATCACTCTCTGTGAGAAAGAGTACTTTCTCATGTCCAACCTACACTGCTCCTTAACTAATGCTGCTTTGTGTCCTCTGGTTCTGCTGCCTTCTTTGAGTTTGAAGAACATATTCCTATCAACATCCTCATAACCGTTCCCTGTTTTAAACACTTCTATTTGGTCTCCTCTTAGTCTCCTGGTCTCTAGTGTTATCAAACCACATTGTAATAAGCGGCTTTCGTAACTAAGGTCTCTCAATTCTGGAATCATTTTATTTGCTCTTCGTTGTAGTTTTTCTAGCTTGCCTATGTCCTTTTTACGATACGGCCTCCATGCTTGAAAGCAATATTCCAAATGTGGTCTAACTGTTGCTTTGTACAGGGGTACAATTAGCTGTTTCTCCTTAGTCCACCTAATTAGCCATATAATTTGATTTCATTTCGAAGCTGCAATCCGACATTGCTCTGAAACTTTCATGTCAGCACTAATGTTACTCCTAAGTCCTTTTCTTGTGTGGTTCTACCTAGTACAGCATCCCCAATTTATATTCTTCGTCCATGTTTCCATTTCCGGACATATACAAAGAAATGTATATGCCCGTATATTACAAATATTAAATATACATAAAGTTGGTTTTACATTGAGTGATTTATAACCAAGGAAGTACATAGACTTAGATATATGTAACAGTTTTGGATTGTACATTGTTCATTATATGTATTAAGATAAGAAAGCTTGATATAAATTGCGAAACCACGTAAACTGTGAGTGATGATCTTGTCTTTTAATAAATCGGGTGCATTATTTATGGTGTGTGGCAAACTGTACCTGAGACTTCGCTGCAGTCATGAGACGGCGTACGTTTACGCTCAACTAGAGTTGATATTGTATTAACGTAACTTTACGCCCAAAGTCATAAATAGGACTTATACCGTCTCGTGAAACGTTAGACGGAGTGAAGGAAAAAAGAAGAAGCACGGAGACTGATCATCGCGCTGCGGCGTGAAGAAGTGTCGACTGTGATGCTACAGGTCAACCACCAAAGACACTTGTCAGTAGAAAACAGGATAAATCGCAGGAACGTCTCCGCAACATCTGCTTTGCCGAAATGAAGGATTATCAACATAGACCTGGACTGACACGTGTATGTGTCAGTTGTGAAAAGACATGTCGATCTAGTCCAGGAACATGTGTCTGTATAAAGTTTCAAAATGTTTTTACAGTCGTCATATTCTAGAATCTTACAAAACATTACCCATGACAAAAGCATTCATGGTTTGGTTAAGACAGTTTTGTTACCTGGTACCCTCTTGAATGAACGCTTGGTTTCGTTTAAATTTGGACGTGACGCAGACGACCACGGTACAGAACATGCTGGATGATTCGACGTGCCAGAGACCATCAAAAACCCTTCGAGTTATCAGGAGATTTATCGGAGGCTCAGGATAAAGAAGGCCTCGGGCCGGGACCTGACGACAACATCGATTTATCCAGCTTTTCGACTTTGAATTAAGCGGCGTGTACTGTATTGTGAGTCGCGTCGCCCTGGGCCTTGTTGTATTGTGAGTCGCGTCGCCCTGGGCCTTGTTGTATTGCGAGTCGCGTCGCCCTGGGCCTTGTTGTATTGTGAGTGAGTATTGACCCTGTTACGCTCGACGTTATTCTCAACGAGTATACTATGTATATTTATATTACTTACTATTTTTACACAAAGTATCGGATGAAGACCAAGTAATTCAGACACTTTTGGACGGTCGGTAATGAAATCATATCGGCTGTTAAGCTATTACGTTTGTGGTTGGTTGACAGACAAGGTTGTCAGCTGAACTATCGAAATGTCTCGATCAATTCGAGCGTGGTCGCTTCGAGGAAACGTGAATGAAATGCAACTTTGGCATTATTGAAGACAGGGTCGCGAGGTCACAGTATTGAATACCAAACAATGTGGCTAAATGAATAGCACTTCCGCCAATAGGATGGCGAATGATTTTGCTTTTTTCATCTGTGCGGTTCCATTAGGCAGGAGTTGTGACAAACTGTATTTATTGTAACATCTTGACTGACCAAAAGTGTTAACCGTTTATTAAATAAAATGTTATCATTGTGTGTCTATGAACACAGATCTTGCCGATCAGCGTACATTGTAAACATGATATTCCAGTCAAAACATTCCAATCGAATAAGTAACATTTAAATTATATGGAAAAACTGTGGTTCAGTAAAACACATTTGACCATTCAAGATGTTAGAATAGATGCACTTTATATTATACAACATGATTTCACGATTAAAGCATTCAGACGTAATATTGTATTGTAATAAACATTATGATACGTCGATGTGGTGAATGGAATCGTTACCCGCTGGAACATTTGTAAAATTATTATACGACACTTCGACATTACTGGTGATTGGGCCTTAGATAATATTAACATATCTAGATAATGGGTGGATGGATGGGTGAATGGATGAATGAAAGGATGGATGGATGAATGAATGGATTGATGAATGGATGGATGGATGGATGGATGGATGGGTGGGTGGGTGGGTGGGTGGGTGGGTGGGTGGGTGGGTGGGTGGGTGGGTGGGTGGGTGGGTGGGTGGGTGGGTGGGTGGGTGGGTGGGTGGGTGGGTGGGTGGGTGGGTGAATGAATGAGTAACTGTCAAACAACTATGTTGCTTTGAAAATCACCGAGGACTGGATACACCACGCTGCGTGCGTGCGTGCGTGCGTGCGTGCGTGCGTGCGTGCGTGCGTGCGTGCGTGCGTGCGTGCGTGCGTGCGTGCGTGCGTGATTGCAAATTAGGATAGATTTGTGTGCTGACATCGAACATGCCGTACTTAATAGTTAATACCGAATAATTGATGGCTTAATGCGTCATAAAGGTTTGGACCAGGTACCATGACCATTGAGCCCAAGCCGAATTGAAACCGCTGCTGTCCTTCAAAGTGTGAGCAACGTATTGACGCGGAAACAGGAAGTGCGCACCATTTGTCACTTAGCATGGCACCAAATAAATTTACGGAAATGTGAATTAATTTTGTCATTATTCCGTTGAGGTGAGAGATGATGGCTGACGACGGTTTACTCACGCCGTCGACATCTTATTTAGAAATTCTCTGCCGTCCGTGGAAAACTACTGACAGGAGGCCTGTTGAAAACAAGAATAAGAAAGAAAAAAGAAATTATCAAATTATTCAATAATACTGACATCATACTCAAATAAAGTACCTGGAGAAGCAGAAAGGAGTTCATGTCTGTAGATCAGGAGAAGGCTACGACATAGTACCCAGAGAGTTGATCTGGTGGGTATTGAGAAAAAAGGAGTAGGGAAAGTCTACGTAAAACCCATCCAGGAGTTGAGGTGGGCGTTGGCCTACATCAGGGTTCAGCTCTTAGCCCCCTGCTGTTCACTATTATTACGGATGTGATAGCAGAGAACATCGCCACAACACTACCCCGAGCTATGCTGTTTGCTGGTGACCTAGTGCTGTGCGAGGAAACGAAAGAAGAGGCTGAACAACAACTGGATGTGTGGAGGAATCCTACGGAGAACCGGGGTCTGAGAGTGAGTCGGCAGAAAACAGAATACTTGGCACCTTTGGCACTCAAGTGCAGACTAACAATGGACAACCAGGAGCTACCGACTGTCTCCAAATTTAAATACCTGGGCTCGATCTTCTATTCGGAAGGCGGTGTTGAGACAGACTGTAAAAGCCGAGTACGCTTAGCCTGGAACAAGTGGAGAGAACTCACAGGAGTAGTATGCGTCGAAAAGGTACCACTGAAGCTCAAACACCAGCTATATAAGACTGCCATCAAACCCACCCTTTGCTATGCCGGAGAGTGTTGGACACTTAAGAGGAAAAATGAACAGCCACTCAGCTAGAGAGAGATATGTATGCTTCGTTGGATTCAGAGTGTTAGTCTCACAGAACTATATGGAAGAAAGCTGGAGTACTCGACCTGCCATCACACCTGAAGCGAAGACTGCGCTTGTATGGCCATGTGAGACTGCGAGGTAGCAATGATGCAACCAATATAGCCCTAAACCAGACTGTTCCTGGGGCACGGCGCGGAGGCAGACCTAAGTCCCGGTACATGGACGTGGTGAAGATATGAAGAATAATGGAATTGAGGAAGCGTCGATCCAAGACAGTCGTGTCTGTCCACGGAAGCTACCCAGATACAACATAATATGTAGCGAACATATGACTTACACTACAACGGTGTAACAAGTTGTAGAGCATTCATTCTACAACTGTTCTTATTATGCAACAGTAATGCCTTTCAGACCGTTTTTTTAAATTGCACCCGAACTGTACATTGCACCGCAGTGCAAACTAAATAAAGTTGTTTTAATGGTGCTGCTGCGTAAGTGAAATTGTCTGGCTAAACATTTGCTTGACCATGAATATATCTGTTCTGCCTTTCAAGGTATTTACATTTCTCAGTGTGAGGTAGTACATGGTTATTGATAGCAACAGGGTGAATAATTTTCTTGTCCTGAAGTTTGTTATCAGTAACTATATAGTACGATTTGTTGGCATATAAGTTAAGCAAACATATTGCCATACTCTGCACAACAATCGGTGAGTTTTCAGACTCTGCCGGGGGGTGACGTCACCAATTCAAGAGAAAAATGTCTTTGAGATCAAATCTTACCGCACGATACTGCGCATACTTCGTGGATAGTGCATGTATCACATAGCCGTATGTGTGTGTTGAGCGAACTGCAAGTGTGTAGGGCTTACCGCAAAACTGGTTGTGCAGTTCTATCAAGCGCCAAAACTTGAGATATTTTGGTCACATTGAGAGGCACGACGGATTGTAAAAGACGATTCAATGTGGCACTGTGGCCGAGAAAGGAAGCGTAGGCAGGCCACGACAAAGATAGACGAAGGACATCGCAGGTGTCTTGTGAACGGCGACAGCAGCAGCAGGTAGAATAGTTGGAGAATGATCGATTTCACCAACTGACATGGGTAGCGAAGTCCTGAACAGATTATGCTAATCGAAGAGCGAGCGAGCGAGCGAGCGAGCGTGCGTGCGTGCGTGCGTGCGTGCGTGCGTGCGTGCGTGCGTGCGTGCGTGCGTGCGTGCGTGCGTGCGTGCGTGCGTGCGTGCGTGCGTGTGTTTGAGTACCATGACAGCATGTTGCCATTGGCATCTTCACTATTCACGAACACCCGCGAACATGTTGTAGATGACCAGGTCAGAATGTGTTTATGTCCACACGTTTTATATAACGAGCGGAAATCACGGATATCCGCCAGGCAACAATTGCATCACGCCACAGTACGTTAGGACTTAACAGTAGCTATGACAACAACCGTAATCCTTGGTTGAGACACTTAAATGTTTGCATCGAATTGCCATGCTAACTACAACTGGAGGTCATTCCGTTAATAACCTCCTGCCTAACTGCCTGCCTCCCCCTTCCCTCACGCACGCACGCACACAAACACACACACATATATAAATGAATGTATGATCGGGAGACTCTTATTAAGGCATGATGTATGCCGCTAACATAAGAGCCACCCTGTTGATTAATTGATAATTTTAATAAAAATTTATATTAGCACAATAATTATTGTAATAAACATTATTTAATGAGTAATTCATGAGCATTAATTAACACTATTTAATATTAACTATCTAACTAACTAATAATAAATAACTACTAACACTAACTAACAAACATAAGCAAAATATACACTAAAATTATAGTATGTAAATTACACTAATGTTAAAATAAAACTGACTTTTATTTAATGTAATATTCACACATTATCAAACTATTTATTCTATGCAACTAGCCAACACTAACAACAATTAATATTAATTAACTGGTCCATATATACAATACTTAGCCCTAGACATCTTTCATACTAACTGTATAATATGTAAATTACTTACACAGCAGTACTACAAAATACTGTCATGGTGACTCTTTCTTTAAAGTTAAAACTATCTTATTATTTTCAGTTAGTACAAGTATAACAGTTTCGGATAAAGCATTCAGTTTCATAATTCATTATGAAGTATTTTTTTACAGTATATCAAAAAGCCTTGGAGAGAATGGGTATACATCTTATTTTTCATTTCACATGATACATTGTTAACAGAGTGAATCATTGACTGTCAATACAATTAGTGGCAAAATTATTTACCCGGTTTATGTAGATATTATTACTGTTTCTGTTACGATAGGTATGAATGTCCGAATTATGCACAATGGGCTTTAGCATTAAAGTATTCTGGTAAGTTTTTGTTTACTAGTTTATAAAATACAATTTTAATTGTTCGAGTTTAAAAAATATCCAGTTTTAAAAGACCTATGTTCTTGAAAATGGGGTTGGTTTGAGTACTATATTTGGAAGATGTTGTAGCTTTCAGAGATTTATTCAGATTTTTTTGTAAACGGTTTATTTGGTATCCCCATGCGAGTATTGCGTAATTGAGATGAGATAAGATTATACATTAAGATTATACAGAATTATACATTTTGAGTAAAATGTTGCAAGGTAGGATGCGCTTTAATTTATTAATTATCCCAATGGCAATAGTCAACATTCTATAATAGCAGCTACGATTACAAACCCCTCAGCATAGCAAACAGGCATAAACACCCGAAAGCACTAAATACACAGTATGCATCGCCGTCTCCAGTTCTGTCCCACGGGAACTCCTAAACGCAATTTGAAGAATTGCGTTGATTAATAGCCACGCGAGCGCTCGTAAACCTTCGTCGCCAATCATGCAAATCGCGTCAACAAACAACGTAGAATGGAAGTGACACGTCATAAAGCGGAACTCGCTCGGGAGAGACCGGAATCGAGTCCGTCGCAATGCCAAATGCGGCATGTCGCGCATACAGATGGGCGATAATTGGCTGTGTTTCGATCATTCTCGTCAACCATATGTCGGCGCGTAGTTAGCGCCGTCGTGGCGCAGTTGGCGTGACGCGCCAATAAACGCAATCATTTGTCAATTTCTGCCACCTCTCATTCCGCGTCGACGCTGATCGCCGCTGGCGTCGATCGCCGGGCGAACACACGATGAATGTCGCTCTTGTTCCACATGATTAACGACTACGGGACACCTTGCACTGACGGCTGTCGCAGTACCTCGGCTCTCCGGAAACCTGGCCTATATCTCACCACTTATATTAATTTGATATCAAATGTTGTTAGCCACCACCATTACAAGGATAGTAGTGCTGCGGTAGTGGACGTAGAAGCTACATCTACACATATAGGGACAGAGTTACATCAACATGTCCAGGGGTGAAGCTACACCCACATCTACAGTGGAGAAGATACACCCACATCTACAGTGGAGAAGCTACACCCACTTCTCCAGTGGCGAAGCTACACCCACATATCCAGGGGTTAAACTACACCCACATATCCAAGGGTGAAGCTCTACCCACATATCCAGGGGTGAAACTACACCCACATATCCAGGGGTGAAACTACACCCACATATACTGGGGTGAAGCTACACCCACATCGCCATGGACAAAACCACACCCACATCTCCAGGGGCGAAATTACACCCACATCTCTTGATTTATAAAAAAAAACACTGTCCTGGAATGAATATACTGATTGTGTCACAAAAAAAGGAAATGCATATTTAGCTTTCCTACGAAGAAATCCCCAAGTTGGCCAGGAACACTTAATAACCATTGCTTATTTCACCTTAGTTAAATCCCAACTGGAGTATGCCGCTTCCACATGGGACCCCTACACACATACATACAAAATCAAAATAGAGATGGTCCAAATACGGCCAGAACGGTATGTCTTCAACAACTACAGTCGTGAAGTCAGTGTCATCACCATGCTCAACCACCCAAACTGGCGCAGCCTCCAACAAAGGAGAACCGACATCCGCCTTGTCATGCTTTATAAGACCTTACATGGCATAGTCGCCCTGGACCTCATCCCCAAACTTATACCCCTTGCGAGACCCTCTCAACACACGCAGTTTTTCAACTCCCTCTAATCACTAAGCAAGTCATCAAGTTCAGCTTCTTAATCCGTACAACAGCCAAGTGGAACAACCTGCCAGCCAAGTGGAACAACCTGCCAGCCAAGTGGAACAACCTGCCAGCCAACGCAGCTACAGCACTAAGTTTGGAGATCTTCAGACAGAGGATCTCCAGCTTGCAACATTAATTCATATTGCATCTTTCACGCTATCAATGTTTCCTCTCCTCAAACTGCAGTACTGCACGCACACTATCGTCTTTTTTCTTTCGATTTTTTGATTATTTTATTACTTTTCTCTTACACCACTTTAGGTTTAGCACGTGTGCACACACACCGAGTCTGTAAGCACTGGAGAGAGGGTTGAATTGTACCCGGTACACGAAGAAAAAAATATCCGTGACAAAGGCTTGAAAAAGGAGGAAACCAAGACCGCAATGCGAGATAGAAACGCACGGACGGTCATTGTAATTCGTGGAACTCACTCGACCAAAATAAGTAAGCAATCATTAATGCAAGCCAGTGTACATGTGCATTGTCTGCGGTCACCTTTACAGCTTACAGTTCTCCACTAACACAAGGTGATGCACCATTTTGGTAAACTATCGACGGAGTGGGCTATTGTATATTGCTGAGCCAAATTATAGTGGCGACTTCTTAATTATGCTCTGGTTATTAAAATGCGTTCTCACTATAAAAGCCTTCCGCTTTTTGCAACGTCTTATGTGGCTGCATGGACAGTTGGTAGCAAAGGAAGACACCCGCATAGAAAACAGCATCAGTAATGCTAATATTTACAAACAATAGTAATGGTCTCTCACCAACAAGTTGCATGTTGTCACCTGCATTGAATAGGCAGGGCATATCAGTATCAGCTGTTGCTAACTAGACGACCAGATCTGAACGACTGTTGATCAACGGAATAATGGTGATCATCAAGCGCAGCCGAGCATATTTCTTTGGGTGCCAATCTAAAGTTCACCTGCGGGAATACCGTTCAAATTAATGTTTTCTTCTGATGTAAATGCTAGCATAATAAATGTACATAACACATGGTTGACATGTTTTTGACATATACATGTCATGCATTCATTGATGACCAATGGTGGAACTATCTATTGGCCAGCAACAGGAAGTAGAACTTAAGGGCACAAAACAGCATTTGTTAAGGAACAATGTAAGTTGATTATGAGAAAGTACTCATGATGGGGGGGGGGGGCAGAATGTGGGAGGTTGATCCTAAAAACGGTGGGAGGTGGTATTGACGGGAGATGAATGTTGACTCTCAAAATGGTGGGAGGCTGGTCCCCCAAAAAGGTGGGAGATGGGGGGTTGGCCCCAAACTAGGTGGGACATCGGAGATTAAAACCCCTGCCACAATCGCCCTCATTCTGGCAGAGGACGATACATGAATGGAACAAATTATTTAATGATTGCCTTAACGCTAATAGTGTGAATATGTTATAAAATAATTGGCATATATCTCAGGAGGGCGGCTATACATAGATAACAAATTGTTGAACTCTCGATAAACCAATGGTTTCCTTGTCCATTTGCCATCTGGGGTTGTGGCTTTAGGTGGCAACTCTGTTATAATCCTTGTTAGACATTGGTGTCCAGATGACATCAGGATCGGCGATATTGTTTTAATTTTGTTAAATATGCCTTTTATAATGGCCGACGCTCTCACAACGGAGACAGAAGAATGGGTTGGGGAGGAAGTGGGAGGTAGACCTTTAAAATGGTGGGCTGTGGGAGGTTGAGCTCAGAAATTGGTGGGTGGTGGGAGGTAAACTCTGAAAAGTGGTGGGAGGCTGGTCCCGCAAACAGGTGGGAGATGGGAGGTTGGCCCCGCAAACAGGTGGGAGATGGGAGATTGGCCCCCAAAACAGGTGGGAGAATGGAGGTTGAGACCCCTGCCACACCCCCTCAAAAGTCTGTCTTGCGGGAGCGGTTGGTTGCATCCTACGGCGGGTCTAGGATGACTAGGATTATGACATGATTGCCTTGACCATCCTGGTCAACATTCGCCGTTGTCTGTAAACATTAGCGAACTGACGGCCGCTTTCGATAAACAGTGCTCTCGCATGATTTTGTAAATTCGTATAATTTCCCAAGTGTGCAATATTCGCAGCTGGCTCTTGCAGCTGTGTATAGAATGCGTCAAACAAACAAGGTTGGAAGTGGTAGCGTGGTAGTATTTCATCATTGTGTTCGCCCACTGCCACATCGAGCACGGACACTGAGCCTATTAGCGTCGTGTGGGTGTGTACGACAAAGATACACGCGGACTCACGCGGACGCAAGCACATTCGGCAAGTATTCATGTCGAAGAGGACGATCACAAAGAACACGGGTGTTGACATAACAAGCAATAGAAGCGGTGTTTGCTCCATTGTTAAGAAAGCCAGCACAGTGCTTTTGCGCTGTGCGTGCGTGCGTGCGTGCGTGCGTGCGTGCGTGCGTGCGTGCGTGTGTGTGTTCCAAATTCCAAACAAATTCTTTAAACAACCATGCATATGCTAAAATGTTAAGTTAGATTAAAAAAACATGTGTGCTAAATTTCATAGCAATCCGTTGAGAGGAAGTGACCGCTCATATAACACAAAGTATACCATAATACATATAATAATCATTTAAATTTCACCCAGAAATTTCAATATCTATACACAATGGAATATCACGAAAGTTACTATCCGATTTTCATAAAAGCTTCAATGTGGCCTATTCATCAGACAATGTTTATTCACCGAAAACTTTAGTTCAATCAACCAGTTAGGATTCCATAACCTTAACCCTAACCCAAACCCTAAATCTAACCCAAACCTTATCCCATTAGGTCCCGCGTGGGATGTGACCAACGCCATAGTGAAGGCAACTTCCACCCAACGCAAGGAAGGTTGTCTACAAAAACGACTCTATGTAGGTCTACAGCTGAAAAGGGCATAACACATTTTTCATATATGTCTTTATAACCCAGTTAACGTCTTGAATTAAGTACTGGGTGATTGGGTAAGTTTTGCAAAATTAATTGATTCTTGAAAGTCACGATTTGCGCCGTGAAGGTCGTAAGCCTTTGAAAATAATTCATGCATAATAACCACCAATTCAATGCTGATAAACGGTTAAAAATAAGCAGTTATTTAATAATTATATCAATGGATTTTAGCTTTGTATAATTTTTAAATATACTGTTTTTAATCTATGTATTTATTATTTTATATGGATATACTGATTGATTGTCAGAAGTAAAAAAACATTATTATTATTATTATTATTTTAGTAACTCAAAACTAAAATACACAAGGTATTATTTAAACGATGTTAGGTAAACATTAGCTCGACAGTTAGGACTACAGCATTTGTTTAGTTCATAGATTATAGATTCACTTGGTGGTTCGTAATTCTAAGAAGGTTGTTACATGGCAGTTCCGCTCAGTGAGAAGATCATTGTGCAGTTTGACTTCTTCCCTGCGATTGGAATCAATCACTAACTTTCCACCTTTTTCGAGGTTCTTATGTGAAGCTTCCATTTTTAGTGGCAACGTCCCCGAGGCATTGAACTACTGGTATTTCGCATATGTCTTTGGTGTCATTTTCTAGCAGCCTTTTGTTTGCTTCAATGTTGACGTTCTGTGTGTAACTTCACCATGTGCATGATATCCAACATTTCGCAAACAGCTCAAGCATGTGCCAATCATGTCAAATATATCTGGCTTGACATACATTCCACTGATATTTTCTGTACATAAGTGTCAACATCGCGCCCAGTAGTAGATGCAGACGACTAGGCATTTGATAAGCTTCCTTTCCATTTTGTAGAAACGTGTTAGAACGTTCACAGCTCCATTCTGTGCAGCAGATTCGAGTTTATTTAATGTATGCATAAACGAGGGTGACACAAATGGCTTGCCCACTTCTACACAGACAACAACTGCTTTCAAATATATCTTTCCAGCAACTGAAGGTTTCAGGAAACAAACCATGACTAGGGCGGTCACATCCCGACAGTTGATAACGCTGAATGTAATATAAGACGATCCTCATTCTGCAGTGAATTAGACAGAGATTCAACGTTTTCAAGGAAATGTAATTGCAGACACAAATACGTTTCAATTCCTTCAGTAGGCGAGGCTTACTCCGTGAGTACACGGAGAGGCATTCAGTAGGCGAGGCTTACTCCGTGAGTACACGGAGAGGCATTCTTCAACCATTCTTTATGTGTCTTCTTTTCTGGATTTGTGCCTCTCTTGCGATGGTTCGTTTGTACCTTTCTTTTAGGCGTCCTCTTTTCTGTTTTCCAGATGGTTTCCAGTAACACTCCTGCTTCGGTGTTCTTTTTGTCGATATTCTAAGGACATGGCACAACTATATCCATCTTCTTTTCACTATTGTTGACTTGATTGGGTCTGCATTTGCTCTTTTGAGGACTTCATCTTTGTGATGAATTCGTTCCATTTATTGGTTAGAAGTCTGTGTAAGCATCCGGTCTAGAAACTTGCAATTTTCAACGGTTAGTTGTCACATTTAAGGAAACTCCCAAATTCTAAAATGTTGCTTTTCAAATACACATTTGATTTTCCGTTGTTGTTCGTTTGTTCGTTAATAATACTATTTTTCGATCGTAAATAAATTCGGTTATAAAGCAATAGTTTTGATGTTTATTTTATCATTAAGCCCCTACATTGATACATTTGACGCCTTCCTGCGTAAAACAGACATTTATGGTTTTTATAGGTCGTGGTGGGGTGGTCACAGGTTTGTGGGTGACCTTGTGGCGAAATGGCCCCACCTGTTTGTAATTAAATTTGTGTATTAGTGGTGGAATGTCTGTATTCTTTGCATTACATGTTCATGACGACTTCTTGATGTATATATGTTATCGTCATGCTTGTAGGAATGTGGGCTCTGACAAACTTGCCGGACGGGGCTGTACATGTGTTCAGTTCCTGTCTGACCTACTAGTCTGCCTTTTTTCTTGGGAGTCCATTCTAGGGCATGCCTTGTGACATTGATGGTTGGTTTCCGAAGGGTGTGTCATGTCCATGTCCACTTCCTGTTTTCAGTCTCCTTCCTGACGCTGTGTAGGCCTGCCCTCCACGCGAGCTCTTTGTCTGTTATCGTGTCTTGCCATTTAATGCTGGAAATATATCTGAAACATTTTGTTATGAATGTTTAAATATTCGGATGTTGTTTCTGATTGAGAAGGATTGTGTCTTTAAGGTGATGAATGCATGTCTGGCCTTTCCAATCCTGTTTTTTATATCTTCGTATGTTCTTCCATTGGCTGTCACTACGCTGCCCAGATAGGGACATGTTTTGTCCTCTTCTATATATTTTAATTTCCCTTTCAGCTGTACTTTAAATTATACTTTTGTTTTGTCGTCTGTATATTTATTCTCAGGCTGGTCATATCTGTTTCTTCTTATGTTAATTCGGCTGTTCTTCTTTTGCATATGTTTGTGTGAATGTGATAATAAGCAGATGTCATCTGCAAAGTCAAGATCATCTAACTGCGCAGTGAATGTCAATTGGATGCCACTTTTGCACTGCCTAATGGAAACATACTGCATTTTTGCTAATCTTTGCTTCAAGTATAAGTGTTTCAGATCGTTTTCCATTATGTATAACATGGCAGGTGGAGTCTTCATAATCCGCTGGATTATTGTTCCAAACTTTGCTGGTATTCATTCCGTAATGATGCATCAGCATCTAGATAACGTCCACTATCAACAGTTCTCTCGAAATCTATTAAATTAATATAGAGATGTGACTACCACTCAATTGACTGGTCTGTGATTATTTTCGATGTGGCAATATGGTCAGTGCATGATTTCTCGAAGACAACATGTTGTCAACGCTAAATGGTTTATTTTTGTTGCGTAAAACCGGGACGTGTCTATGCTGGACTTACCTACAAGTATGTTGATTATGTGATAATCTAACATCCTCTGAGTAACTCAATACAAAGTATGTGATTTCCACACTTTCAAAGGTGTCGTGTGATATTGCGTCACCCCTCTCGTTTTAAACCTGTATAGGCGTATGTGAGGGTAACGAACTCACGGAAACATCGTTAAAATCAAGCCACGATTAGCTGGCACTGAACGCCAAAGCAGGTGTCGGCAAATACGTACCAGTGGACCCGGATTAATCCGTATAATAGTTACTATATTTAGTTTCTGCCTGCAGTGCAACTCTGTCAATTCCAGATTCAAGTAGAGTATCGTCGCCGCTGCCAAATCAATGCAAATGTGTCTGGTGGGCTTTTACTTTAGATCACACTTACTATTCACCTATTCACATAGGTCTCTTGCGTTCATGCAAGGGAAACGAATTAGTTCTAAAAAAGGAATGTTGGAGTTCTTTGATTGAAGGTACGCCATTTACGTATTCCCGGCATTTAATGATAATTGGATGCAGATGTTTGCGTAAATTGTTCACAAACAACTCATGAACAGGCAAACGCCTCTATAAGCCAAAAAACGTTGCCCGTTTTTTAATTAGTGTTATTTGGATAAAATGATTCAATGATTTTTCGACAAGGCATTGTTACTGTCGCCGTATACAAAAAAATATTTTAAATGTACAGCATCAACATTGACCGTATCGAGGTTACTTTCCAGCATATCACTGCACTGTTTTGAACTATTGACGACAGTAGTGAGAAACTCTGCGAAACGAAGGTGGGCCCATTTAAATTTTAGTACGATTACGAATTAACAACAACATTACTGAAAACAGAGGCACGTTTACAAGTCTTTTTTCTCAACGGTTAATTGTAGAAACTCTGTCTATCTTAACGTCTGCGTTTACGTTATGCTTGCCTGAGCGCTTTGAAACGCATCCTTTCGCAGAACGCGAGGTCGACTTGTTTTCTGGAATGGACTGAAACTAGGTTGTAGATCTAATTTCATTATGATGTGGGTGGATGGATTCGATCAGGCGGTTAATTGAAACCAGTATCCTTTGTAGAGGAAATCAGATATGCAAATAAACACAACATAACAGTGGTTATCGGGATCATCTGAATTATACGATTACCAGGCTTGCGAACAACCGGTTTCCTACCAACACTATCTAGAAAGGAAGAGTTTTTGATGAAATGTAAAGCAAAAACTACGTTTGCTTTCTTGTGGTAAGCAACGAAGTGGTTCACATTGCTGGATATAATATTAATATGCAATTTATATTAATCGAATGATGTTTGATTCTGACACCGTCTTATAAATAATTTTGAGTACTGGGAAAGATGATATCATTTAACAGGATGATCTGCCTATCTGTAATTTCTGTGAATGGAGAGAAAATTTAAGTTAAAAACCGGCTAACGAACAAGACTGACCACCAATTTGATTGTCAATAAAGCATAAACGATCAGAATAGACAGTAGTGAAACTGGGTTAATTGCTGAGAAGGGCTAACTGTGTTTGGATATCAAATGATATGACAACAGTAAAGATGTAGCTGTACTTTTGTTGTCGCGATGCAGCAGGCAGTGATGGCGCTGCGCCGAGTGTTTAGCTTAGTACCAGTTTCATAAAAAATCGCGCCTACTGCGTCTCAATCAAACCAAATCGAATAAAAATAAATGTCGTGGAGCACAAACCCCCCCGCCCCCTCCCCCCCCCCCCCCAACATTCGCACATCGGCTGTGATCAATGTGTGTGCTAATTCTATTTTATTAATATGTCAAGATCTCGTTAGTGCAAAAACAATTTGTGCATAGATGGGTGGTCCGAAAGGATCTAGGTGCGGTCACATAAATGTGGTTGAGATTTGTCTCCGGGGTCAACAAAGGGTGATGGTTTTAAACCTGAAAGTCCTTATTTCAGATTGATTTAATCAATCATATTCGTATTTGCAATTTCCTCTCGACATAGTTATATATTGTAGCGTTGTATTACAGTGCCTTTAAGCCACAGTGGGCGTCAGTTAAACCTATGCAACACAAGGGCAACGTGAGCCATTAATCACCCACTGTTGGTGTAGCTGGACTCTGGCCTAGATAACGCTGTGCCATGCTGACGTGGGATAGCACTGTTGTTTTGTTCTTTTCTTTTTTCAGATGTATTGCATATCCCATTCTGTGGCATTATCGCACTTCACGACACGACAGGTTACACATTTATTGCGTGTGGTTTATTTCCCCTGACATAGACACCGGGTAGAAGTGACCAACGGCTTCAGAAAAAACGCAGACAATATACACGGTGCCTATCAATGTACGACTGATGATATGCCTGAGAAAGTTGTCGACGCGATCCTGGAACGAAACGATCAGGTGTTCATATAACAAAATACTAGAATTCGAGGCGGTATGCGTCAGGATATTGTACGTGCTGCTCCTGTATACGATCCGTGGATTTTTTTATTTCCATTTGCGATATCTCGAACAGTCACAGGCGACCGGCAAGTGTTTGCACCAAGTGTTTGCACCAACAAGCGACCGGCAAGTGTTTGCACCAAGTGTTTGCACCAACAGGCGACCGGCAAGTGTTTGCACCAACAGGCGACCGGCAGGTGTTTGCACGAACTCTAATAGATTTTGCAATGATTGTACGCGCCAATGAACGAATATACGGTCCAGGGTATATGTCAATTTACACGTTTGAGTAAATACATTATAATAATATTAATATAGCATAATAAATACATATTTATTCCGTCGATCAGCGCGAATATGTATAAGATCATATAAGATGTATAAGATCATATAAGATCATATTAGATGCATAAGATCATATAAGATGTATAAGATCACCGTAGGAAAACGTAACATTAGAATTCACCAAAATAATCAAACGCGGATCCTCTATAGCTCCGCATTGGGTCAGAGTGTAAGACTATGTTAGCATTGCATCGATTCAGCAACCAAAGTGATAATCGTGTTTCATCATCGGTGGTGTCTCATACAACATGATTCATACACGCACACGCACGAGTGGTTCCATAAATAAAATCTAGCTAAACGTTTATTTCCTCTTCGTGCTTTTTCACAAAGGTAGTTCGCTGACAATAGAGTGAAGCAACTCCGTCAAAGCTTGACATAATACACGGAGAAAGGTTGAGTATAAGTCTCGAATCGCCTTGAAAATCATTTATGTCAGTCGCGTATCTAAGATGTCGCAAGGGGGGGGGCGTAAGGGAAAGGCCAGCTTAAACATCTAGTAGTTTACCATGTTACCAACAGTGCCGCAGTGGTGCAGTGGCGCAACTCATTACATACCAACAAAATCAACAATGCCTACCCACACAAATATCTTCGTTTTCTTCAGCATGATCCACGTTGTGCTATTCTTTGACCATTGTGTGCATCCGAGTGAATGACATCATTTCAGTATTATTGTCTTGGTCGTGATACTACGTCCATAGCAATATCCTGTGCAGCCATTGGCTCAAACGTTAGGTGTATTTAATGAGCATGGTCTGTCTCTAAACATGGACTCTAACAGCAGGATCTAAAATAAAATGGAACGCTACCATAACATTTTGCTCATCCCATACATGGATCATGACACGAATGAGGAAATCCGCAATATTGTCAGCCACAACATCGGACAATATGAAGATATCTTGCCTGCAGCAAGAAGACGCAAGCTGAGCTACTTCACGGCGTTCACTGTTCAAATAGTGGATTGGATTTGACTTACATGAAACGCAGTTGGCAGCAATGGACCGGCAAAGTGGATCCATATTGTCGGATCACCAGGAGGCCCAAGCGACAACCCACGGTTATGGGATATGCGAAGATGAAGACGCGTATCAACCGCTGAACGCTACTGTTCGTGATGACTTCAGATCGCAAGTCGTGGTTGAAGCAGGACCCTCAGGCTGGAAATGCTATCGTGAAACATACGTGTAAGATGGCATTGAGAACAATGCCTGCCGTCAGCAACACGTCCGTATGCGCAAGAACGAAGTGCGCTTTTTGGTCGAACTGACAAGACTGTTTATGCGTTCGCTCGAATGTGTCCCGTACATAAAAGCAAGTATACAAGCGAACGGCGTACATTCACTTCCATGTGTACACATAAACACACACAGCCAGCTCCTTTACGACCTTTACTCTAAGACTGAATGTCCCCGTTGCAAATATTAATTTCTTTGATCAGTAATTCCAACTTTTCCATACTGCAACGGTGTAAAGCTGAACATTGGGTGGTGTACTAACTGCTGTTGTCGACACGCGGTGCCGGTCATCTATTACGTGGCTATTTCCAACAGGACATTTTATGTTCAAGAAATTGACTGTGGATCGCCAGTGAGAGACGGATGAGTAAGTTAGTTTAGATTCATTCAAGAGAATGGAACATTTTTGCACAGTGGCATATTTATGATGGGGGGATTGGGCTTATTTTTTTATTTGATTTTATTGATGGTAAACTCATGGGTGACTAAGCTTGCTTCTCTTGCAGATCATAGACACACCCGTGCCTTTGCAACCCATCTGGTAGGCTGTATGGCGACTGTGCTGTTTAATCGATGCTTCAACAAGTCAAATTAACATTGTGTGGCATTCCTCTGTCGATAATAGAGAAGTGTCGCTTACTTTTTATAAGTAGGATATGTGGGTTACAGGAAGCGTGTCCTGATCATAATGTCGGTACATTTATCTGATGCACTGCTTTATGAGACAACCACAAACAAATTAGACAGCAGCATGTGACATGGAACTAATATAATTAAAATTAGAGTGTGACATAGTGACTGTCGGAAATGGTAAAATCAGTTCATAAAAAACTCCGTAAATTCACCTACATCCATCCATCCTATTATGAGACATCCACAAGCAAATTAGAAAACAAAGTGTGACATGGAACTAGTGTAATCAAAATTAGAGTGTGACATAGTTACTGTCAGAAACGGTAAAATCAGTTGATAAAAAAACTCCCTGAATTCACGTACATCCATCCATCCGAATCATTTGCATCTACGTACATGTACACTGATGTACACTGATGTACGCGTTAACACGTGAATCTATTCATCTGTATATATGTATGTATTTACCATGCATGCCTACAACCATACCCACCCGCACGCACGCACGCACGCACGCACGCACGCACGCACGCACGCTCGCATGCATATACTCGTACTAGTTGATACGCGTTCACTGCGCGGCACGGTGGTGGCGTAGCGGTTTGAACATCAGACTCTCAATCGAAAGAATCCGGGTTCGATTCCCCGTGCGTTCAACAATTACATCAGGTGAGTTTTGCCCCCCCCCCGTGCCACGTACGTACATTTGTAAATATATTAGTGTCCAACAAATTCGTCAAACAACCTGGGTTGTGAGCTAAAAATGTGAGGTTTGATGAGAAAACGACTGTGTTAAAATGTCAGAGCAATCCGTTAAGAGGAATTAACCGCTCACAAGACAACGTTTACCATTGTACATAATTATACACAAATTTAACCCTCAACATTTCAATATCGATATATAATGCGATATCTCGAAAATTACTGAACCAATTTTTTATTTTTTTTCACTGTGACCTAATCATAATACAAAGTTTATTCACTGACAAATTTGGCAGTTTTAGCGTTCACTGTGGGGCATGGTGACGTGATGTTTAGAACATCGGTCTGTCAAACGAGAGAATCCTGATTCGAATCCCCGTGCGTTCATCAATTAGATTAGGCAAGTTTTGTCCCATCCTACCATTTACAATACTAGGATTAACGTCATCTTCACTGTTACGTAGCACGGACGTCTGTCTACAAAGCTCCTAAAATAGCAACAATTACGTCGGATGAGTTTTATCCCAACCCGACCATCGTGGTTTGTGATGCTAGGAATAACGACACGTTTACAAACACGTAACATCCACGTCTACCACCGTCCCTTCCTACTGAGCCTAATTACGCACGGCGTGAACCGTACGATGTGTGCGGTAATTAGCTGATCACTGCCGCCATTGTATGCAATCTCAAATAGCACGCGGGGTGTCGCCCCCCCCCCCCAGGTCAGTGGGTCCAAATTATTTCAAGCATGATACCGCTATCAACGAAGGCGAATTACGCAATCAGTTGAATTCTCTTGTTATTTTATCACTTCCGTGACATCAACCGGAAAATTTTGTTTTACTCTTGTCAACTAACTACCGATAACCAAGAATGTAAGAAATTTAGTATGTCAGCTAAACACTCCCCAGTTCATAACACTACGATAGTGTTTTGAACCTATATTCTGGATGAAGCAGTCACTTTGGAAATACGTCGATATTCATAGACATGTAACAATCGCTTGAACCCAAGCCTGATTATAGTGTACGCACGTGCGTGCGTGAGTGCGTGCGTGCGTGCGTGCGTGAGTGCGTAAAAATGTGTTTTAATAATAAGGCTTGGATTAACGTTTAAGCCAGTGTTGTGCAATCCAGTTTTACCGGTACGCACGCACGCACGCACGCACGCACGCACGCACGCACGCACGCACGCACGCACGCACGCACGCACGCACGCACGCAAGCACGCACGCGCACGCACGTATATATATATATATATATATATATATATATATATATATATATATATATATATATATATATATATATATATATATACGTGCGTGTGCGTGCGTGCGTGTATATATATATATATATATATATATATATATATATATATATATATATATATATATATATATATACGTGCGTGCGTGCGTGCGTGCGTGCGTGCGTGCGTGCGTGCGTGCGTGCGTGCGTGCGTGCGTGCGTGCGTGCGTGCGTGCGTGCGTGCGTGCATACTGGTAAAACTGGATTGTACAACACTGGCTTAAACGTTAATCCAAGCCTTATTAAAACACGCCATTCTACGCAAACTTTGTCGATTTTGAAAAGGCTTTCGACAGCATTCACAGAGACTCTCTCTGGCGTATACTCCAGCACTATGGAATCCCCCAAGATTGTGAGCATAATCAAACTGCTATATGGCGATTTCAGGACCAAGGTCATTTGCGGCCAATACCTGACAGAAGATTTTGAAATCAAGACCGGAGTGAAACAATATATATATATATATATATATATATATATATATATATATATATATATATATATATATATATATATATATATATATATATATATATATATATATATATATATATATATATATATATATATATATATATATATATATATATATATATATATATATATATGTGAATGCTGTCGAAAGCCTTTTCAAAATCGACAAAGTTTGCGTAGAATGGCGTGTTCCATTCCTGGCACTGCTCCAGGATCTGCCTTAAGGTAAAGATGTGGTCCCCACAGGATTTTCCTTTCCTAAAACCTGCCTGTTCTTTGCGTAACAGTGGGTCAAGGGCTTCTGAAATTCTGTCAAGGATCACCCTGCTGAAAACTTTGCTAGTGATAGACAACAGAGTGATCCCTCTCCAGTTTTTGCAAAGGCTAAGGTCTCCTTTCTTTGGTAGTTTGACGATCAGCCCCATCTTCCAGTCGCCTGGTGTTTCTTCCGTCTCCCATATTCCTTCAAAGATCTCTGTCAGGCTCCCATGGTGACTTCTCCTCCAGCTTTCAACATCTCTGCACTTACACAGTCTGCACCCGGTGTTTTCCCAGACTTCATGGTCCTGATTGCTTTTCTCACTTCTTCAGCAGATGGTGGGTCTGTGTTGACCTTCAGGTCCTCTTTGCTTTCTGGAATTTCTGCTTGATTTCTTGGTGCTTCCTTGTTGAGGATGGTCTCGAAGTGTGTTTTCCATCTCTGGGTCTGTTTTGCTTCACAGGTGACAACATTTCCATCCACATCTTTCACTGGAATATCACTATTTTTAAAACCGCCAGTCACCGTTTTGGTTATCTTGCACATTGTGGCCATGTTCTGTGTCTGTGCTGCTGCTTCTGCTTCATCTGCCAGATTTTCGATGAAGGCTCTCTTATCTGCTCTCATCTTCCTTTTGACTTCTTTGTCCAGTTCTGAGTATCTACTCTGCAGCTGTTCCTTCAGTCGTTGAGATTTGGCGTCGTTTAGCTTATTTTTTGTTGCTTTTCTTTCATCAATTGTTGTCCATGTGTCTGACTTGATCCATTCCTCCTTCTTTTTTCTTCTGTACCCTAAATGTTTCTTGCTTGTTTCCACCAGTGCCTGACTGAAACTGTCGATGTTCAATTCTTGTTCCTCTTGGAGTATGCGAAAGCGGTTTTTTAAGTCCAGCTGGAAAGCTTTCTCTGTATTTGGGTTCTTTAACTTTCCTGTGTCAAAACGCCGTTGTCTCTCTTCTCTTCTTTGTGTCTTCCGTAGCTTCAAGGACAATGTTGCCACTACCAGCACATGGTCACTCCCCACATCAACTCCGCGTCTGGCTCTAACGTCCTGAAGTGATCGTCTCCACTTCTGATTGACTATCACATGGTCGATCTGGCTAACAGTGTTGTTATCTGGAGACCTCCAGGTGGTTTTGTGAATGTTTCTGTGCTTGAATGGAGTTCCACCTATGACTAGGTTATTCTCAACACATAGGTCAGAGAGTCTCTCGCCGTTGTTATTTATGCATCCAAAGCCCTCGGTGCCCATGGCCCTTTCTCTTCCTGTGTTTTCCTCTCCAACTCTTGCGTTTAGGTCTCCTACCACCATGAGTACATCATGCCGGGGTGATGTCCGGATTTCCTCCTCCAACTGGTCATAGAACTCATCCTTGATCTCCTCCTCTGCAACCTCTGTTGGTGCATAGCATGCGATCACTGTCAGCTTTGCAAACTTGGAATTGAATCTTGCCTTGAGTAGTCTGTTGTTGATTGGCTTCCACTCCAGCAGAGTTTTTTTCCACCTTTCTCGTCACAATGATGGCAACTCCACCTCTGTGCTGGTTATCTGATCGGCCTGAATAAAGTATGGTGTGTCCCGAGGACAGGGTCCTCTTCCCTGAGTCTATCCATCTAGCCTCGCTCACACATAAAAGTTCTACTTTGTAATTTTCCATCTCCCGCAGTACTTGCTGAAGCTTTCCTGCTTGATACAGTGTTCTCACGTTCCAGGAGCCCACTCGTATCTTGTTTTTCGGCTTAAGGAGCTCCGCTCTCGGGGTGTCAGCTCCCGACCGGGTTTGGCTGCCATCCTTCATGATCCCAGTTTCCTGGGTTACTTCACTCCTCGCACCATTGACGTATTGTTCTTTGGTATTGGTTTCTGTAGTTTGAATTTTTCTTACATGGCGAGGGTGCTAACTTCACGCACAGCCCTCCTCCTTTCTCATCCGGGCTTGGGACCGGCAATGGCGGAGTTTTTAATATATATATATATATATATATATATATATATATATATATATATATATATATATATATATATATATATATATATATATATATATATATATATATATATATATAAATGTTTTAGAAGATGACATATCTAGCAAAGTACTAAGATTTGCAGATGACACAAAAGTAATCAGAAAGGTTACAAATGATACAGATAAACAAAGTTTACAGGATGACCTAGATAAATTAGTTAAATGGTCAGAAAAATGGCAAAGGTTATTACATTTTGGGAAGTGTAAACTTATACACATAGTACATGGAAACATGGACGAAGACTATACAATGGGGGATGCTGTACTAGGTAGAACCACACAAGAAAAAGACATAGGAGTAACATGTAATGCTGACATGAAAGTTTCAGAGCAATGTGGGATTGCTGCTTCAAAAGGAAATCAAATTCTAGGGCTAATTAGGCGAACTATCATGTATAAGGAGAAACAGCTAATTGTACCCTTGTACAAGCAATAGTTAGACCACATTTCGAATATTGCATTCAAGCATGGAGGCCGTATCGTAAAAAGGACATAGACAACATGGGTTGTGAGTTAAAATGTGAGGTTTGATGAGAAAACGACTGTGTTAAAATGTCAGAGCAATCCGTTGAGAGGAATTAACCGCTCACACGACAACGTTTACCATTGAACATAATTATACACAAATTTAACCCTCAACATTTCAATATCGATATATAATGCGATATCTCGAAAATTACTGAATCAATTTTCAAATTATTTTCACTGTGACCTAGTCATGATAGAAAATTTATTCACTGACAAATTTGGCAGTTTTAGCGTTCACTGTGGGGCGTGGTGACGTGATGTTTATAACATCGGTCTGTCAAACGAGAGAATCCTGATTCGAGTCCCCGTGCGTTCATCAATTAGATTAGGCAAGTTTTGTCCCATCCTACCATTTACAATACTAGGATTAACGTCATCTTCACTGTTACGTAGCACGGACGTCTGTCTACAAAGCTCCTATTATAGCAACAATTACGTCGGATGAGTTTTATCCCAACCCGACCATCGTGGTTTGTGATGCTAGGAATAACGACACGTTTACAAACACGTAACATCCACGTCTACCACCGTCCCTTCCTACTGAGCCTAATTACGCACGGCGTGAACCGTACGATGTGTGCGGTAATTAGCTGATCACTGCCGCCATTGTATGCAATCTCAAATAGCACGCGGGGTGTCGCCCCCCCCCCCCAGGTCAGTGGGTCCAAATTATTTCAAGCATGATACCGCTATCAACGAAGGTGAATTACGCAATCAGTTGAATTCTCTTGTTATTTTATCACTTCCGTGACATCAACCGGAAAATTTTGTTTTACTCTTGTCAACTAACTACCGATAACCAAGAATGTAAGAAATTTAGTATGTCAGCTAAACACTCCCCAGTTCATAACACTACGATAATGTTTTGAACCTATATTCTGGATGAAGCAGTCACTTTGTAAATACGTCGATATTCATAGACATGTAACAATCGCTTGAACCCAAGCCTGATTATAGTGTACGCACGTGCGTGCGTGAGTGCGTGCGTGCGTGCGTGCGTGCGTGCGTGCGTGCGTGCGTGCGTGCGTGCGTGCGTGAGTGCGTCAAAATGTGTTTTAATAAGGCTTGGATTAACGTTTAAGCCAGTGTTGTGCAATCCAGTTTTATCGGTACGCACGCACGCACGCACGCACGCCCGCACGCACGCACGCACGCACGCAAGCACGCACGCACGCACGCGCACGCACGTATATATATATATATATATATATATATATATATATATATATATATATATATATATATATATATATATATATATATATATATATATATATATACGTGCGTGTGCGTGCGTGCGTGTATATATATATATATATATATATATATATATATATATATATATATATATATATATATATATATATACGTGCGTGCGTGCGTGCGTGCGTGCGTGCGTGCGTGCGTGCGTGCGTGCGTGCGTGCGTGCGTGCGTGCGTGCGTGCGTGCGTGCGTGCGTGCGTGCGTGCGTGCGTGCGTGCATACTGGTAAAACTGGATTGTACAACACTGGCTTAAACGTTAATCCAAGCCTTATTAAAACACGCCATTCTACGCAAACTTTGTCGATTTTGAAAAGGCTTTCGACAGCATTCACAGAGACTCTCTCTGGCGTATACTCCAGCACTATGGAATCCCCCAAGATTGTGAGCATAATCAAACTGCTATATGGCGATTTCAGGACCAAGGTCATTTGCGGCCAATACCTGACAGAAGATTTTGAAATCAAGACCGGAGTGAAACAAATATATATATATATATATATATATATATATATATATATATATATATATATATATATATATATATATATATATATCTGTGAATGCTGTCGAAAGCCTTTTCAAAATCGACAAAGTTTGCGTAGAATGGCGTGTTCCATTCCTGGCACTGCTCCAGGATCTGCCTTAAGGTAAAGATGTGGTCCCCACAGGATTTTCCTTTCCTAAAACCTGCCTGTTCTTTGCGTAACAGTGGGTCAAGGGCTTCTGAAATTCTGTCAAGGATCACCCTGCTGAAAACTTTGCTAGTGATAGACAACAGAGTGATCCCTCTCCAGTTTTTGCAAAGGCTAAGGTCTCCTTTCTTTGGTAGTTTGACGATCAGCCCCATCTTCCAGTCGCCTGGTGTTTCTTCCGTCTCCCATATTCCTTCAAAGATCTCTGTCAGGCTCCCATGGTGACTTCTCCTCCAGCTTTCAACATCTCTGCACTTACACAGTCTGCACCCGGTGCTTTCCCAGACTTCATGGTCCTGATTGCTTTTTTCACTTCTTCAGCAGATAGTGGGTCTGTGTTGACCTTCAGGTCCTCTTTGCTTTCTGGAATTTCTGCTTGATTTCTTGGTGCTTCCTTGTTGAGGATGGTCTCGAAGTGTGTTTTCCATCTCTGGGTCTGTTTTGCTTCACAGGTGACAACATTTCCATCCACATCTTTCACTGGAATATCACTATTTTTAAAACCGCCAGTCACCGTTTTGGTTATCTTGCACAGTGTGGCCATGTTCTGTGTCTGTGCTGCTGCTTCTGCTTCATCTGCCAGATTTTCGATGAAGGCTCTCTTATCTGCTCTCGTCTTCCTTTTGACTTCTTTGTCCAGTTCTGAGTATCTACTCTGCAGCTGTTCCTTCAGTCGTTGAGATTTGGCGTCGTTTAGCTTATTTTTTGTTGCTTTTCTTTCATCAATTGTTGTCCATGTGTCTGACTTGATCCATTCCTCCTTCTTTTTTCTTCTGTACCCTAAATGTTTCTTGCTTGTTTCCATCAGTGCCTGATTGAAACTGTCGATGTTCAATTCTTGTTCCTCTTGGAGTATGCGAAAGCGGTTTTTTAAGTCCAGCTGGAAAGCTTTCTCTGTATTTGGGTTCTTTAACTTTCCTGTGTCAAAACGCCGTTGTCTCTCTTCTCTTCTTTGTGTCTTCCGTAGCTTCAAGGACAATGTTGCCACTACCAGCACATGGTCACTCCCCACATCAACTCCGCGTCTGGCTCTAACGTCCTGAAGTGATCGTCTCCACTTCTGATTGACTATCACATGGTCGATCTGGCTAACAGTGTTGTTATCTGGAGACCTCCAGGTGGTTTTGTGAATGTTTCTGTGCTTGAATGGAGTTCCACCTATGACTAGGTTATTCTCAACACATAGGTCAGAGAGTCTCTCGCCGTTGTTATTTATGCATCCAAAGCCCTCGGTGCCCATGGCCCTTTCTCTTCCTGTGTTTTCCTCTCCAACTCTTGCGTTTAGGTCTCCTACCACCATGAGTACATCATGCCGGGGTGTTGTCCGGATTTCCTCCTCCAACTGGTCATAGAACTCATCCTTGATCTCCTCCTCTGCAACCTCTGTTGGTGCATAGCATGCGATCACTGTCAGCTTTGCAAACTTGGAATTGAATCTTGCCTTGAGTAGTCTGTTGTTGATTGGCTTCCACTCCAGCAGAGTTTTTTTCCACCTTTCTCGTCACAATGATGGCAACTCCACCTCTGTGCTGGTTATCTGATCGGCCTGAATAAAGTATGGTGTGTCCCGAGGACAGGGTCCTCTTCCCTGAGTCTATCCATCTAGCCTCGCTCACACATAAAAGTTCTACTTTGTAATTTTCCATCTCCCGCAGTACTTGCTGAAGCTTTCCTGCTTGATACAGTGTTCTCACGTTCCAGGAGCCCACTCGTATCTTGTTTTTCGGCTTAAGGAGCTCCGCTCTCGGGGTGTCAGCTCCCGACCGGGTTTGGCTGCCATCCTTCATGATCCCAGTTTCCTGGGTTACTTCACTCCTCGCACCATTGACGTATTGTTCTTTGGTATTGGTTTCTGTAGTTTGAATTTTTCTTACATGGCGAGGGTGCTAACCTCACGCACAGCCCTCCTCCTTTCTCATCCGGGCTTGGGACCGGCAATGGCGGAGTTTTTAATATATATATATATATATATATATATATAAATGTTTTAGAAGATGACATATCTAGCAAAGTACTAAGATTTGCAGATGACACAAAAGTAATCAGAAAGGTTACAAATGATACAGATAAACAAAGTTTACAGGATGACCTAGATAAATTAGTTAAATGGTCAGAAAAATGGCAAAGGTTATTACATTTTGGGAAGTGTAAACTTATACACATAGTACATGGAAACATGGACGAAGACTATACAATGGGGGATGCTGTACTAGGTAGAACCACACAAGAAAAAGACATAGGAGTAACATGTAATGCTGACATGAAAGTTTCAGAGCAATGTGGGATTGCTGCTTCAAAAGGAAATCAAATTCTAGGGCTAATTAGGAGAACTATCATGTATAAGGAGAAACAGCTAATTGTACCCTTGTACAAGCAATAGTTAGACCACATTTCGAATATTGCATTCAAGCATGGAGGCCGTATCGTAAAAAGGACATAGACAACATGGGTTGTGAGTTAAAATGTGAGGTTTGATGAGAAAACGACTGTGTTAAAATGTCAGAGCAATCCGTTGAGAGGAATTAACCGCTCACACGACAACGTTTACCATTGAACATAATTATACACAAATTTAACCCTCAACATTTCAATATCGATATATAATGCGATATCTCGAAAATTACTGAATCAATTTTCAAATTATTTTCACTGTGACCTAGTCATGATAGAAAATTTATTCACTGACAAATTTGGCAGTTTTAGCGTTCACTGTGGGGCGTGGTGACGTGATGTTTATAACATCGGTCTGTCAAACGAGAGAATCCTGATTCGAGTCCCCGTGCGTTCATCAATTAGATTAGGCAAGTTTTGTCCCATCCTACCATTTACAATACTAGGATTAACGTCATCTTCACTGTTACGTAGCACGGACGTCTGTCTACAAAGCTCCTATTATAGCAACAATTACGTCGGATGAGTTTTATCCCAACCCGACCATCGTGGTTTGTGATGCTAGGAATAACGACACGTTTACAAACACGTAACATCCACGTCTACCACCGTCCCTTCCTACTGAGCCTAATTACGCACGGCGTGAACCGTACGATGTGTGCGGTAATTAGCTGATCACTGCCGCCATTGTATGCAATCTCAAATAGCACGCGGGGTGTCGCCCCCCCCCCCCAGGTCAGTGGGTCCAAATTATTTCAAGCATGATACCGCTATCAACGAAGGTGAATTACGCAATCAGTTGAATTCTCTTGTTATTTTATCACTTCCGTGACATCAACCGGAAAATTTTGTTTTACTCTTGTCAACTAACTACCGATAACCAAGAATGTAAGAAATTTAGTATGTCAGCTAAACACTCCCCAGTTCATAACACTACGATAATGTTTTGAACCTATATTCTGGATGAAGCAGTCACTTTGTAAATACGTCGATATTCATAGACATGTAACAATCGCTTGAACCCAAGCCTGATTATAGTGTACGCACGTGCGTGCGTGAGTGCGTGCGTGCGTGCGTGCGTGCGTGCGTGCGTGCGTGCGTGCGTGCGTGCGTGAGTGCGTCAAAATGTGTTTTAATAAGGCTTGGATTAACGTTTAAGCCAGTGTTGTGCAATCCAGTTTTATCGGTACGCACGCACGCACGCACGCACGCCCGCACGCACGCACGCACGCACGCAAGCACGCACGCACGCACGCGCACGCACGTATATATATATATATATATATATATATATATATATATATATATATATATATATATATATATATATATATATATATATATATATATATATACGTGCGTGTGCGTGCGTGCGTGTATATATATATATATATATATATATATATATATATATATATATATATATATATATATATATATATACGTGCGTGCGTGCGTGCGTGCGTGCGTGCGTGCGTGCGTGCGTGCGTGCGTGCGTGCGTGCGTGCGTGCGTGCGTGCGTGCGTGCGTGCGTGCATACTGGTAAAACTGGATTGTACAACACTGGCTTAAACGTTAATCCAAGCCTTATTAAAACACGCCATTCTACGCAAACTTTGTCGATTTTGAAAAGGCTTTCGACAGCATTCACAGAGACTCTCTCTGGCGTATACTCCAGCACTATGGAATCCCCCAAGATTGTGAGCATAATCAAACTGCTATATGGCGATTTCAGGACCAAGGTCATTTGCGGCCAATACCTGACAGAAGATTTTGAAATCAAGACCGGAGTGAAACAAATATATATATATATATATATATATATATATATATATATATATATATATATATATATATATATATATATATATATATATATCTGTGAATGCTGTCGAAAGCCTTTTCAAAATCGACAAAGTTTGCGTAGAATGGCGTGTTCCATTCCTGGCACTGCTCCAGGATCTGCCTTAAGGTAAAGATGTGGTCCCCACAGGATTTTCCTTTCCTAAAACCTGCCTGTTCTTTGCGTAACAGTGGGTCAAGGGCTTCTGAAATTCTGTCAAGGATCACCCTGCTGAAAACTTTGCTAGTGATAGACAACAGAGTGATCCCTCTCCAGTTTTTGCAAAGGCTAAGGTCTCCTTTCTTTGGTAGTTTGACGATCAGCCCCATCTTCCAGTCGCCTGGTGTTTCTTCCGTCTCCCATATTCCTTCAAAGATCTCTGTCAGGCTCCCATGGTGACTTCTCCTCCAGCTTTCAACATCTCTGCACTTACACAGTCTGCACCCGGTGCTTTCCCAGACTTCATGGTCCTGATTGCTTTTTTCACTTCTTCAGCAGATAGTGGGTCTGTGTTGACCTTCAGGTCCTCTTTGCTTTCTGGAATTTCTGCTTGATTTCTTGGTGCTTCCTTGTTGAGGATGGTCTCGAAGTGTGTTTTCCATCTCTGGGTCTGTTTTGCTTCACAGGTGACAACATTTCCATCCACATCTTTCAC
Source organism: Lamellibrachia columna (assembly GCA_963662155.1). NCBI lineage: Eukaryota > Metazoa > Annelida > Polychaeta > Sabellida > Siboglinidae > Lamellibrachia > Lamellibrachia columna. The sequence goes on from OY759270.1 coordinate 11,670,387, forward strand.
TGGAATATCACTATTTTTAAAACCGCCAGTCACCGTTTTGGTTATCTTGCACAGTGTGGCCATGTTCTGTGTCTGTGCTGCTGCTTCTGCTTCATCTGCCAGATTTTCGATGAAGGCTCTCTTATCTGCTCTCGTCTTCCTTTTGACTTCTTTGTCCAGTTCTGAGTATCTACTCTGCAGCTGTTCCTTCAGTCGTTGAGATTTGGCGTCGTTTAGCTTATTTTTTGTTGCTTTTCTTTCATCAATTGTTGTCCATGTGTCTGACTTGATCCATTCCTCCTTCTTTTTTCTTCTGTACCCTAAATGTTTCTTGCTTGTTTCCATCAGTGCCTGATTGAAACTGTCGATGTTCAATTCTTGTTCCTCTTGGAGTATGCGAAAGCGGTTTTTTAAGTCCAGCTGGAAAGCTTTCTCTGTATTTGGGTTCTTTAACTTTCCTGTGTCAAAACGCCGTTGTCTCTCTTCTCTTCTTTGTGTCTTCCGTAGCTTCAAGGACAATGTTGCCACTACCAGCACATGGTCACTCCCCACATCAACTCCGCGTCTGGCTCTAACGTCCTGAAGTGATCGTCTCCACTTCTGATTGACTATCACATGGTCGATCTGGCTAACAGTGTTGTTATCTGGAGACCTCCAGGTGGTTTTGTGAATGTTTCTGTGCTTGAATGGAGTTCCACCTATGACTAGGTTATTCTCAACACATAGGTCAGAGAGTCTCTCGCCGTTGTTATTTATGCATCCAAAGCCCTCGGTGCCCATGGCCCTTTCTCTTCCTGTGTTTTCCTCTCCAACTCTTGCGTTTAGGTCTCCTACCACCATGAGTACATCATGCCGGGGTGTTGTCCGGATTTCCTCCTCCAACTGGTCATAGAACTCATCCTTGATCTCCTCCTCTGCAACCTCTGTTGGTGCATAGCATGCGATCACTGTCAGCTTTGCAAACTTGGAATTGAATCTTGCCTTGAGTAGTCTGTTGTTGATTGGCTTCCACTCCAGCAGAGTTTTTTTCCACCTTTCTCGTCACAATGATGGCAACTCCACCTCTGTGCTGGTTATCTGATCGGCCTGAATAAAGTATGGTGTGTCCCGAGGACAGGGTCCTCTTCCCTGAGTCTATCCATCTAGCCTCGCTCACACATAAAAGTTCTACTTTGTAATTTTCCATCTCCCGCAGTACTTGCTGAAGCTTTCCTGCTTGATACAGTGTTCTCACGTTCCAGGAGCCCACTCGTATCTTGTTTTTCGGCTTAAGGAGCTCCGCTCTCGGGGTGTCAGCTCCCGACCGGGTTTGGCTGCCATCCTTCATGATCCCAGTTTCCTGGGTTACTTCACTCCTCGCACCATTGACGTATTGTTCTTTGGTATTGGTTTCTGTAGTTTGAATTTTTCTTACATGGCGAGGGTGCTAACCTCACGCACAGCCCTCCTCCTTTCTCATCCGGGCTTGGGACCGGCAATGGCGGAGTTTTTAATATATATATATATATATATATATATAAATGTTTTAGAAGATGACATATCTAGCAAAGTACTAAGATTTGCAGATGACACAAAAGTAATCAGAAAGGTTACAAATGATACAGATAAACAAAGTTTACAGGATGACCTAGATAAATTAGTTAAATGGTCAGAAAAATGGCAAAGGTTATTACATTTTGGGAAGTGTAAACTTATACACATAGTACATGGAAACATGGACGAAGACTATACAATGGGGGATGCTGTACTAGGTAGAACCACACAAGAAAAAGACATAGGAGTAACATGTAATGCTGACATGAAAGTTTCAGAGCAATGTGGGATTGCTGCTTCAAAAGGAAATCAAATTCTAGGGCTAATTAGGAGAACTATCATGTATAAGGAGAAACAGCTAATTGTACCCTTGTACAAGCAATAGTTAGACCACATTTCGAATATTGCATTCAAGCATGGAGGCCGTATCGTAAAAAGGACATAGACAACATGGGTTGTGAGTTAAAATGTGAGGTTTGATGAGAAAACGACTGTGTTAAAATGTCAGAGCAATCCGTTGAGAGGAATTAACCGCTCACACGACAACGTTTACCATTGAACATAATTATACACAAATTTAACCCTCAACATTTCAATATCGATATATAATGCGATATCTCGAAAATTACTGAATCAATTTTCAAATTATTTTCACTGTGACCTAGTCATGATAGAAAATTTATTCACTGACAAATTTGGCAGTTTTAGCGTTCACTGTGGGGCGTGGTGACGTGATGTTTATAACATCGGTCTGTCAAACGAGAGAATCCTGATTCGAGTCCCCGTGCGTTCATCAATTAGATTAGGCAAGTTTTGTCCCATCCTACCATTTACAATACTAGGATTAACGTCATCTTCACTGTTACGTAGCACGGACGTCTGTCTACAAAGCTCCTATTATAGCAACAATTACGTCGGATGAGTTTTATCCCAACCCGACCATCGTGGTTTGTGATGCTAGGAATAACGACACGTTTACAAACACGTAACATCCACGTCTACCACCGTCCCTTCCTACTGAGCCTAATTACGCACGGCGTGAACCGTACGATGTGTGCGGTAATTAGCTGATCACTGCCGCCATTGTATGCAATCTCAAATAGCACGCGGGGTGTCGCCCCCCCCCCCCAGGTCAGTGGGTCCAAATTATTTCAAGCATGATACCGCTATCAACGAAGGTGAATTACGCAATCAGTTGAATTCTCTTGTTATTTTATCACTTCCGTGACATCAACCGGAAAATTTTGTTTTACTCTTGTCAACTAACTACCGATAACCAAGAATGTAAGAAATTTAGTATGTCAGCTAAACACTCCCCAGTTCATAACACTACGATAATGTTTTGAACCTATATTCTGGATGAAGCAGTCACTTTGTAAATACGTCGATATTCATAGACATGTAACAATCGCTTGAACCCAAGCCTGATTATAGTGTACGCACGTGCGTGCGTGAGTGCGTGCGTGCGTGCGTGCGTGCGTGCGTGCGTGCGTGCGTGAGTGCGTCAAAATGTGTTTTAATAAGGCTTGGATTAACGTTTAAGCCAGTGTTGTGCAATCCAGTTTTATCGGTACGCACGCACGCACGCACGCACGCCCGCACGCACGCACGCACGCACGCAAGCACGCACGCACGCACGCGCACGCACGTATATATATATATATATATATATATATATATATATATATATATATATATATATATATATATATATATATATATATATATATATATATACGTGCGTGTGCGTGCGTGCGTGTATATATATATATATATATATATATATATATATATATATATATATATATATATATATATATATATACGTGCGTGCGTGCGTGCGTGCGTGCGTGCGTGCGTGCGTGCGTGCGTGCGTGCGTGCGTGCGTGCGTGCGTGCGTGCGTGCGTGCGTGCGTGCGTGCATACTGGTAAAACTGGATTGTACAACACTGGCTTAAACGTTAATCCAAGCCTTATTAAAACACGCCATTCTACGCAAACTTTGTCGATTTTGAAAAGGCTTTCGACAGCATTCACAGAGACTCTCTCTGGCGTATACTCCAGCACTATGGAATCCCCCAAGATTGTGAGCATAATCAAACTGCTATATGGCGATTTCAGGACCAAGGTCATTTGCGGCCAATACCTGACAGAAGATTTTGAAATCAAGACCGGAGTGAAACAAATATATATATATATATATATATATATATATATATATATATATATATATATATATATATATATATATATATATATATATATATATATCTGTGAATGCTGTCGAAAGCCTTTTCAAAATCGACAAAGTTTGCGTAGAATGGCGTGTTCCATTCCTGGCACTGCTCCAGGATCTGCCTTAAGGTAAAGATGTGGTCCCCACAGGATTTTCCTTTCCTAAAACCTGCCTGTTCTTTGCGTAACAGTGGGTCAAGGGCTTCTGAAATTCTGTCAAGGATCACCCTGCTGAAAACTTTGCTAGTGATAGACAACAGAGTGATCCCTCTCCAGTTTTTGCAAAGGCTAAGGTCTCCTTTCTTTGGTAGTTTGACGATCAGCCCCATCTTCCAGTCGCCTGGTGTTTCTTCCGTCTCCCATATTCCTTCAAAGATCTCTGTCAGGCTCCCATGGTGACTTCTCCTCCAGCTTTCAACATCTCTGCACTTACACAGTCTGCACCCGGTGCTTTCCCAGACTTCATGGTCCTGATTGCTTTTTTCACTTCTTCAGCAGATAGTGGGTCTGTGTTGACCTTCAGGTCCTCTTTGCTTTCTGGAATTTCTGCTTGATTTCTTGGTGCTTCCTTGTTGAGGATGGTCTCGAAGTGTGTTTTCCATCTCTGGGTCTGTTTTGCTTCACAGGTGACAACATTTCCATCCACATCTTTCACTGGAATATCACTATTTTTAAAACCGCCAGTCACCGTTTTGGTTATCTTGCACAGTGTGGCCATGTTCTGTGTCTGTGCTGCTGCTTCTGCTTCATCTGCCAGATTTTCGATGAAGGCTCTCTTATCTGCTCTCGTCTTCCTTTTGACTTCTTTGTCCAGTTCTGAGTATCTACTCTGCAGCTGTTCCTTCAGTCGTTGAGATTTGGCGTCGTTTAGCTTATTTTTTGTTGCTTTTCTTTCATCAATTGTTGTCCATGTGTCTGACTTGATCCATTCCTCCTTCTTTTTTCTTCTGTACCCTAAATGTTTCTTGCTTGTTTCCATCAGTGCCTGATTGAAACTGTCGATGTTCAATTCTTGTTCCTCTTGGAGTATGCGAAAGCGGTTTTTTAAGTCCAGCTGGAAAGCTTTCTCTGTATTTGGGTTCTTTAACTTTCCTGTGTCAAAACGCCGTTGTCTCTCTTCTCTTCTTTGTGTCTTCCGTAGCTTCAAGGACAATGTTGCCACTACCAGCACATGGTCACTCCCCACATCAACTCCGCGTCTGGCTCTAACGTCCTGAAGTGATCGTCTCCACTTCTGATTGACTATCACATGGTCGATCTGGCTAACAGTGTTGTTATCTGGAGACCTCCAGGTGGTTTTGTGAATGTTTCTGTGCTTGAATGGAGTTCCACCTATGACTAGGTTATTCTCAACACATAGGTCAGAGAGTCTCTCGCCGTTGTTATTTATGCATCCAAAGCCCTCGGTGCCCATGGCCCTTTCTCTTCCTGTGTTTTCCTCTCCAACTCTTGCGTTTAGGTCTCCTACCACCATGAGTACATCATGCCGGGGTGTTGTCCGGATTTCCTCCTCCAACTGGTCATAGAACTCATCCTTGATCTCCTCCTCTGCAACCTCTGTTGGTGCATAGCATGCGATCACTGTCAGCTTTGCAAACTTGGAATTGAATCTTGCCTTGAGTAGTCTGTTGTTGATTGGCTTCCACTCCAGCAGAGTTTTTTTCCACCTTTCTCGTCACAATGATGGCAACTCCACCTCTGTGCTGGTTATCTGATCGGCCTGAATAAAGTATGGTGTGTCCCGAGGACAGGGTCCTCTTCCCTGAGTCTATCCATCTAGCCTCGCTCACACATAAAAGTTCTACTTTGTAATTTTCCATCTCCCGCAGTACTTGCTGAAGCTTTCCTGCTTGATACAGTGTTCTCACGTTCCAGGAGCCCACTCGTATCTTGTTTTTCGGCTTAAGGAGCTCCGCTCTCGGGGTGTCAGCTCCCGACCGGGTTTGGCTGCCATCCTTCATGATCCCAGTTTCCTGGGTTACTTCACTCCTCGCACCATTGACGTATTGTTCTTTGGTATTGGTTTCTGTAGTTTGAATTTTTCTTACATGGCGAGGGTGCTAACCTCACGCACAGCCCTCCTCCTTTCTCATCCGGGCTTGGGACCGGCAATGGCGGAGTTTTTAATATATATATATATATATATATATATAAATGTTTTAGAAGATGACATATCTAGCAAAGTACTAAGATTTGCAGATGACACAAAAGTAATCAGAAAGGTTACAAATGATACAGATAAACAAAGTTTACAGGATGACCTAGATAAATTAGTTAAATGGTCAGAAAAATGGCAAAGGTTATTACATTTTGGGAAGTGTAAACTTATACACATAGTACATGGAAACATGGACGAAGACTATACAATGGGGGATGCTGTACTAGGTAGAACCACACAAGAAAAAGACATAGGAGTAACATGTAATGCTGACATGAAAGTTTCAGAGCAATGTGGGATTGCTGCTTCAAAAGGAAATCAAATTCTAGGGCTAATTAGGAGAACTATCATGTATAAGGAGAAACAGCTAATTGTACCCTTGTACAAGCAATAGTTAGACCACATTTCGAATATTGCATTCAAGCATGGAGGCCGTATCGTAAAAAGGACATAGACAACATGGGTTGTGAGTTAAAATGTGAGGTTTGATGAGAAAACGACTGTGTTAAAATGTCAGAGCAATCCGTTGAGAGGAATTAACCGCTCACACGACAACGTTTACCATTGAACATAATTATACACAAATTTAACCCTCAACATTTCAATATCGATATATAATGCGATATCTCGAAAATTACTGAATCAATTTTCAAATTATTTTCACTGTGACCTAGTCATGATAGAAAATTTATTCACTGACAAATTTGGCAGTTTTAGCGTTCACTGTGGGGCGTGGTGACGTGATGTTTATAACATCGGTCTGTCAAACGAGAGAATCCTGATTCGAGTCCCCGTGCGTTCATCAATTAGATTAGGCAAGTTTTGTCCCATCCTACCATTTACAATACTAGGATTAACGTCATCTTCACTGTTACGTAGCACGGACGTCTGTCTACAAAGCTCCTATTATAGCAACAATTACGTCGGATGAGTTTTATCCCAACCCGACCATCGTGGTTTGTGATGCTAGGAATAACGACACGTTTACAAACACGTAACATCCACGTCTACCACCGTCCCTTCCTACTGAGCCTAATTACGCACGGCGTGAACCGTACGATGTGTGCGGTAATTAGCTGATCACTGCCGCCATTGTATGCAATCTCAAATAGCACGCGGGGTGTCGCCCCCCCCCCCCAAGTCAGTGAGTCCAAATTATTTCAAGCATGATACCGCTATCAACGAAGGCGAATTACGCAATCAGTTGAATTCTCTTGTTATTTTGTCACGGAAGTGACATCAATCGGAAACACTCTTTTATTCTTGTCGTCTAAGTACCGATAACCACGATGACAAGATGTCGGCTAAACACTCCCCCGTTCATAACACTACAGTAGTAGTGTTTTTAACCTATGTTCCGGATGAAGCAGTCAATTTGGAAATACGTCGATATTCATAGACATGTAACAATCACTTGAACCCAAGCCTGATTATAGTGTGCGTGCGTGCGTCAAACTGTTTTAATCAGGCTTGGGTTAATGTTTGAGCCAGTGTTGTACAATCCAGTTTTTCCGGTACGCACGCACACACGCACGCACGCAAACACAATATATATATATATATATATATATATATATATTATATATATATATATATTATATATATATATATATATATATATATATATATATATATATATATATATATATATATATATATATATATATATATATATATATATATATATATATATATATATTGTGTGTGTGCGTACGTGCGTGCGTGTGTGCATGCATATGCATGTTTGGTGCTATATATATATATATATATATATATATATATATATATATATATATATATATATATATATATATATATATATATATATATACTTTAAACTATATTATGGCATGATAAAACGACCATGATTTTATAATAAAATCGATCAGTTTTAAACTTGGGTGGTACTGTATTGCTTTAAACCTAGGTTGTAAATACTCTATGGTACTTTGAACAGGGGTTGTAAATATTCTAGGGTGCTTTGAACATAGGTTCAAAACACAACCTTAGTGTTGTTGAGGGCGAGTGTTGTGAAATTAATCACGTTACAACGGCATCCGGAAACGGAATCATAAAAACGGATTAATGGAGCAATTTACAGTGCATGGAGATTGTTCCCACATAAAAGCCTGTGGATTACTGGAGAAAAAACGGATTATCGAAGAACGGATAACCGAGACTTGACTATATATACACGTACTCGGTCGACGGTGTCATCAGTGCAGTAATCTATCGATTATATTCTTCCTTCTATTCGTGAATCCATTTATCACCAAAGCATTATTTGCCTATACGTTAACCCATTCATCAGCCTAGTTGTCCGTCTGTCCACGTTGTGATTCGATGAGGGGGTGGATATTTGCACGCTGGAGGAGACGATAATCAAATTTCCACCGGATTGAGGTTCAATTTGCTTAGGCGAAATGCTAGTGATCGCACCACTTGGAGTACACTTGGACGGTAACACAGATTGGACACGAAGAAGTAAACGTCTTCATGTGTGAAACCAAGAGTTCAGCAATGCATCCCAATGCGAGCGAGATTTCGGACGTGACAATTACTTTAATTTAATAATCTAAGTCACGTTGACGGCGTCACGAATTAATGAAACTACACAAATAGGTGCATCGTAACCCCCTGAATACAGTTAGAGTAGGGTGGGACAAAGTTCACCAATTTGGGGGCAAACACGATTTGTCAAGTGTATTCGCACCCCCGGTGCGCTTTGCCCCAATAATGCGTGGCTTACATGTTTTATATTAATTTTATTGAAACAGTAACTCTATTTTTCCCAGCACCGATGTATAGAACCTACTTAGTTAATACCGCAGGTAAACGAACGCATTTGGACAGGTTATATATTGCTATGAAGAACATCATATAACCCACCCGAATAACAAGATATTCTTCGCACACTATGCACAAGATGGAATTTGACAGACATAACAATGGTGCCATATCTATGCCGTAGTTCATCTTATAGATTAGACAACAATCTATAAGCTGAACTACGAAATGACACCGTAAAAGGCAGAGAGGTAGGCTTAATGCTATTTTTCATAATTTGTAGTGCTATCTATTTAAATTGTGTTAATACCTCCCACTTCAAAATCTATTTCTATTCTATATTACTCGTGAAAATGCAGTACATGTATCATAAGATTAAAAGGATGACTGTTTACAACCACCTTAATGTATTTACATTACGCATACACACATTGGGGTTGCGCTTTGCCCGGTATTGAATGTGTCATTGGAATTACAAAAATAACGTATGCCATATTTTCGCCCGCTTGAATCAATAACACGCATTATGACAAAACACTTTTGCTGTGGGATCGGTTAAAGCTGTTCAATTTGTTATAATAATATGGCAATAAAAATCAAATTGGTATAACTTACTTGGCATGTTGCATCTCCTCAAATCGCCCGAATTGGTTTGGCATCATGTTAAATCGGTTTATTGGGAGATAGTAGCACTAATAGTTAAATCTGCCGAAAGAGGGTCAAAGCCCGAGTACTAATTTCTAAAATGTCAGTCGCGGTGAACGCTTACGCAACTACTGTTGTTTTAACTTGTTCAATGTGTTTAATTTGTTCGCCGCGCGGTGCTGCAACACAATACGACAACTTGTATATTTATAACTTCGTGGAAAACAACCATCAATGTGACGCCATGGAGTTGTTGGAGAAAAGCAAAGCTGTAACATAATTATCAGAGATAAATGTGTGTACACATAATATGATAGTTATGACACTGTGTCATAACATTGTTTCGTCGATATGGAAGGCAGGTGTAAGAATTGGTACGCTTTGTACGAATAACCATAGGTAGCCCACTGCGAACGGCACCTTGCCTAGCGGCTCGCAACGGTACCTTTGACAAGAAACACTCGGCGGCGAACATCGTGGACCTATCAGCGACAGACGGCACGTGGGCGATAATCTATTTCCCAAGGGTTAGCCAATCGGCGTGCGCCGTGCCGCCGATTGCTATCACCTTGCTTCGGCGCGGGCGCGTCGGTGTAGTTCGATGCCCGTAGCTCGCGAGTTGACTCAGAATATAGCCGCGGTATTCGAAGAAGCAGGAACGCAGAACGCAGTGCGGAGACAACCAGTGATACCACGATCAGCCGGGAGCGTTCTAGTGCGGGTAGGACCATTTGTATTATTCACAAGTGTGCATTCTGTATTTTGCCACCGATACGCGTACACATGCATGCACGTACACATGCATGCACGTTTTTCTCTGGTCTGGTATTTAGTCGTTAGCATTACGACTGACCGCGAGCGCACGGTATTTGTTTGCATTTTAAACAAATGACTAAATCTTGCGGAATGTATAAAACGTATTTTATACAACTAGTATATTATTAAAGTTAAAACACGTTTCGAAGAGCAAAATAAAACTGGAAAAAAACAACCGTGGCAAAGACCGTCATTGGTAAAATAACTATGTTGCCGAGTATAGCAGATTCACATATGTTCTGGAGAAACTTACAGCACATCTCTTAGATGGTAAAGCTAGATCTTCGAATGTACAGCAGTCTTTTTTGACGAATGCCAGTTGCGTAAGTATAAAATAGAAGGATCGGGCTGCGTTTTATGGAAGATCAAAGCCAACTATAATAGCGTCGGATGGAAAGAACAAATAAAAGGAGAGGTGATTTCATTGCAAAGTGTGCACAGTTACTTTATAAGTGAAAACATCGGATTAGCCAGAGTAGAAACGAAGTCTGCAAATAGTTTTGCGAATGTATTGCATTCGTTGCGATGTGTTAAGAGCAGGCTGCCTTCGCCGAATCATGATATGCTTGTTAACATTGAAACGTGCATCACAATCTGCATCAACCTGTGACGTAGACGTAGAGAGAAAGGAGAGGGTGGGGAAGTGGGGGAGGAAGGAAGGGGAGGGATAGAGGGAGAGACGGTGAGACGGACAGACAGACAGAGATATGGAGAGACGGAGACAGACGGAGACAAACAGCGAAGCGGAGAGAGAAAGAGAGACAAAGACAAACAGACACAGAGGGACACGTATATAGAGATAACAAAAAAGAGGGAAATAGGACACTGTATGCGCTTTTATACATAAGAATAAATGTAACAACTCCGTGTGCGATAAGGAACTGAAGACGAGTTTCTCCTACTGGATTCTGCAATCAGTAGCTCTGCGTCGTCCAGGCTGCGTCAAGCGTATTCGTCCTGTAACTGCGTCGTCGCATAGAAAACAACATAATTACACGGTTGCAACTTTCCCTACAGCCTTTTTAAAATTGTGACCCCCACCCCCGGGGGCCCCGTGGGGATGATTCCACATCCGATCCCCGTGTCCACCATAAGGGCTCCCTGTGTCATCTTGCAAAGTTTCGTCCAGATCGGCCTACAAATGCGGTCGTGCATAAGACACAACAGACAGACAGACAGACAGACAGACAGACAGACAGACAGACAGACAGACAGACAGACAGACAGACAGACAGACAGACAGACAGACAGACAGACAGACAGACAGACAGACAGACAGACAGACAGACAGACAGACAGACAGACAGACAGACAGACAGACAGACAGACAGACACACACACTTTTCGTCTGTCATTGTTTCAAATCGTAAATTCTACATGCAAAGACTGCGGTAAACGTAACAACAGTCATGTCGTCATCTCACGTGCCATTTCGTAGCCATCCGTGTAACGAGCGTGCGTAACTGTTTCCGTCGCCTTTTAATGACCAGAAATACATTCAAATCAATGAATTGTTCCTGTGATTATTATTAATAGGAGACAGCATTCCTTCGCCTATCATAATATCCCTTACCCCAGATACACTTACCACTTATATTTTTATCCAGTACTATTCGACTTTTGAACTTCCTCCCTCAACACAGTGTTAGTCTAAGCTGTCTGGACTCATTTAAAGCCTGGCGTACACTGGAGACTGGTTTGCCGTTTTTGCTCAACTCAATTGTCGCCGACAGTCTTCAACAGTTGGGTGGTCAGTGTACGCGGAACCCGCGACTACGACTCCCGGTCGCCGACTCGTTAAGACTCGAATCGAGGGAGTCTTATCCGATAGGAAAAATGGATCGGGAACCCGAATAGTTGCCAGTGTGCGCTCAGCCGGGTTGTCGCCAGTCGCCAGTACTTACGACGCGACTCAACTGAACGGAACCCGTTGGCAAATAAATGCCCGGCATTTAGTCGCGTGACACCATACGCTCATAGAGAGTTCCAAGCATCAAAATGGCGACCTCGTATCTGGAGGAGAATGAGGCAGATATGGTAGAAAAGAAATGTAGCGTGTGGAGCCACTGTTGTATATTACAACCTCAAAAGGGTATTTGCACCGCCACAGGAAGTCAGGTGGCCAGAAACTTCAGTGTGATGTTCAGCCGTTCTGCAGGTGAGATTGCTGTCCGTAGCTGAGTTTCCTCCTTGATGATAATCGGCGTGACCAATGCCAGCAACCAGTCGACAATATGCGGTGGCATGCGTATGAAATTTCAATATGCATCTTCCTCGTGTTCCCGGAGTCCTGTGACAAGGTTGACGAACGACCTCTGTTCGTTCCTCGATATGGGGTGCGACCCACCACCTCCCTTTCCTACAACGTTTCCTTTTCTCTCGACGTCGCCTGATCAGAGAACGGGTGTCTATAGCTAACGAAAATGCTGTCACTTTCTCGACAAAGGAGCCATTTTCTGTGGATTTTGACCGGCTGCTCCCCAAAAAGCCACTTTTTTGTTAAACCAGGGATCCTATAGCTATTGTTATCATGAAAAAAGTAAACACTACAGGCGTTCGCACATGCAGTTAGCCGTCTCGACACTGGGATTGTGGCGGGGCGTCGACAGTCGAGTTGTCAGTGTGTGCGGTAATCGTCGTGAAGAAGTCGCGAGTGTACGAGCTCGTGCCTGTCAGACCCACCAAGCCAAACACGGGTCACGGCAATGCTACTGGGCAGCTCGCACGTGGGCACATATAATTGAATATGTCCAAGAAGAAAGTCTGTTGTATCTAAGCAGCACTCCCATTGTGTCAGTCCCACATTATATAACAGTGTGGATGCTCTTGGTCTCAAGCGACGAGATTGACTAATAGGTTTAGACATCGAACGTGAACTCAAGCGGCATTGTCGAAATGGAATACATCGCATTGTGCTGAGAAAATTGCCGTTCGTGAGGTCAGCCGTGGAAGTGGGTGTCTATCATGTTCACTTGTCACGTTAGGCGGGCGCATCGCAACAAGACAGACTCGATGCGGGAGACGGACACCAATCTCATTCTTTGTCGCAGTGAAGGCAAACGATACGCGGTGGACGAGTAGATTAATTAAAGGTCCCTATTCAGTTCGATTTGTTTGCTAATTTAATATTAGGTAAAGTATTCACACACTACATATTTTAAATCAGTTGAGGATGGAGTTTTAAGGGACTAAAATGTATGTATGTATACAATAGTTCAAAGTACATTTGTTGGTAATTTTGAATCCTAAAGACAATATTCATTATATCTGTCTCATTAATTCCGCTCATTGTTGAACGGCGCATGGGTGATATACGTTTATCCTGTAGAAGGTGATCCTTCATCGCAGTGCAAGTGAGGCTGAGTATGAGAAGTGGGCATATCCTCGGCACAGACGTTACTGTGACCTTGAATGTGTTCACTAGGATGCTTTTGACGAGGAAAATAAGTATTGACCATTACTTCAATAAGTTTGCGTCTTTGCGTGGGGTGCGGTGGCGGTTAGAACACCGAACTCTCAGTAGAGGGAGCCCCGGTCGAATCCTCCTGCTGCCGTTTTGAAACAAGCGACAATTCCGTTCACTTCCGTTCGCGTTGCTCCAATTCACTCAGCCGTATAATTAAATACCTGGCAATAGGCAGTGATTTCATTCCAGTGATGAAATTATAAGAACGAACATCTTTCGCGCAGCAATTGCAGCGTGGCTGGATGCTTCGATAGAAATTGAAATGGTGGTTGCGTGAACAGGTCTGCGGGGGGGGGGGAGGGGGGAATGTAAAGCCCCCTGAGTTACGATTGCTGGAGGGGCGCGGTATAAAACGAACGCTTCGTTTTGCTTTTGTTATACATTTGTGTGTTAGTGGGACGGAGGCGATAGTGTATTTGTTGAAGTGTTGGGCGCTCATATTGCAATGATCGTTTGTGTGTTAGTGGGACGGAGGCGATAATGTATTTGTTGAAGTGTTGGGCACTCATATTGCAATGATCGTTTGTGTGTTAGTGGGACGGAGGCGATAATGTATTTGTTGAAGTGTTGGGCACTCATATTGCAATGATCGTTTGTGTGTTAGTGGGACGGAGGCGATAGTGTATTTGTTGAAGTGTTGGGCACTCATATTGCAATGATCGTTTGTGTGTTAGTGGGACGGAGGCGATAATGTATTTGTTGAAGTGTTGGGCACTCATATTGCAATGATCGTTTGGACATCTTCCTTATATCTTACGTAACACGAAACAACAACAGGTGCATTGGTTAGTGATATAAATTGTGACAAATGCCATCGGTGACAAGATTAAGGCAAAGAAAGAAAGTCGTCATTATGCAGCGAACACGTGCTATATTTATTTATGGTCACGCTAGTTATAGTCAGCTATTCATGCAATGTTTTGTTAAATGCCGAAATTTATTCGTGACGCAACCGCGGATTACTGTAATTAGTTAGCATGACTTAATTCTGAATGATGAACAGTAGTGGGCGTTTCCTGACGTCTAATATCCTAATAACTTCAACGTACGTACGTGTTAGGGTTACAGCACGTCAAAGTAAGCTATAGTGTCATGCAGGGAATATGACATATATCCTCTTCGTTACGGTATTTCCTACCATCCTTAGTTTCAAGGATTAGAGTAGGATGAGGTAAGGAGCCCCGTGGGTAGGACGTCCCCTCGTATTACTCTGGTGGATGAAATGCCATGCTGCAACCTAGCACACATGCAGACGAAACTGATGGTTAGAAAAACAATCTGCATTTTAAGTTGTCATGCATGGCTGAAGTAACAACTGCATATGTGTAATGTTGTTCTGAAACACACATACCACGCTTAATATCATGCAATTAATGTATGTCCATCAATAGTGCATACAGTATAATTTATTGCTACTAAATATTCGCGCTAATTAGCACTAAAGCGGGAATGCCTACTGGGGCAAGACGCCCACCTGGAGTGCGGGACAAAACACAAATAAGGATTTCTTTTGACGGCATTTCTAAAGGAACTTGTCTGAAGGAATCTGTTGGGATTAGCCAGAAGGAAATGTCTAATTAGCGAAGCTTCGGAATGAGACAGTAACCGGAATACTCCTGCGGTTTCCGTATAATTAAAGGAATAAGGTGCGTTAAAACTATGACGTACCCGTCATTGAAGGACACGCAGTGCGGTTGTCTGTTCCAAACTGCCGAAACTGCGGGTATTGTATTCGCTCTGAATATTAATGGTGCGTTATCGGAAAATCGTTCTACAAGTTGCATACAACACAACGTATGCTAAAGAGAAACAGTTGAAGTTATGTGGAAATGTTTTCGTTTAAACCATGATTAAGTATTGATTATCATAATGGAATACAGTGGAACTTCACGTGGATGTCACCCCCAGGACTGTGGCAAAGTGACCGGAATAGCGAGGTGGCCATATCATTAGGACTAATGTCTTCTACTTAAAAGTTATGGATATAATTTGGGACTGTCCCCACGTGACCATGATCGTGACCGTAAAGGTTCGATTGAATATAAAGGGAGCTGACACATGTGACACCTGACACATGTCACTTGACCGCTGAAGTCACTGATGCGTTACGGAAGACTTCCCACTGCGAACGTCGCCCACTGAAGCGTAAATCTTTTTCCACTGTGTCATGTTATTCAGTCAGTTTTGATCGGTCCCTCAACTTCTCTGTTTGTCTCTCGTCGAACCTTGTATAGGATGACATCTATTAAATGTTCTGATCTGCCGTGTGATGCTGTATTTGTCGATTTGTCATATAAATCTGTAATTTAGGAGGATGCCTATACATTTATTAAAATAGAGTGGTTCTACCTCACCAGACACATTGTTACTTCGTACGTAAGTCATTTGTCAACATACTGGGCATAAAATTCATTTCGCTATCATATCGGAATGTTGGTAATAATAATAAAGCACTTTTAAAACCACTTCCGGTAGCCATTTTCAAATGGCAATTACACCGGAACACGTTTCCATAAAACGCAAGCAATCAAACGTGCCAACACTTGATAAATATTTCCGAAATTGTATGCTCGTGGGTGGTCGTAAAAGAGTAATAAAACTACGAGCAATTAAGCGCATCAGTAAATGTCGCGCAGTTCATAAATATGCGTAGCCATCATTCAAGCTATTAGAAACTCCGACTTGGTAAATATAACTAATTTGCAGGTTTGCCGCTGCTGCACATATTACTACTTGCCCAAATCGATTCGTTGTACACGTAGGCCAGTAAACTGGTCAACGAGAATTCGTTGTACACGTAGGCCAGTAAACTGGTCAACGAGAATTTACGACTCCAAAATACGAACACCGCCAGACATAAATCGATTCGCGGAAATAGCCAGTCAGTACGCGCCGCCTGGTGTATGTGTGTTGCGTGCGTGCGTGCTTGCGTGCGTGCGTGCGTGCGTGCGTGCGTGCGTGCGTGCGTGCGTGCGTGCGTGCGTGCGTGCGTGCGTGCGTGCGTGCGTGCGTGCGCGATTTTCACAACTTCGTACTTGAAATGTTACTAAATGTTCAGACGTCTGTTATGTTGTTCTCTTACGCTGCTGATTTATTCAGCAACGGATATGTCGGCGAAGCGTTCGTGTATATGATTGTGTATATGATTGTGTATATGTGCGTGCGTGCGTGCGTGCGTGCGTGCGTGCGTGCGTGCGTGCGTGCGTGCGTGCGTGCGTGCGTGCGTGCGTGCGTGCGTGCGTGCGTGCGTGCGTGCGTGCGTGCGTGCGTGCAAGTGCTGACCAGGTGACCGGGTACACACGCTGTAGACATGCAAAGTTTCGTTGCACTAATTAGGAAGGCATTCCGTTATTTGCAATGACAATTGTCTGCGATTGACACCGGGTTATGCAACATTCGTCAAGTGCCAAGGGGGATGTTACGTGCTATAGGAAGACAAAATGATCCTGACGTAGTATGTGTTGTAATGCGCTTGAACAGGGCCCTGGTCGCCTCTACTGGTGCCTGGCCCTCGGCGGCTTGTAGGGTAGGATGAGGCAAGAAGCCTTCGTGATGTAAGACGCTCCCTCGCACTTCCAATATAATACGAACTCTCTCTCTCTCTCTCCCTCCCCCCTCTCTCTCTCTCTCTCTCCCTCCCCTCTCTCTCTCTCTCTCTCTCTCTCTCCCTCTCTCTCTCTCTCTCCCTCTTACTCTCTCTCTCTCTCTCTCTCTCTCCCTCCCTCCCTCCCTCCCTCCCCCGTCTCTCTCTCTCTCTCTCTCTCTCTCTCTCTCTCTCTCCCTCCCTCTCTCGCTCCTCTCTCTCTCTCTCTCTCTCTCTCTCTCTCTCTCTCTCTCCCTCCCTCCCTCCCTCCCTCCCTCTCCCTCTCCCACTCTCTCTCTCTCTCTCTCTCTCTCTCTCTCTCTCTCTCTCTCTCTGTCTCCCCCTCTCTCTATTTATTTCTATATCCCCCTCTCTCTCTCCCTCTCTCTCTCTCTCTCTCTCCCTCCCCTCCCTCTCTCTCTCTCTCTCTCTCCCCCTCCCTCTCTCTCTCCCTCCCTCTCCCCCTCTCTCTCTCTCTATCTATTTCCCTCCCTCCCTCCCTCCCTCCCTCCCTCCCTCCCTCCCTCTCTCTCTGGTGGATGAATGCAGTGCTGCTGCCTAGTGCTTATTCTGCCCCAAAGCACATGCAGATGAAATATACAGTTAGGAAAACATTGCATTTACAATTTGTCTGCATGGCTGGTGTAACAAATTTATATTTTTAATGTTGTGCTGAAACAAACATATCACTCTTAACATCGGCCTGTTTTAACGTGCAGCCTGTTGTTTTCGTTATTAGTGTATACAGTTCCTTTTGTTGCTACAAAACGACGGCACTAATTAGTGTTAACGCGGGAATTGAGAGATGTCTATATCATGTATACTGGGGGCAAGACTCCTCCGGGGTCGTCTTGCCCCCGCATGTCATGTGCGGCGAGCCCTTCGTGAACTGTAGACCTCGGGAGATGTGAGTACAGTTTCAGTTGTACAATGACGTCACGCCAGGGGTGCGGTGTTTTATCTGCCCTAACGGCGAGTCCGAGAGTAACTAAATGATGCATGTTTGATGCCTGTTTGGACAAAATAAAACACAATGTTTTTTTACATTTAGCAATACCATAGTTTGTCTCATTTCAGTATTCGTGTTTCATACAATGGAGAAAGACTGTTACTGTTATTGGGCACGACGCCTATAGGAGGGGCGTCTTGCCCCGAGGGGTGGGGCAAGATGCCCCCTCTAGTCAATATATTTAATTAATGATAACATTTATAATGATAATATTTTGGTATGACATACTACAACCCCACAACAATCGTATGCCAGCAGAGATATCTCAAAATAATACATTTATGAATAACTGTAGCCATTTCCCCTTAAGGGGTTCCTTGCCTCATCCTACCCTACGACTATTTCTAAGTAAGCTAAAATCGAATGTGCTTTGGTGTTTTGACAAAGCTGATTGTTTACAAATTAATACCAAAATGTTTTTTTTTCAGCTGTGGCTGACATATTATATACGGACGTCCAGAATCGGGTATTAATCAGATTGATAATTCTCTTAGTGAAGCTGTGTACGGCATTTTGCACAACCCCGTGTGCGAAACAAGAAATGCATTTCCTGCTGGCGGTCGTTACAACGGTAGAGTGGAAGCAATTGAACATGAACAATATGAAGCGTCTTCACATGCATGATCCATTAGAGAGTTCCTTCGAAATTAACACATTGTAACTCGTGCCTTTAGTATTGATAGTTTATACAAAATACCAATGCGCTTATCCCTGTTTCTAGAAACGCACCACCAAGATACCTACCAGTCTTCAAATATGTCTCCTAATACACAAATGCATTAACTTTCAATGAGATAAACCACTTAATTCCGCTAAACATAATTCCTTCGGGTCAAAACAATTTGGTGGTATTAAGCGGCGGATTCACTTAAAGGCCTCTCCTCAATTCGATTTTCTGCTAGTCTCATTTCAAATAAATTTTGTGAAAATTCAAACCTATCTAATATCCACTACGACGTGCTAGTTCGTCTACGCAACTTTTATGTGTGTTTTGTTGTGTGTGAAATCATCAGACAAACTATTACATTATTTAATAAATTTAATATCCAACATTTAGTAGGCGTTTTGGATAGCAATGTGTGTTTCGGTGTAATGTGCTATATTCGTCATATGCCCGTCGTTGGCCTAACGCACAAGCTCATGCGTCCGACGGATGAGCCAGCTGCTACCGCGAGCGGACACACGTTCTTGCGATGCGATGCTCAGACTACTGGCTATAAAATATTAATAACGGTTCATGATCGGCGATAGTTTACGGAAACACTGATTGACGCTAATTTCGGTTGACATTAATTGATGCTTAATCAGCGGCGCGCTCGTAAACGGTTAAATAAGAGAGAAAGGATCCTCATAAAACGTTTCCGATTAGTGGTTCCACCACCTGGAGAAATCCGACAAAGTAGCGAATGATTTGCTTTACGACATTGACGCACGTAGGACAGACGCTATCGACGCCCAGACACGTGCTGGTCCAGCGCTGCAAGCGCAGTAAGGCTGGCTGCAGAGTAATTCATCTTTGTAGATGAATCAATTTCTGAAACTGTGGAAGTCACATCTCCGTCTCAGATTCAGGGATGTCCAGTGTTCCTCTGGATGAATTAGTATTATTATTGTTTTGTCTAAAAAATGTTTTTTTACTGTAGTAGGCAGTAATTCACAAGAAAATTCAGAAGGAAACTTGACCAAACTGTGGTACTGAAGTGTATGTTTTAGACAGTGTCCCAGAAAGGGAGAATGTCTCATCGCCATCGTCAGAAATGTCGCGAAAAGGCAGTTAGTAGACCTATGTTTATTATAAACTGTCATACGCAGGCGGAACTTATCAAAATCGTCTACTCACTTTCAGACTCAAATCTGACAGATAATAGTACGTCCCACCCTGTGCGTTTTGCCCCCACTAATGTTGGCCTTTTTGCCCCACACGTTCGATATTAAAATTTCACCATCTGTATATTACTGGCTTTTATCACTCGCATCGACAACACTAATGATTACATATTTGTCTACTGCAGACACTCAACGCGTTGTCTCAGTTTCGTATGGTTACTGCCCACAAAACGACTTTTAGGGTGACCATTTTTATAATTTACAGAATCAAAAGTTTGACGTAAACAAAAATATCGCGTGAATTTCGTTTTCTGCCACCGTATTCTAACCAAATGTGAAGAACTGTATATGGCTTAATTTGCCGATCTCGAAATTCTTATTTTCGCGCTGTGAAACTAGTTAGAGGATAGGCTTTATGCCCCAAAACTTGCGTTATGCCCCATGCTACTCTACATTCGCCTTGCACAAAAGGCGAATGTACTCACACATTAGACTTGTTGCAGAGGGAGAAAAACGATACAGTGGCATCTAATGTAAATATGAATACTATTATGATTCAAGTACGGTCCCACAGAGGGATAAATGGAATAGTTTAGCTCCCATGAGCAGGGCCGCTAGGCACTTGTTTGATACATACCTGGGAAGACGAGCAACTAAATTGATTCCGGAATTGAGCGAGAACTTAGCTATGAAAACACCTTATATGTGTATTGACACCAAAACAATAAAACGAGACCGTGTTTTTATATACGGAATTATTAGCAGGATATCGATAACAAATCCAAATTTAAGGTGAAGTGGACACAAGGAAGTACTCAGTCTTAGAAAGGTCAACAAATGAACGGAACAATGTGAATGCTAGCAGTGTTAACACGTTTAAAACATAATTGATAACGACTAGATTACAATTATTGGAATACCGATTATCCAATGGCTGGCTGCTCTTATTATCATACGCAGATTCATGTTTTAGAGAAAAAAAGAACATCATATACAACGACAACGACACATATCTTGGAGCAGCTGGTAAACCAAAGCGAAGTATTAGTGATGCTGATGACAACACTGGACTTATATGTTTGGACTTAGCCTTGTATCAGTCCATTTTGTTAACAACGTCACCTGATGTTGGAAGGCCAGTAGTCTGAATGAACGTCCAACAGCGGCTACCCGAAGTAACCCGTGGCGCCTCTGGTGTATGTCATAACACTACTGTGACGATGAATTCGCGTGCAACAAACGACGGAAACTCGACACGTATTTCTGTTCTTTAAATTTGAGAGTCAGAACTACGATGTATCCACAACAACGACAAAAACTCAAATATGTAACGAATGATTGTATCACTCAGTCATTGGCTGGAGTCTCGCAAGTAAATGATCCACGTTCATGCCATGCGCTCTCCCGATGTGTCCACTGGCCACAACCGCCACACTCCAGCCGTCTTTCACCCTTCCTACTGTCCGAATATATGAATATATTTCCGCACAGTATAAGAACCTGTATAGGCTTCCAATTAAGGCGTTGGTTAGGCTAATGTGCTGTAATTTATAATTAATAAATTGACATTAGTTTGTTATTTTAACAGTAGGTATAATTATACATATTTACATTATCAAACTAAGTAATTAATGTTCGTACATTATAGCAACGCCTACGGTATAACCACATTACACATGATGTGCAAAGTACAAAAGTCCACTTTGGCCTCTTGCAAGGAGCATTGACTGGATGCCGTTTTGGTTTCAACGCTTGCATTCACGTCAAAATGGACATGCACATTCCATTAAATATAGTGCATGTCAGGATAGTTATAATGGTGGGGGCCCACTTTGGCCAGGGAGCCCACTTTACCTTCCTTTCCCCTAATTGGTTCAAATAAAAAAAAAATTATATTATTAATTTATTCAAATATGTCAGCCATTCGTTGATTTAGACCATGACATATTCTACACCGTGATGAAAATACGTATTGTCATAGCTTCTATAACATCAAAACAAACATACACCTCATGCATTTGATGGAACGTCCTGTCTACATTCGACGTATTCTCCATCTGGCGATTAAACACGTGCTATTCCGGGAAGGAACCATTGTTTAACGTTTTTAACAATAGTCGGAAACAGACTTGGCCGATTTGGCCCGGAGTGATTGTGATTGTCAAACGCATTTACCGGGACAACTGAGCGTCATCAATCTACTTCTGGTTTTTCATCAACATAAAGAAGCTTGGTAGGGTTAAATCAGCGTTGTAGATACATTTTGTAAAACGTTAAAGTTGTTTGTTAACTGACTGTACGTAGGCAACTGGGTCTGCGTTCGTGACTTTGTGGACACACTAATTTCAAGCCATATGCGTCAGACAATATCACTGATATATCGGCTTATCGCTACACTACGTATGTAATATAAAATATAGAGCCAGCAGACTGTCAAACCACTTTAGACTGAACTTTGAAGCAATCTTTTCCATGCGTGATTCCTCTATAACAAATTAATGCAAGTCCAACAAATGTAATGTCGTTCAAATAAAAGAACACGGATGCTTAATTTCCGAACGACTCCTCGTAAACGGCCTGTCGTCTATTCAAAGTCTACAATAACCTCATTGACGTTCAAAGAAAATACTACTTGTATTTTAAAGTTAGGTTTTCCAACTAGCATTCTACAGGCAATGTCTTGACACACACTAAGCAACTGCACTGGTCATTGACCAGAAGCAAGAAGCACGCGTGATCCGCCTTGACATCAGCAACGCATTTGATAGAGTGTGGCGTAGAGGATTCACGGCCATAAGGTTACATGGGAAGCTGTTATCCTGTTTAAACTACTACATGTACGATTTATTTCTCAAAGTCACCATCATTGGAATGTGCTCTGGTGCCAAGTCCACTAACGCAAGGATTCATCAGGGATCTATACTAGGATCTCTCTTTTTCATTACCTTCACAGATGGTATACTAGACAAACTACACAAGCCTGCCATCCTGTATGCTGATGACTCAACAGTCGTCAGCACAGTTAAATACATAGGCAACTTCGGACAGCTGTGGGTGGCTCACACAATGAAGGTATGCTGCAGGTACATACGTGGGCAGACAGCTGTGGGTGGCTCACACAATGAAGGTATGCTGCAGGTACATACGTGGGCAGACAGCTGTGGGTGGCTCACACAATGAAGGTATGCTGCAGGTACATACGTGGCCAGACAGCTGTGGGTGGCTCACACAATGAAGGTATGTTGCAGGTACATACGTGGGCAGACAGCTGTGGGTGGCTCACACAATGAAGGTATGCTGCAGGTACATACGTGGGCAGACAGCTGTGGGTGGCTCACACAATGAAGGTATGCTGCAGGTACATACGTGGGCAGACAGCTGTGGGTGGCTCACACAATGAAGGTATGCTGCAGGTACATACGTGGGCAGACAGCTGGAATGTGATGTTCCGTCAAGCCAAGAGCCTAACAGTACCAACATTTTATTATGCTGAGAACGACCACCCCTCACTCACATTATGAACACCATCTTGTCCAAGGTGGAACGATTAGAGCAGAGACAGCATCAAAACCAAGAAACCAACATAGCAAATATTTAAATGCGTACAAACATTTATGAGTCAAACATATCAATACTCCGTTCCACGTTTTAGGAATGGAACGGAATAGTAAAGTTGTAGTGTTATCACATGGTTCCACAAACCTTCAAGGAATGGAATGATCATACAATGCAAACAGGAACTTCCAAAACCAATTAATATAATAATTGAAACGTGTTTCATCATGACAGTATGTGTAACAAATAGCCAGTCATACTTAGAATGGACGTAGCCATCAATATGTTTTCTGTCACCCGGAAGAAAAAAATATATCAGAAAAAACACCAATACAATAACTTATAATACATTCATTGATCATTATTATCCATATGCATCAACTGCTGCTTGATATACTTATATATTTTTTCGAGACGTCGTAAACATGACATGACGAATGATTTGGTCTCGTGTTAATCTGTTCTCAACTGTTACGTCAATTTGAACAGTGGGGTTTAGTTACTTCGCCAGATGCTATTCACACAGCAAGGAATTGAAATCATAGGGGTCCGTAATGAAAAGTCGGTCTGTAAACGGATATCACCAACGACGTTCCCTGAAAACGGCACATAGACTGCGCAACACAGGCCGGCAACTAAATCAGTTCTCACTACAGCTACATGGGAGTACTTGGTAACATAATGCAGAATGCGAATTACCTTTCCTTTAGGCCACAAGTAATTCCACTGTACTATTCAAATTTCATGGAAATGTATTGTTGTTTGTCATTTCACTGACATTTGCAGATATTTCTTTGATTCCTACAGTTTCGTTATCGAGAAACCTAACTGGGAAAGCACCCGCAGTTTGATGTCGCCAAAATAAGCCAGATTTGGTGTTCATGCGATGGAATGGTTCCGTCGTTGACACACGCGTGTGCTGTGACACAACCACTGGAACATTAAGTCATTGTATAATGGAATAAGTATGTAAGACTTGATTTTGTTGCATCAACTGCCAAGAGCAGATGGCTCAGGCGATCACCTTTTATGTTGATTCCCTTTCTATCCCAGACTAACCTCCTGAAGATTAATTCTAGGGGAGCCAATTATTTCAACTATGTATAACGCCAATACCAGTTGATATGTGTTTCCCTGCTACCTTCATTGCACTTTGTGTGATGGTGTCCGTGATTTTTTCACACCGTAAATCCGCTCCCTCTGCCTCATCAAGCAAAGCATCAAACTTGTTTTGTAATTCTAGCTTATAATCATCTGCTTTTTGCTGAAGATTTTGCAAGTTTACTTGTGGGGTCTTCTTTCTCAATAGTCTCGGCCTTTCTAGACGCACGGTGATCTTGATTGTTGCTCTAACTAGGCGGTCATTACTCCCAGTGTTGAACTGAGAAAGCACTGAGATGTCTATCACAATTTCCTTCAGTCTCATGCAGAGTTTGGCGACGCTATTGTGACGAGTGATGTGTCCGCACTATTATGACGAGTGGTGTGTCCGCACTATTGTGACGAGTGATGTGTCCGCACTATTGCGACGAGTGGTGTGTCCGCACTATTGTGACGAGTGATGTGTCCGCACCATTGTGACGAGTGGTGTGTCCACACTATTGTGACGAGTGGTGTGTCCACACTATTGTGACGAGTGGTGTGTTCGCACCATTGTGACGAGCGGTGTGTCCGCACCATTGTGACGAGTGGTGTGTCCACACTATTGTGACGAGTGGTGTGTCCGCACTATTGTGACGAGTGGTGTGTCCGCACTATTGTGACGAGTGGTGTGTTCGCACCATTGTGACGAGCGGTGTGTCCGCACTATTGTGACGAGTGGTGTGTCCACACTATTGTGACGAGTGGTGTGTCCGCACTATTGTGACGAGTGGTGTGTTCGCACCATTGTGACGAGCGGTGTGTCCGCACCATTGTGACGAGTGGTGTGTCCACACTATTGTGACGAGTGGTGTGTCCGCACTATTGTGACGAGTGGTGTGTCCGCACTATTGTGACGAGTGGTGTGTCCGCACTATTGTAGCTTCCTTCTTTTAATGGTATTCTTAACTGGCTTTCTGGGGTCCTACCATGTCATTAACGGTTTGCATTGCCCATTCTTTAGTCTAGTGGGTATTTTCTTGATTCTTCAAACACATTTAATCTAAAAACCTTGTAAGCTTCTCTGTGGCTCTGAATTTCAGTTACCAGCATTAAATCCAACACCTCCCATAAATCATGCGGCAAACGAGCGGCCGTTGGGAAGAAACATACCCGCTACATGGTGACAATACCAGAGATATGTGGGCAACGACTTACAACAATTAACCACACGAAGACGACGCAGCCCCGGCGATGAGCTTAATGACCTAGCCGAGCTTTAGCGTCTGCTGTACCAGCTACTAACCGCATGTCGCCATTGAAGTCAGTATTAGGCCTGTAAATCACGTTTAGGAAGCAGTTCACTTTGATAATGCACGTAGAAAACTTCGCCGGAAGGCAAGCACGAGCTTCAATTACGATAATGGAAATTACTGGCCGGTAAGACGAAAATATTATTATGATTGTGTGGCAAAGCGTGGCGTACAGAACACACGCCTCAACCCGGCTAGTAATAGCAGGCAGTAGAAGGCAAATACTGTACTAGGCCTTCGAAACTGGCTCATTCAAGACTTTATCATAGAAATAATTATAACTCGTTAATGGTTAACTATTGCAACTGGTTGTTGACAAAGTACTTGTAACTTGCTGTTTACCATTTTTTAACAATTACTGGTTATTCGTGCTGATGCCTAAACTCAAGTTTTAAACAAATTTAACAAGATTGCCATGCAAGGCAAAGGCCCGGGTGGCAAGTGGGCAAGGAAGCCATTGGCTTATCGACAGTCAAAAAAAAAAAGATCTATGTGTTACCCGCCCTCCTGAGATATATGTCAACCTTGTTTTTAAACATATTTACGCTGCTAGCAGTTACACAATCCGTAGATAATTTGTTCCATTAATTAGTACTTCCTCACATCCAGTCTACACTGATCCTTTACTAAAGACGTCATCTCATGTTCTCTAGTTCTACTATCTTTTTTGAGTGAGAAAAATATTTCTATCAATGTTTTCATACCCATTCAATATCTCAAAACCTTCTCAGTTCTGGAATCATTTAAGTTCATTTAGCTCTTGCTTGTGTGATTATTTTTAATTTATTTTGAACGAGTATTTTGCGAGTAAAAATACAGGATGGTTATATGAATGAGAATGAGAGGGGGTGAACGTCAGTTATGCGCGCGTGAATTACATGCGAATCGCTATAAAAAAAGGGTGAACACATGACCGTAGTGTGCTGATAACAAAACACTTCTAACACAAATTACCTAGCTCCTAAAATTACGTCAAGCGAGTTTTGCCCCCACCCTACCACCGTGGTTGGAAATGCTAGGACTAACGTCACGTCGACTAACTACCGACAACGGCCCCAGGGAGCATCGAGGCAAGAACAGTCTGCTACACAGCAATCAGACAACATCATTTATAATTTAGAGAATTGATCATTTGAAGACATGTTACATTTGATTGCAAGAAACTGAATGTGTCAGGTAAACGCACGCACGCACGAACGCACACAAACACTTTCTCTTTATATATATATATATATATCTCCCCTCTCTCTTTCTCTTACAGACAGACAGAAAGATATATATATATATATCTTTCTGTCTGTCTCTCTTTCTCTTACAGACAGACAGAAAGATATATATATATATATATATCTTTCTATCTCTTTCTGTCTGTCTGTCTGTAAGAGAGAGAGAGAGAGAGAGAGAGAGAGAGAGAGAGAGAGAGAGAGAGAGAGAGAGAGAGAGAGAGAGAGAGAGAGAGAGAGAGAGAGAGAGAGAGAGAGAGAGAGAGAGAGAGAGAGAGAGAGAGAGAGAGAGAGAGAGATATAGATATATGCATACATATATGTATATATAAATTATATATATATATAAATATATATATATATAATAACGTACCTTTAACATTATATATATATATGTATATATATACACATATATATATATGTATATATATATGATAACGTACTTTTAACATAATGGTTTATTAATTTCACAACAGTTCGGTTCACGTGTTTTATGTGGCATATATATATATATAATATATATTATATATATATATAAATAAACCATTATACTAAAAGTACGCTATCATATAAATATATATTATATATATATACATATTATATATATATATATAATGTTAAAGGTATATATATATATATAATATATGTAATATATACACACATATACATATATATATATACATATATATATGTGTGTGTGTGTGTGTGTGTGTGTGTGTGTGTGTGTGTGTGTGTGTGTGTGTGTGTGTGTGTGTGTGTGTGTGCGATAGTATAGAAGGCTGTTTTAGTTGAGCCACTAGGTTAGTTGAGCCACTTTCCGGGAAACTACAGCAGCGACAGTTACATGGTACCATGGTGATTGAACATGTTATTAGAAAACCATTGACGTATAATGGGATACATTTGTCACAGCGGCCAGAACATGCGAGCTAAAAGTGTGTTGTTTGATGTTTTTCGAAACTTTTGGTAATTGTGATTAATGTCTGCTGTTGTGTAAGCTATATATATATTATTTACATCACTTCGCGCATTATTGAGAAGTTAATTATATAAGCTTGTCGAAACGGGGCTAGTTGAGCCACCCAAGGGCCAAGGCCTCAAGTTGAGCAGCGGTTAACAATTATGACTAGTGTTCTCTACCCCAAAATACATCAAGGAATTTATTTTTTCAAGCAAATTGGGACATCGGATAGCTACAAGGCAACATATTAGCAGTTAGTTACACTGATTACGATTGGCCTATAAGTCTATATTAATTAAGTGTTTGGACTTATTAATTCAGCGCGTAGACTTGTCAGAGACGTGGCTAGATATGTTGGCTGGGTTGTTATGAATTGTTTGTATAAGTCCCATGTAAATTATGCAAATAAAGCATTTTGGCAACTTACTCTACATTGTGGCTCAACTTACCCCACACCAAGTGTTAGTTGAGCTAGCTTACCAACCCTATTTGAATCAACTATATATAATTATATATGCATGCTAGATATATTATCTTGGTATAAAGTGATCTACCAATAATCATAGTTATGTGAGTAAAAACAAATTTGACTTATGACTATGATTGCACGCACCATAGACATCAAAAAGAATGAAAATGGCTCAACTCACATTGCCGTCCCCTAACTTTTAACATAATGGTTTGTTAATTTCACAACGGTTCGGTTCGTGTGTTTTCTGTGGCAGGTGCGTGGAACAGAACCGGAAGTGGACGACAGGATGTGTCGTCACAGCAGCGTCACGACACTGCTGCTGCTCTTTATATGTACATTGCTCATCTCCAGTCTGTGCGCCTTCGAGATCCGGTGGATCCCAGGTGAGGCTTCGTATAAACGTCCACGGAGAACATCGTCGGTTCATCAGGAAGCACCAGGAAAGCGACATCGCCACTGTCCACAAAAGCGTCTTGTTTCGGTCACCATCCGTCCCGTCCTCCTCCTCTTCAGCAACATCATCACCATCCCCTTCTGCTTCCCATAATAGCAAATGCTTTATATTTGAAGGTGACAGGCAAAGAAATGATAGACAGAAGGTAGATATACATCAGATAGGAAAACTGATAGGTTAGGGGGAAAGGAAAGGAAATAATGTTTAGATGTTATTTAGCCGTGGTCATGCCAGTCTTGAACTTGACCAAGGAATCTGCCCCTGCAACAAAAACCAACTCAGCTGTAAATTATATTTAAGTGTCGGGATATGCACATACTAACAACCATGCACCTATTGTAGTCGGTAATTTCGCCAAATTATCCCGACATGTATAGTCACCATTGTAGCCCACGCACCATCGTTAACCAGCTATTTCGTAAATTGCATCTCTCGCGTGCTGTACTTCAGCTGTCCGCCTCTTTGATTTCGTGAAACCTTCACTCGTCCAAGAAATCCGCGCTTGTTGGTCGGATGTGTTTCTTCTTGGAATCACACGAGAACCCGGAATTGCGTTGGCGGCAACCTGGCGTGTTGAACCTGCCCATTCTACGTTGGGCCCTTTAATTTCGTTTCGGCGTTCGTGACGTAGCGTAATCAAGGGCAACATCGTGTGTATTTGGTTTATAAAGATCAAAGGAGCATTTCAAAAACAAAATTTTTTTTTTATCAAATGGCATACATACAAACACGAAACTAACAATTTACAACATAAATGTTTTGCGCGTATAATATTGAAAAGAAGATGGATGTATTTGGTCATGTTCTTAGAATACCGGCAACAAGAACTTAATTAGAAACCATCTGTGAAAAGGAACATGTGACACCCAAAAGAAACCTACCAATGAACCATCGACAGAGATGCAGAAACCTAGAAACGTAAGAGAGAGGACTTGGAAAGAATGGCTGCATATAGGACTGGATAGCATCGATTGCTATATGCAGTGTGTTCCCTACGGAACAGAGGTGACAAAGAGTTAGTAAGTCATCAAGTTCAACCGGTTCATACGAAAACAAGTATATGGCATAACACACATTTAGGAAACATCACCTTCCAAGTGGCGGCATAGAATTTATAATAGCATCGATACACCGATGTCAGATGTGTTTCATGTTTGTCACGTGTCGTGTTAAACAAATCGGGTGTTCACAAAGATATCGACCCATGTCACTGCGAAGATGGTTATCCCAAGGATGAAAGCACAAGCCTTCAACAGACCCACCAACAGCTGAAAATATACTACTATCAACACCAAGACCACATTGGAAATATACAGACTCAATGCCTACTCAGTGCCACTATGCGCTCCAGAAGCATAGAGGACCTACAGTAAGATTGAAACCCGACCCAAATGTGTTAAGGGAATGTGCCTCAGACGAATCCTCAGAATACGTTGGGCGCAGCGACTGACCGAAGAAATACATATACGAACGCATCAACATCAAAACCATCGTCGATAGGATGAAGAAAGCTTGGCCATGTTCTCCGCAAGAACGCATCAACATCAAAACCATCGTCGATGAGATGAAACAGATAGGATGGAGAATGCTTGGCCATGTTCTCCGCAAGAACATAAATAGTCTTGAATTTTCTTCAACCACAACTGTTTTGATTACTCACTCAACGTTTCGACTGCCATCGGCAACCTTCATCAGAGCAGAGGAAAAACTCGCCGTCCCAGAATTCCCGATGACGGCTGCCGATGGCAGTCGAAACGTTGTGTAACTAATCAAGATTTGTTGGTGCCTTATGCGTCAGTGGGGGGGGGGGGGGGTTGGGTTGATGGAGCGAGTGAACTCGCTTCTCAGGTTAGCATAACATTTGGTGTACATTCTTGTCACTTGAACCGTGATGTACGTGTGACTAGACACGGACCTGAACAGGAACACGAAACACGACGACGACGACAAAGAAACCTACTTAGTAGTACGTGCGCAAATATGAGTGTGTATCCACGTCAGCACGTATGTGCGTATGTGTGTGCGTGCGTGCGTGCGTGCGTGCGTGCGTGCGTGTAAGTATATGTATGCATGTAAGTATTTAACAAGATTTAACAAGATTGCCAAGGCAAAGGCCCAGATGGCAAGTGGACAAGGAAGCCATTAGCTTATCGAGTCCCACATTTTTCATCTATGTGTAACCCGCCATCCTGAGATATGTTCATAGTTCTATCAATATTTTTATACCATTTACTATCTTAAAAACTTAAATTTTATCTCCTCTTAACCTCATTGCCTCTACATTGGTTAAACTACATTCTTTTAGGCTTTATTCATAACTAAGGTGAAGGTATCTCAGTTATGGAATAATTTTAGTTGCTCTTCTCTGTATTCGTGCAAGCGTATCTACATCATTCCTTCCTTCCTTACCTATGATACCTGTGTAAATATGTTGGCTATTATGGTGCAGCTTATTGTCGTTTGTGGCTCTTTGGAAATTTGATACAATCACGATACACACGGAAGCGTGCTGCATGTCAACGTAAACTCGCGGCAGTTGTGATTAAAAAGCTCGACGCACCGGACGTCAAGACGGCAGTCACGTTCACATGGTTGACATTGTCTTGATTAACAAGGGGCCATTCAGTTGGATTACTTTTCCCACAATAGCTCCTGTTTACATGCATAGAAATTAGACACGCCACAGCCAGATTGCTGCGCGGGGGCGTTTACCGGACGTCGTTTCAATAAGTACGAGCGAGCAACAAGAACGTCTTCAACGAACTATCTTACTGCAGACAGGCGATACAATACGTGACAAAAATCACGGATATGTTTATACCCATGATACTTTGAGCAGAACCGAATTCAGTATGTGCGTGCGTGCGTGCGTGCGTGCGTGCGTGCGTGCGTGCGTGCGTGCGTGCGTGCGTGCGTGCGTGCGTGCGTGCGTGTACATTTAACATTTCCAACATAGTAAATGAAATAAAGAATCGTAAACCGTATCGTTGTTTAGGTCTTTGACACGGTGTAAAGTAGCGAATGTCAATGGAACCAGGAATGGCGAAGTTCGAACTGGCAGAGGTCAAACTGACCGAAGCATATGGTTATGTGTAATATATAATGTAGGCCTTTAGAATTTATCAAACATGAAATATAACAATGTTAATTTAGATGTACTTTGAGATCGAAAATTAAGAGAATTTGGCCATTTGAATTATACGAAACTACCTACTAGCTCCGCACCAGTTAACCAATGAGAATCGTTGTACATTCCCTTTAACGCGCATATCTCCATATGTCGGCAGTCGAGCTGGACGAGGAGGAAGCGAGGAAGGAGGCAGGCGAAGACGGCGAGACGAAAGAAGAGAGGAATCCGTCAGTGGAGCGACGCTCGGGTCAGTGGAAGAGTAACAGCGGCTACAGTCTGCTCATAGAAGAGTAAGTACAACCTACTCGTATTCGTTAAGCGACACGCAGTCCGGGGACAGACCACGATTGATTTCCCATTGGCGACAATTATAACCGTTTCGTAAGCCGCGTTTACACGAGGCGACGCCTGGCAGCAATTCGTCAATCGTGTGACGTGGGTTGTGATTGTCCAATTACATAAAACAATAATGTCATCGCGGCGACGTGTTGCCTTGTCTAGGCCTAAGCGCAGTTTTAAGTCGCGTTTATGCGACGCGATCCGAAGCTTAACACTAGCCGAGTTGCCCTGGCAGCCACCGCCAGAGCTTATGACTCCTGGCACTACCCAGTCATGTTTTGGTAGGGCAGTGGCAGTGACAACTTATGACTCCTTGCACTACCCAGTCAGGTTTTGGTAGGGCAGTGGCAGTGACAACTTATGACTCCTTGCACTACCCAGTCATGTTTTGGTAGGGCAGTGGCAGTGACAACTTATGACTCCTTGCACTACCCAGTCATGTTTTGGTAGGGCAGTGGCAGTGACAACTTATGACTCCTTGCACTACCCAGTCATGTTTTGGTAGGGCAGTGGCAGTGACAACTTATGACTCCTTGCACTACCCAGTCATGTTTTGGTAGGGCAGTGGCAGTGACAACTTATGACTCCTTGCACTACCCAGTCATGTTTTGGTAGGGCAGTGGCAGTGACAACTTATGACTCCTTGCACTACCCAGTCATGTTTTGGTAGGGCAGTGGCAGTGACAACTTATGACTCCTTGCACTACCCAGTCATGTTTTGGTAGGGCAGTGGCAGTGACAACTTATGACTCCTTGCACTACCCAGTCATGTTTTGGTAGGGCAGTGGCAGTGACAACTTATGACTCCTTGCACTACCCAGTTATGTTTTGGTAGGGCAGTGGCAGTGACAACTTATGACTCCTTGCACTACCCAGTCATGTTTTGGTAGGGCAGTGGCAGTGACAACTTCATGCCCCAAAAGTAATGTACAACTGCAGATTTCACGAAGCGTTCGTACCGTACGAGCGAACTTATGCGAACGTTTCACGTAGATCACACAAATTCACTGCATGGCTGGAGCAGTTACTAAACCATCTAACTAACTCTTTTGCACCGTCGAGCCGTTTGCTTTACTTTACTTAGACATGCGTGCACTGCTTGCAGCAACCGCGTGTGTACGAAGTTCCTATGCGACAAGAAGCCGTGTTGCACGGGCGAATGCGTGTACGTGTTCGGAGTGCAGCTCTGCCTGCTCTTGCCGCCGCAACCCGTCGGTCGCCGGTGAAGGCGCCACTCGCAGGCCGCCGCCGCCGCCGCACACACATCAACCCTGCCGACGGCAAGCATGGCTTACTCGACTCCGCCCTCCAGAAACGGACATGTTACGCGACTCCGCTGGACCGTAACTGAAATGACGTCACCGCCAGAAATGACGTCACAAACGCAAATGACATCACAAGAGGACATTTCCGATCTAGCACGCCCGCGGACGCTCGATTTCGACGTTTTGGTCATCGGCGCTTCACGTGGTGGGTATTGAACATGACGACTTGTGACGTATCGATATAGTACCATAGCAATCGCCTGCCAACGTCCCTCTCGGCGTTGTAGTCGCAGTAGGCTGCTGTTTCCGTCAATTGAATCTTTGTTTAGACGGTCTGTCGGCCGGCTGCGTTTGAGCGCATCGCGTCATCTGAAGACTGAATATTTTCCCCGCTTTCCTTTGATGAGTGGATTAGCGGTTTGTTCGGTCTTTGTTGGAACCAGAGCTAATGAATACCGAGCTGTGTCAATCTGGCCGCGTCAATTTGTAAATTGGCTGTTGCAGTGTGAAAGTAATGATAATGATAAAACTGTGTACTGTACATAACCACTCTATATATCAAAACCCTCTAAATCTAGTCCACGTTAGCGTCGAAGATTCGACCCAAACAAATACCTTAACCTGTGGGTTTGCACTGAAGCGCCACCATCCGGATGGCAACCAAACATTGTTGTCGTGTCAGTGACGCAGCTCGGTAGGCGTTGGTTTTGCTAAAACAATATCAGCTTACCTATCATCCAGCGCCGATGACTCAAGAAAATTGATGATTGAATTACTGAATTACTTACAGGGTGATATCGGCAGGTGGATAAAATGTTTCTGACTTATGCCCTGGCGAAGAACACCAACACAAAGTGGCGTGACTCACACCGGAAACGGAACGGCATTTCGTTAAACGTTTCGTTGGTCATGTTACTTTGTCGTTGGGTTCGCCCCAGGGAGCATTCTGTTTTTGACATCGCACTGCATTTAAATGTGTAAATGGAAATATCCAAATCAAATTGACATATTTGTTTCACCTTGACACAAATGAATACGAAAACACAGTGTACACGAAATCGCAATAAGTTGTAAGAGTGCAACACGCTTTTTACAATGTTGACCGAATTTTCTACAAATGCTTACCTAAACAAAATGTGTGTTCAGCTAGAGAAAAAGTATTTTCGTTTCAATGTTCGGTGGAATGCGGTTCTTGTAAACGCATTATGTTAGCCGGTGTAGTAAGGACAAAGCACTCACCCTCGAAAACACCGTGGCAGTGTTTTGAACCACAGGTTCAAAACTCTTGTCAAGTTGAAAATAGGTCGATATTCATAAAAAAATTAATGACAATCATTTGAACCGAAGTCTAATTAGAACACATTTGGGCAGTTAACATGTTGGATGCTTTCATGACAAAAATTAAGCTTCAAAACACTTTAAAACATTAGAGTAGAGGAGACGAAGTGTTTTCGAGGGTATGTATTTTGAACTTACAACAACGGGACATATTTTATTCGTCTGCGAAAAGAAGTAGAACGTTTCGGGCTACGGGACTTTCCGTCGGTGTCTCGTTTGTGTAATCGTCCACTGTTGAGTGCCTGCGTCGTCATGCAGATATATATTATATATACATCGTTGTGAACGACAGAAATGTCACCGTAAAACAGCACCGTAACCACGCGTAAAAATACCCGAATGTAATGATGTCCTTCAGTACAAATGTTTATATAAGTGGAACCATTCAAAAACGAGACTCTTCCTTAACTACTATATACCTAGATCCTTATCTTCGCTAGCCAGGGTTGGTAGTAGTACTACAGTACAGTACCCTGGCAGATAAACCCGTTGAAACGTGGATTTTTCAGTTTACCCCACGCCATGTGTGGATGTACGTTGAATCATTTGTACTTTGTCCCACTTACTGTTGTGGTCTTGTTTTTGGAACCAGACGCCCCCGTGCCTAGAGTGGCAGACTACTTCAAAGACTGTTCAAAGTTTCAAACGACCGATCCGCAGCCAATTAAGGTTAAGTTCCCGTATGCGAGCTCCCAAGATCCTAAGTTACACGTTTCAGCAGGTTAATCCGCCAGGGGTCCTGATGTAGTCAGAAACCCCGGATGTTGATCCTCCTAGGGCGGAAAACAACGTACTGTACTACTAACATACGTTGTCGAACACTCATTGCAAACCGGCAAACACGACAACAGTCGGTGTGAGCAATGAAACCGCGCAGGATACGGCACCGAAACGCTACCATGAACATTATTTGCGATAAACTTGTCTATACCGAGTGTGTTAAATAAAATATGTCCACGAACTTTTGCGATAAATGTGTTCATGCCAAGCGTGTTGTTTGTTCGTCTAAGCAAATAAACGGTTATTCTGTGTACAATTATGACTTTTAAATTGCGTGTTCAATGAGAAGTGTAGACACGAAAGATGTTTCGTCACAAAGCAAAGAAAATCGTTCAATTTATACCGCGCCCCTCCAACGTTCATTGATCAGGACGCCTTACACTTTACCCCTGACATGCTTCCGGGGGGGGGGGGTACTCCCTATACTGAGGTACACATGTATGTGCCGCGTAAATGCCCCTGTTTTTGGCCATTTTTCTCTCTCTGTCCGAAGAAAAAATGTAAATTTTCTCTCTTTGTGCCCCAATTAAACCTGTTAATTCTCTCTTTCATTGAAGAGTCCCGGTTCATTATAATAATCTGGTTTCTTGTGTCTGAGATTGGTTCCTGAGTTATTTTACCAACTTAGGTTGAATGCACTTGTAAGTCGCTCTGGATAAGGGCGTCTGCTAAATGAATGAATTGTGAATTGTGGTCTAAACCATTGTGACCGGATTACTCATTAGTGGCATTACTGCAGACACCTAACAGATGGTCCCTTAACCACAGAACACACATTCATCAGTGATATGAGTGGAATGAGTTAAGATGTTTTTAACACAGATTAACTGAACGACAATAGAGTGAACTGAATGAATATGCTAAACTACCAATGTCGAGTCCTGCTAAAACCGTCTAGTTCTGCGAAAACAGTCGAGTTCTTGCTGCGAGATCGATCGAGTTCTGCGAAAACAGTCGAGTTCTTGCTGCGAGATCGATCGAGTTCTGCGAAAACCACCGAGACGAACCAAAGTAGCCTCACACGCAGCAGCAGGTGCAACAACGGAAGGGTAATTACATCGGTACAACGATAAAATGTGGGACCCCCCAAGCTTACATTTCTCTTTCTTATGGGAGGTCCCTCCTGTCTTATGGGGGTCCTGGACCCCCAAACCTCCCTCATTTCGAACACTGATTAAAGGTGCTTGTTTCAGGCGTTTTCGCGAAAAATCGAACTTATGTTGTATCGACTACGACACTCTAGCTCGTTGATGCAAATGTTTTATTCAGTTTTGATGAAATCATCGGAAAAGCTAATAAATAAAAATTAATAAATTATGGGTCTAGTCGAAATTTGATGAAATGTGGGCAAAAGTGGATCCGTTTCTGTATACTGGGACATGCAGCTATTCACACTTTCGCAGTTTACCTGATCTAACGATCAAAGTAAATTATCTCGAGGATTTTAACGAAAGTGTGCACTGTTCTATAGACTGTACATATTACATGAGCGTATCATGCACTACATGTTTCAACATCAACGAGCGTGATTCGACGTTTAAAGCTAAAGTTGGGTATATCATTTAGTAGTCAAACTTCAAAAAGGATCCTTGTGTTACTAAAAATTAACAGTAAGAGGTAATTCTTGGACAAAACAACTTCGCCACCGAGATAGAATGGCAGCTAAGTTGAAGTAATATGTGCAAAGGCTTAATGGAATGTAGTCTTCGTCAGCCGAAAATAGACGCCATGTATGGACGCGTCTCTCGTGAAGACTGCATGAAGCCTAATGCAAGGCGTTATCTTACTCAAGGCGGATTATAGAGCCACATAATACCAGTAGATGCAATTCACGGCTACATGAAGGCAACCACTTTACTAAGCATGATGGGCCTTTTATCCGTTAAAAAAATCACACGGTTCATACGAATCATGAACATTGGTCAGAAAAGGGCATTTATTGGTAGGGGGAAGGCGGACGAGACGGACCCTTAGTGATATTTGCACCTCCAAGTATGCAGCACAATTACGTTTATTTTGCTCTATCTATGTCATTTTTAATAGCTTCTTTTGACAACTGTTTATTTTTAGACCGTTTCCCTTGTTTTTTCAATGGAACAGGTTGATCAATGATACTCTCAATTTCATATTTTTTTATTTCCCGCAAACATTCCTTTGCTGTCTTATTCTTCAATATTTTATACCAGTTTGTCTTTGCTAAGTACTTTCATATATCTTTATATTTATCTTTGTGGAAGTTCCTCCATGTGATGGTCAATATCTTATACCATAATGCTTAATTCGCTTTTCTTATTTATCACGCATTTAAACACACGCATTTGAATCCAGATTCAGGAATTTGTTCAGGAAATTTCTTTGCTGATTTATATGTTGTACTGTTGGCCTCTTGTCAGCCCATCCGTCAAAAACATTCCTTTTCTCCTACGCAAAGCATCACTACCAAATTGGAATCCAACTCTCTCTCTCTCTCTCTCTCTCTCTCTCTCTCTCTCTCTCTCTCTCTCTCTCTCTCTCTCTCTCTCTCTCTCTCTCTCTTATTATCCACTATCTTGCCACCTGGTTCACCGACACAACCCACTTCTCCCGTTCCCACTAACACATGAACTGACTACTTTCATATAGACTCTTTAGAGTAGACGTTGTAATTATACTAAATGTAAATGTCAATGAAGGCATTTGCTAGGTAAATATAACGACAGCAAGAACAATTTCACATTATTCATGGCACAATCAACTGTCCATGAAATTAATGTTTACTAATGCTGCAAAATGACTATTGTTTTTACGGAAAAGCCCGTGCTGTTTAGCTTGGTAACCAAAACACGAACATTCTAAGGGGAATCAGACGACATCTAAATAGAAACATGCATTATACTCTCCATTCCTAGGTGAATTCCTAATTATTATATTCACACATATCAACAACGATATACGATCAGATTACAAAGGTTGACATTTATATGACATTCTATGTTACAAACCTGGAATGACCAAGTTCTTGTCTTGAGAAACGAATCGTGAATATGAATACAATGTGAAAACACGCGAGGACTCTGAAGACGCGTGGGTGCAGACTGTTCACCAATGCGGTACGAAATTACCTCACTGTAATGAACAATGAACTGGGCGTAGTAGCCAGATGGGATTTCAATAAATCTGTAAAACGACGCAATCAATTTATTTATTCTCACCACAAGACCGGTTCGATGTCTTACAACAATAAGACAGCGACGCTGACATGGCGCGATTGCGATAGGAAGACGATCAGTCATTCACCATTGATTTCTCCGAATGGGGCCATACCAGAGTTACCTACACTTCCTGTAATGCAGGACGAAGTCATTGCTATATAAATGACATTTTAGAAATATCCTTTTCATGTGACATGGGTGCAGTTGAACAGCCATATTAGCAGGTTTGGTGGTATAGTGTATCGGCAGTGAAACTGTGCTTTTAACATGTGGAGGGATTTTTGCAGATTGTTCTACCATTACACATGGGTGCAGTGATATATGGATAGTTTAGTCAACATCGACGGGCATCGTACATGCACGCGCTTTGAACGAGATGGAAGCATGCGATTTTGAGTAAACTTGTTTAGCATGTCGAAGATATGATAACAATGGATGCGAAGAAGTTTAAGATTTTGTGATGTTTCAGTTTTTTTATAATTAGGCAAAATGTCAGCGTTACCATCAATGGACGGATACACTGTGATGTGACCTCAAATATAGAAGTTTTTGTTTTTTTGCGATTCAACATGTATTATGAAGAGTGGGTTGCACACTGAAATATGACTGAAAGCACGGGAAACCAGAATTATTGCGTAGTGCGGTAACCAGACAACAATACCACCCATAGCGCTTAATTTACACTTCATCTCCTTGTAATTAGGCTGGTCTCGCTATTGTAATTAGAACATTACGGAATTATTCATTACCGCTACTCGTCAGGACCTACTTAGTTCAGCAGTCGGCTCTGGCGCGATTTCGGTCTTTGACCTGGTCAGCAGAAAAGGACTCTTCACATTCCTCGAGAAGATTGGATGTCCCCCAAAGATGCTGAGTATGATTACCTCATTCCACGAAGACATGCATGGCACAATGCAGTACGATGGATCATCATCGAAGGCCTTCCCAATTCGAAATGGTGTGATGCAGGGTTACACTAACCTTGTTTGGGATATTCTTTTCCCTGCTTAATTCTTTCCTATGCCTGCCCTGTTGATGTGATTGGCTAGAATCTTGGTGCATGGGAACGAGAGGCACAGTTTATTTTCTTTATTCTGGCCAGGGGTTTCTTCTCATTTCCACCACTCATGCGCGTGAAGGCCTTTTATTATCTTTTATTATCTTGCTCGTTTATGTCGGGAGTTTTGAAACCGTACAAAGGAGACAGAAGGAGGTGACAGTTGAAACGTCGACAAGCCCAAGAAGAATGGCGAGGACGTCTAAAATTGTTGGCATTGATAATTCCGTATTCAGGAAGATTTGACACTGTTTTTAGCCTTGACGTCATTTCGATAAATAAATGCCCCCTTTCTCACCCTTTGGGGTTGCTGGCGGGGGAAAACCCCGCCTGAAGTTGTTGGCATTGGTCATTCCGCACCCAACCCCAAGGGAACATTTGGCACTATCTTTAGCCTAGGCGTCATTCCTATAAATAAATCTACTTTTTTGCCCCCTTCGATTGGCGATTTCGGGGGCAACCCCCCATCCTAAACCCGACAGCAACGCATGTTGGGGGTGTTGGCGGTGCCTTCAGTGGCGTCGCTTGCATAAAGTAAAGCTCTGGGCTCCCACCCTGTTCTTCAATATGTTCAGAATTCATGTGATCCGCAACATTTAAACGACAAACCCACGTGTATTCTGCAAGCTTTTCAACGAAATGGTGTCAGCCAAAATTGATTATATGGGCTTAGCCACGCCCGGCCCCCTTTAGCGAATGGCGTAAGTGGTCACTCGCTGCACGTGCCTAGTCCGCACGGAACACTGTGTCCAAAGTCACTGGTCTCCTAAAGTGCCACCCCTAAGATTGCCTCTGGGGACCCGATTGCCACCCCATGGCCTTGGTGGCAATCGAACAACCTTGAAGATTCCTACCAAGGAATGCTGCAGTCACGGTGGTTTTGTGGCACATTGTATTACTGTGTTTGCTTCGGGATATTAATTTTTAATATTTATGCGAACTACTCTGTATGACCGCGGGGATGGGACATTCAATACGTTGCCAATGTGCCATCCTTGAGACGGTTTAGTACCCACAGCCCCTGCCCCGGTAGACCCTGGGGCTAACTGGGACTAATGGGGGGCTAGTGGGACTAACTGTCAGTTTAACACGATTTAACAAGAGTTGCCATCCAAACCAAAGGCCCAGATGGCAAGTGGACAAGGAAGCCATTGGCTTATCGAGAGTCCAACAATGTTCATCCACGTGTAACCCGCCCTCCTGAGATATGTGTCAACCTTGTTTTTAAAAATGTTCATGCTGCTAGCAGTTACACAATCCGTAGACAACTTGTTCCATTCATTTATTGTCCTTTGTGAGAGCGAATACTTTCTGATATCCAATATACACCGATCTTTTACTAATGTTACCTCATGTAACTGCTACTAGCAGCGAGAATGTTTAAAAACAACGTTTACATATATCTCATGAGGGCGGATTACACATAGATTAAAAATGTTGGACTCTTGATAAGCCAATGGCTTCCTTGTCCACTTGCCATCTGGGCCTTTGCTTTGGATGGCAATCTTGTTAAATCTTTGACATATGCATAAAAAAACTCTTGTCATTTTTTATGTTACATGCTAGTTTTTGCTCAGTTTCTTTCAGATTGTCTAATTGCAGTCATAGCTACATCAAGTGTATCTTTGTAATTTGTAGTCTTCATCCTTTCTGGTACACCTATAAACCCTCCACATAGTTTGTTTGAACACTATTCTTTTGACAAGTGTTTCTTTCCAGACCATTTTCCTTGTTTTTCCAAGGGAACTCATTGATCAATGATACCCTCAATTTCATATGTGCGTGTGTGGCGTGTGTGCGTGGCGTGTATGCTTGGCGTGTGTGTGTGCGTGGCGTGTATTATTCTATGTAACTGGGGTATGTACTAGGATAATTTAGTAATGGCAACGCTAGTACAATGTTTGGACAAACAAACAATACATTTTATTACAAGCTTATAACCAAAACGTGGAACTGAATAATACACATCGAGCATGCATCACTTTGATGTGTTGATGGAAACTTTATTAAATCTGTATTTATAATACTGAATAAAGGTAAAAAAGTCTAGCTATTACTAAGCTAGTTTCATACTATGCATTGTTATTTTATGGAATATTGTACTTTAGCTGAATATGCTAATCTGAAACAGCAGCCCCGGAGACTGTAATGTTAAACAGACAGTAATTTGCTGCTGCATATCCGCAATTAAAGCACACACTGTATATGTATATAAATATACAATACCAACTGTCAGGAGAGAAAGCTATATCAGGTTTATCATGTCATAGCATAAGAGTTATGTAATGGTGCGTATACAAGAAATGCATAATATGTATCATAAAAATAGAAAACATAAATGAAAGAGATTTAAGATGTCAGTAGCTTCACAATATGGCAAAACTTGCATGTGAGAAATTAAAAATAAACATTAAAACAACAAATGCTAAGCAGTTGTTCAAATTGTTTAGAACTTAAACATTTAGAAGTATAATCAAGATAGCACTGTAATACCCACATGAATAACAATCGATAACATATTTGGTAGGATTGTTATAATTTTCATCAGCATGTTATGATGGGAGCAAGAAATTACCAAATTGCATTCCAGTTGATATTCATACAGCACACTGAAACTCACTTTCAGTTAGAGTTGGATTACATATTTACCGCCATGAGTCTATGTG
This sequence comes from Lamellibrachia columna, assembly GCA_963662155.1. Taxonomy (NCBI): domain Eukaryota; kingdom Metazoa; phylum Annelida; class Polychaeta; order Sabellida; family Siboglinidae; genus Lamellibrachia; species Lamellibrachia columna. Next base: position 11,713,249 of record OY759270.1, read on the forward strand.
CACTTTAAGTTAAACAAAGTCAAGGTATGGTGTGTGTTGTCTTTTCCCTGTACGCAACTGGTCATCAAGTTTACAACAATGCAGCTCGTATGAAGATTATTTATTAGGCATTTGTAGCACTTTTATTGGGTTGAACAATGCCTCTTCTTTCTGGAATGTTTCTCATATGACATTCTTGTGTTTAATTTCATGAGCGCAAAACATTGCAGAACACTATGCAACATTAAAACCCGTTTTCATAGTTCTGATATGTTTATTTTCGCGCAGTTCTAAGCACAACATGACACACTAACGATCAAGCAGTCAACACATTATCTCATCTTCCTTGCGGAACAGATATCATTCATCAGCTCAATGAAAATATGCAGTGACCTTTACCAAACCATCTCGAAAATATTTACAAGGGTCATAGATACAGATACAATTTCACACACAGAACACGGGTCGAGTGCATTGACTCGTGTGATGAAGACGCCACCAACATATCAGTGCTGTCAGTTAGTCTTGACAGTCGCTGACAACGTCGGTTGGGCAGTCACCCTAAACTTGGTCCGTCGGACAACAGGTCCCCCTTTGAGCGGGGACGACACGGCCGTCGTTATGACGTGAAGGTTCTGCTTAACAAAGTTGACGTGATGACGTTTTCTCAGGTCTGGATGTGGTCCAGCCATTGGCCTGTATGACGTGCCATGCGGGGGGGCGTAGGCGGGCAGGGCCCCTTGGATGTTGTATGTCCATTGCATGTCCATCGTCTGTAGGACACAACACATGGTCAGTTACTTTACAAACTTACATCTGATAAATACAAATGTACCATTCGACCTATTCAGCATACATGGCCTAATTAGTGTACACCCCTTTTCTTAATCAGCAAGATCCATAATTACTGTAAGTGTCGCCATCTGGTGCTAAACAGTTGGCACCACTCTTCAGTTGTTCTACACTAGTCATGAAATGACACCACTAGTGTTAAACAGTTACCTTATCGCCGAGAGAGAGAACCCAATTTTTGGTGTACGCTTATAAGAACAGATTCCTTGAGATTTTTCCATAGCCTAATTTTTTGTCAAGCATAACGTATGCTAATTAGGTCAAATACGGTATCCATTCCTGGGAGCATGCTATGCCAGTATGTTCAGGATGTATCTCTTACAGCACCCTCGGTATTTGCTTTAGCTACACGCATGCACCAACCATACTCACAGTAAGCTTCTAGAATTGCAACATTTCAACATATCTAAGCTTTGCCACAAGAGTCTAATGTATAAATAACATGTTTTTTAAAAAGCTGTTTATTAACAGTTGTTATGTCTACATGTTTTACTCATCTCAAAGATTCTCTAGGAAAAATACCTATGTCGCATCTGAATCTGCAAAACTCCAATTTGTGCGTTTCGAGATAAATTATATTTTATGTTGCATGTAGTTAAGTGATAGATAGGAAAACTGCTATTTCACCATCAATAGCTCGGCATATAATGTGTTTTGCTGCAAAACACTATCGCTATCAACTTGATGGAAGCACAAAACCAGTCTTATATGACATTTGATTCTAACGCGTCTTGTGGATAAATGATTCATCAATTGTAGAAATATGCATTTTGGCTAAAATTGCTTTAATAAATCATGCAGCGTCATACCACCACAATGTGACTGCTGGCCCTGGTGTTTGTTTCTCACCTGTACGACGAGCTTAGCACGAGGTAACTTCCCGTACTTCTGAGGCAGAAAGGTGACTGTGATGAGAGTGCCGTTAGAAGAGGCTGGCAGCAACTCGCCAGTCTGTGGCAACACTCTGAAGTCACTGTCACTTCCTTCGACGAAGAATGCAGTATAAGGAACCGGATGGCTGAAACATGACATTCTCTTTTGAGGTGGCATATAAAAGGCACATTCATATATAGCGCGGTTTCCAATCCTTTGGACTGTTCAAAACTCTACACTTCACCCCCTGGCAGACCTGTTCATTCCATCCCCAACTGAACGTCTCTGGGAAGCATTCAGCCATGTTGTAATTGCTACACGATGACTATTCGTTGACATATCCACCACTGTCAGCAGCAAGAGGATTCAAACCCTGGTTCTCTTGACTGAGAGTCCGATGTTCTAACCACTACGCCACAGCAATGCCCACATACAATGATATTAGCAACAGTTCATAAAGCAGGAACATCTTTTGTGAAGTTCAAACAAATATGCAGCTCAAAGGTGTGTTTGACGTATGCAGCCGGGTCTACAAATCGCGAATTGGCCTGTTCAGTCACTGACACACTCATTGCACCTAACTGAACATCATCATCATCATCTTCTTCACTATGACTAGGTTCATACTTGACTATGAGTGATTGCAACAGAGGTTACATACAGATGAAATTTTTTTTACTTTTGATAAGCCAATGGCTTCCTTGTCCACTTGCCATCTGGGTTTTTCGCTTTGGATAGCAATCTTGTTAAATGTACCTTGTTTGGCTGAATAGTCTGAAGCCAACAGATGACTCTTTGTTGAGTCCGGCAGTCTCAACGACAATGGTGTCATCAGGCGCTGCCTCGGTCGCTATGAACTGGAGTGGGAAGCGCCACTGGCCACCCAGGGCCGACTGTACAAACAGCTCCACATTGTAGCTGAAACAGGACAGTAAACACATATATTCAATGCATGGAGCTCCACATTGTAGCTGAAACAGGACATTAAACACATAGTCAGTGCATGTAGCTACACATTGTAGCTGTGACAGGACAGTAAACACATAGTCAATGCATGTAGCTACATATTGTAGCTGAAACTGAAAAATTGCTGGATAATACATCCAGCGACAAATGTGTAGACATAATTATTATCTTTACGATGACATAGAAAACAAATTAATTCCACCGTTGCAACATTGGTTAGTTTTTTTATAGAAATTTTTATCCCCACACTCGGGGCCCATGTGGATGGTTCCACATCCGACCCCCCATGTCCGTCAGCAGGGTCACCTAGGAAAGTTTTGTCCAGATCAGCCCACAAATGCGGAGACAACAGATATAGCCGCACAAACAGACACTTTGCTTTACGGGTTAGATGTAGTCAATATCGACAGATGGTAAAAACTGGTACATTTTGACATGTCAATGGATCTCACATTAGAGACGTCATTAATGAGATATGTCTGTCCCCAGGAGTATAAACATCCGACAAAATAAATTTTTTCGAAGAAAAATATCAGATATATTTTGGTATGGAACACTAGTCATGTGATGGGCATAACATCAACATACCATTAACATACCACTAACATAACATTAACATGACATTAACATGACATTAACATAACATTAACATAACATTAACATAACATTAATGTATCATTAACATAACATTAACATAACAATAACATACCATTAACATAACATTAACATAACATCAAGTCTCCTCTAGATGAAATATAAACAAAACATGCCATCAGACTGGAACATTCAAATTAAACATATAACGGTGAAATTATATTAAAAAAGTGTGGTTCATTAAAATAAATGTTAGAATAGTTAAGATTTATATTATATAACGTGATCTTACAATAAAAACGATCAGACATTTTATATTTAAATTGCAACAGAATAACATGCTAGAGGCTTATCAATAAAATACGTTTGGACACACGTCATTACAACCAGTGTTGTTGTTCTTACTTCATCATCTTGTATGGTGAAAAGATGATATTGAAGACAAGCATAACCAGACCAGTGATCCTGTCTCGTAAGTGACGCACATAGGTCAAGGCCACAGCTGGTGAAAGGTCATTCTGTGCATCATCGTTCGCATAGATGATCTCATATGTGAATGCCGGGGCGCCAGACAAGGCTGTCAAATAAGAAATGCATCAACAGTGACTGTTGAATAGTAATATCTTAATAATAATAATAAAATGCCATCTGAAATAGTTGGGTAAATTTAAGATAATTGGAAATGGCCACACATTTTGTATATTTGAACAAATTAACATATTACAGAATAAACATTATATTTCCTATACGGCATTAATTTATAAATGCCACTGAACGAAACTGATGTGTTTTTTTATTTGTTTAATAGTGTCATATTTTTTTTCAAATATCAGCTAGGAGCCATTTATTTACTTGGTGATCAAACTGCATCATTTGATTAAAGAAGCATATCGCTTAGTGATACGCACCCCATTCCACATCTGTCGAATTATAGCCTACTTTGGTGAAATCAAATTTAAAACCTTCTCAAAAATCATACTTTTCTAGCAAAAATCTTTTTAAGACCTCAAAAAGGTCTTAAGAAAGATTCAATTTAAGACACAACACACACCCTGAGTACACATCTTTAAATGTACCACTTACTTTCACCGATGACAACATTCTCTGGTGCGTTTGGAGCGTCCTTGTCGTCAGGTGTTGCTGGCCTGGGCTTAGTTCCCCGCTTCAGTCCTGCAGAACTGGGCACCATTCCCGCAAGAAGTACCTCGAGTCGCTCTTCGATCCTCATCCGTGCCTGACATCGCACCTCAACAGGGGGCACGTCGCTCGTTGGCTTCACCTCGGGGAAGGCCCGGATGGGGTATGTCCAGAGTATCTGTTGGACACCGCCGGACAGTGGCTGACCATCTGACCCGGCAGCATTTCTGGGGAAGATGACAGACAGTGCACGTTATCTCAAAGTGAAACTTCTCTGAGCCATTCACAGAATTCATTCAATAATGTCCTTATGTGAGGTTGTTCGTTCTATTAGTTCTGTTAGTTAAAGGAGTGAGATTGACTAGTTCTTGTACTACTGCACTGCTTTGGCTGTTATCCTTTACACTGCTCCCTATTAGCAGCCCTCCACTTTTCATTCTCCTCCACCTTTCTCACATCCTTCTTTCTTCCCATCTTTAATGTAGTCTGCCCCTTTTCCTGCGGCCTCGCTGTTTCACCGCCTCTGCTCCCTTTGGTAGTTGGCCCGCCTCCATCTGCCACCAGGTGACCTGTCAACGCCATCTGGCTTATCATTGTTTTTCCCGTTAAGCTGAACTGCCTTCCGATCTCTTCCCTCAGGTTATTCATCCACCTTCTATTCACCTTCTTTGCTCCTGTAATTCTCCTCATGTGAGGTATTTGGCAGAATGGAAAACGAGAGAAGGGAGAATGGAGATGGGTGGGGGAGTGAAATGGGATCAGCGAGGGAAGGAGAAGGAAACATTAAGGACCATACCCTGGACTTCAGGGACAAAAATCAACTACACAGATAATAATATTTAGAAAACCTCGAAATTGGCATACAGCGTTAGAGTTGTGAAGAATGGATGATCACGATACGGTGCAAAGAAGGGCAAGCACAGTTCGAACGATTATTATGTGAGAAGCTTACATGTTCTTATTCTGAAACTCGTACTCCCAGTTCTTGCCGTCCCGTCTTCGGATGGCGATCGTCACAATCGCCTCCTTCTTGCTCATGTCGTCAGGACTGAAGGAGACTGGAATGTCAAGGGTGGACTTGGGGCCGACCTCGATGTCTTCGGTCTGCTTCATCAGCAGCGAGAATGGCGACTCTTCTTCTTCCAATATCAAGTCAGTCGTATCACTCTTTGTCCCATCTGAAAACAGGAGTGACTTTGTGTTGTAACACGGCTACTAGGTGGCACTACAGTAGACCAGTTGTGTTGAGACGGCAAAGATAAAACGGTATGCTCTTACATAGCACGGTGCCAAGTCTTTGGGACTGCTCAAAGCGCTTTACACTTCACCCTCTTGCCTGTTCATTCAAACGCCATCTTGACTTCTCTGGGAAGCATTCAGCCATACTGCAATTACTGCGTGAAGACTATTCATTCACCACTGAATGTAGGCAGGTATTCATTTATACAGCTGAGTGAAATGTGACTATACTAAAGCTCCGACATGGCAGCAAGGGGATTCAAACCTGGGTTCTCTCGATTGAGAGTCCAATGTTCAAATTGTTACAATACCACGCCCCACCAGAGATCACACAAGGTCATAAAAGTCCACAATGCGGAGGCGGTGTGTGTGTGTCTCTCTCTATGTCTTTCAGATGAAACACTAAAAGCTGTTGGTCCCTTCTAACTAGTGTCTATGCCAGGGGAACTAAAAGATCCCACATATAATTATATCAATTTATATGCATATATGTTATATTAATGGCCGTTAGCTAGTCAGTCGCGCTTGATATCCATCACAGAGTTCCAGGCATGGGGTGATTAATCTACAATGTTAATTAGTTAGTTAATCTTGGATTATTTCTGATTAGGTTAAGTTAACTTTCAAAATAAGTTAAGTTATTTATGAAGTTAACCAGTTAAGTTAATGATTAAGTTGACTTATACTACATGTAAATCTAAAGTTAGTGCTCGTTAACTCACCCAGATGTATTAGCTACAATAACGTTAGGTTTGTTGGTTCAAGACAAATGATTATTCATTAACAGAAAAACACTGGCAATCTAACGCCATGTAAGAAATGCTAAACTATGCACAGGAAACACTTAACTATGTATAAAACTGGAACCATCTATTGATTTTATTTATCATCAATTAAACTAAATACGAGAGACCCTACAAACACATAGTCACATCACAAAAAACGTTTACGAAAACTTACAAGATTCACTAATAATTAGTAACAACCAACCAGGTTCAATACACACTGTATTATGTGATGTAACATATACGACCTGTTAGGTGTATAGTATGCATGAAAAATTTCTGAGGCGCAAATTTTTTTTTACAAATTGTGTTCTAATTAGCATAAAAGAAAGTAGTTGGGGTAAACGATCAGCATGACAGATGTGCAGTATGCATTCTAAAACTTAGCAAAAGACTGGCTGTCATACAGACAGTTATAATCAACCATGTGTTATGCACAGACATTTGATGTCTAGCTGATGAAGCCATCTGGCTTGTGAACCCCCACCTTCTCATGTCTTCCCAGACATGTCTTATCAGCTCACACAAACATTGAAACAACATGCTTTAGCAGCTAGCTGTGTTGGTTACCTGGTACCAGCTGGGGCTAGAATTGATCAGAAGACAGACCAGTGCAACAGAGGAATGCTCTTGCTAATTGCAATTAAAAGTGACCTGTCAGGGCCCCTGTCCCTGTGCTTGATATCATCTATGGGTCAGCTTGAATAAGCCATTGCTGGGAAAAGATGCTGCTAAATGGCAGAGTATCAATTCTAGTTCTATAGAGTAATGAATTTATTAAACATCTCAATATGAATTTTATTTGTGAAAGTAAAATGCTGTTTAATGCTGACGTAAGTCGGTAATGCCAATGGGTGAAAATCAGTTCTCGCTCTTGATCCACGATGCACATTCGCTCACGAATATCAGAATTGTGTCAATGTATGGGGATTATCAAATACATTGTCGAAATTGCAAATTTTAATATTTATAATACGTATTGGAAACTTACTGATTAATAGTTTATATGGTGCAACGGAGACATTTGTATCGTGGTTTGAGATGGCGTTCAAGCATTGCGTGCTCGAAGTGACATTTCATGTCAACGGCCTTGACCTGACCTATGCCAATATTTGGCAGACTTAGTTCACTGACGTAGATATAAAACAGTGGTTGCGTCGATTTCCCCTGAAGAGAGGTATGCATCCAAATATGATCGCGAACTGCCATGCGATTGAATGATATTAATAGCTTTTGGCCTGGTGACTATGAACAGTTTTTGAAATGTCGTTGATGGTGGAGCACCACCGGCAGCAGCGGTTTCGCAAAAATGTAACGAAAATATATTGCGAAGTAAATAAAAGTAACGGAGTAAAAAGTCGCGTTACTTTAGATAAAACTACGTCGTTACAAGTAAAAGTATTTAGTCAAAATTCTACTTCGTTACACGCCAATTACTTGAAATAACTACTCAAGTATTGTAACAAAGTACTTTTATTTCGTTACATGCCAACCCTGGCTATGTGTGGGACGGCGAAAATTCGGGCAGGATATATCTCAAGACTCAACAGAAGTGAAGATATTCAATGAAGGGACTGGGTTGGTTTTACCTGCCATTTATACATTCACGTGTGGTCGGACACCACCTAGAACTGATACAGATGGAACTCTTGATGCAGATGTACATTTATTGTGCGCTAAATAGGTCGAGTACGGTATATTAAAACTGTACATGATTATTAAGACTATATGCAAAATGCATTATATCTGAGGTGATATTGGACAAGCATAAGCCAACTTAAAAATCACTTAATCAGTCAGAATGAATTAATCCCATAGTTCATTAATCACTATGCAGCGCCACTGCATACCGCCATCAGAATACAAAGAGAATAGCATTTGTGCATTATAGAGATGTAAAATAGTTTGATACAAAAACAAGCATTATTGTGTTTCAAAGTTCAACACCGAATACTATCCATAATTGCATACAATTGAAATTGAGAGATTTCTTGACAATAACTTGGATTTAATAAATGAAATAAAAATAAAAAGTTATATGTGATACAATAAAATTATACGCATGCAGAGGTTTAAAATCACAAAAATTAGCAAAAACAACACAGGTACCCTTACCGTTGCTAGGGGGTGGTTGAAACGTCCCGAGGGCAGTCAGTTTCACATCGACCTTGACAATCGTGTCGGTGGGGTTGCGGAATGGAATGATAATGGTGGAGTTAATGGCTGCAGGGGCAGTCACACTCACAGGATCCTGCTCCTGGGGTAATTGCCCCATCCCCGAGGCCAAGAACACCCACTCACCAAGCTGTAATACACGAACAAAGGCACATCTAATGTTCAACCACAACCATATCATATTTAATGTTCAACCACAACCATATCATATTTAAAGTTCAACCACAACCATATCATATTTAATGTTCAACCACAACCATATCATATTTGTCACCTCTGGTGGTGGAATATGGATGTTCCAAAAATCCAAATTTATTACAACATCATGATATTATTAAATATATTTAAAGACATTATGTTGTAAAAATTATTTTACTTTAATTAAAGTAAGTGACCATGGCAGATTTCTTACAAATTAAGCATTTTGTGACTCAAAAAAGGACATGTTAAACATCCCTTCTTAATTCATTTAGCCCATCTTGAATCAGGTTCATTGTTATTGATACTCAAATGTTGGTGCGTGAATAGCATAAGTAATATCTGCAGTCGGTTTAATAACATAGTGTGTACTTCTGTTAAATCATCGAAATAATTCACTTTGATTATTAATTCAGGTATATTGTGAAAGTTTGTCTTATCTTATAGTATATAGAGCCACACCGTTTTGTCGTTTTTTGCTGAATTTTGACTGGATCCGGTAAAAATTTATTTAATAGTTTGCCCGATGATTTCATCAAAACTAAATAAAAAATTTGTATAAACGAGTTAGTTTGTAGTAGTGAATACTAGGCAGGTTAAGGTGTTCGTGAAATGAATCAAAAACAAGATGAGTGAGAAAAAAAATTAATTGAGGAGGGACCAAAAAGTAATTACCACCTTTATGAAAGTAGTACCACATAATTATTCAAACTGCTTCAGTACTTTCTAGTTCAATAAAGTCACAATTAACTTAACTACCCGCACATGAATGAACAGCAGTAACACAAAACCCACAAAAACTTAGGTTGTCATCCAAAGCTGGTGGCTCCAGATACAAAGTGAACACAGGGACTCAGCTACTGGATTACTGAGAGTAAACATTTTCACGAAGAGTTTTGTACATGAGAACATTGTGAATACAGAAGTTTGCATTAAAACATTCAGTGTTGCCATTGGTAGCAAGACGGTGGAATGCTGCCTACCACAGAATGCAAACAAAAAGTAATTCAAACCATAATGAACAAAAGAATGTTACGTGAAAACATTTCTAACAATTGTGCTTCGGTTTAAACAACAAAATCATGAATCAACATAAACACCTATGAAGAAAGTTATTCCAAAACAAATGAAATAGTATCTTACAAAGGGACCATAATTTCCAATGGTGAGTATTTTCAAAATGTGAACAATGTTTAGGCTTCCATAGTTATTAAGAAAATAATTTTTTTATACAGGGGCAATTGGAACACTGCAAATAATGTTCACGTTTTGACAATCATCCATAATTGGAGACGGTCCCCAAGCTAGTAAAGGCAAAAATCACCATTGATCTGAATAAATGAAATGAGCAATGGCTTTGATAAGTAAGATTATTTTGGACATCAATTGACAACACACATTTCCTAATAACTTTTTTTTGGGGGAAATAAAGGTTTCAGCTGAGGGATGTTAGCAGTGAATAATGAAAAAGAATTATTTCCAGACAACTTTTATTATAAACTGAATATCATCTCACCTCTGGTTTCTACAAGCGAAATGGTTGCATCGAAAAACAAAACAAATTAGTTATGCAATGACATGATTGAACAATTTAGTTTAAACCACTAATTTATTAATTTTAATTCTGGTCTTGTAGCCAGCAAATACCAGTTTACCAAGACAATATATAATTACCTATTAGAATGTTTGTTATTTTGATGATGTATACATAATCAAGTTTTATTTTTCTCGATGATCTTATGCAGAATATTTGCACAATACTTTTACTCCTGGTTTTTAATGCAATAAGAAAAAGTTCCAACTCATCAACTTCCATAATTATGTAAACAGATAAATGTTTAAAATTGTCAAATGATACAGTAGAACTATTTAACGAATTCCACTTTTAATTTCTTTCGGGCAACATTACATTGCATTGAAAGCATATTGTGCATTCTTACAAATTGCACTGAAATTGAAGCGCCCCCTACCTGTTCAGAGTAGAAACTAATCCGGCAACTATGATCGGAGTCTCCAAGGGCAGAGGGCATGAACTTAAGGGTGAAGGTCACTGACTGACGAGGCATCAACGTAATTGTGTCGCCTTTCATGTTTCGTTCCAGCGAGAAGTTATTTGTGTTTGACAGCATTGGAATGAGGATGAGTTTCTCGTCCGTAGGGTTTGTCAGGTTCAGTGGCTGCTCGATGTATCGCCCCAGTTCGCACTCCATCATGGGGAGGGTGACTGGCAGGGGCGAAGTCGCCTCCAGTTTCAGGTCATACCAGAACTCCCCCACCATCTTGTTGTAGAGGATCAGACTGCATGGCAGCAAATAATAATAAATTTAATAATAAGTTTAATAATAAGTCTGATTTGTCAGCACAATTCTGCAAATAATGTTCAGAGACGAATTCCACTATTAAAACACACACACACACACACACACATATATATATATACATATATATATATATATATATATATAAATATATACATGAATTACACATAAGTAATAAATATTAAGAAATTATAATTATATTTATAACAAATAAATAACATTAAAACACTAGTTAAAATGCACATTAAAGGTGAATGTTAAAATGCATAAAACAATGTGCATCTCTGTACACACAATGTGCATGTCTGTACACACAAGTACACACAACGTAGTTGATTTGTGAACTATTCCAACATAACATCACTGAGTAATGTCAATCTTGCTTCCTTTTGACACAAACAAGGCCAACTTGAAGACACACCTGCCCTGGTAAGAGCCGATGATGGCCGGGGCATACGTCAATTCGTAGACACCCTTCGAATCAGGCGGAATGTGGATGTAGTTGGGGCCAGAGAGGGATGGGCCAACGATGTCTGCCTCCAGTGACATCACTTTGTCTGTTGGATTGTTGATGTTCAACTCCAAGGCCACCTTTCTCTGATACAACAACGTAGTAACATGAATGAATCCAGACATCACTTTGCCTGTTGGATTGTTGATGTTCAACTCCAGGGCCACCTTTCTCTGATACAACAACGTAGTAACATGAATAAATGTAGATATCACTTTGTCTGTTCGGTTGTTGATGTTCAACTCCAGGGCCACCTTTCTCTGATACAACAATAATGTAGTAACATGAATAAATGTAAACATCACTTTGTCTGTTCGGTTGTTGATGTTCAACTCCAGGGCTACCCTTCTCTGATACAACAACGTAGTAACATGAATAAATGTAAACATCACTTTGTCTGTTCGGTTGTTGATGTTCAACTCCAGGGTTACCTTTCTCTGATACAACAACAACGTAGTAACATGAATAAATGTAAACATCACTTTGTCTGTTCGGTTGTTGATGTTCAACTCCAGGGCCACCTTTCTCTGATACAACAACGTAGTAACATGAATAAATGTAGATATCACTTTGTCTGTTCGGTTGTTGATGTTCAACTCCAGGGCCACCTTTCTCTGATACAACAACAATGTAGTAACATGAATAAATGTAAACATCACTTTGTCTGTTCGGTTGTTGATGTTCAACTCCAGGGTTACCTTTCTCTGATACAACAACAACGTAGTAACATGAATAAATGTAAACATCACTTTGTCTGTTCGGTTGTTGATGTTCAACTCCAGGGCTACCTTTCTCTGATACAACAACGTAGTAACATGAATAAATGTAGATATCACTTTGTCTGTTCAGTTGTTGATGTTCAACTCCAGGGCCACCTTTCTCTGATACAACAACGTAGTAACATGAATAAATGTAGATATCACTTTGTCTGTTCGGTTGTTGATGTTCAACTCCAGGGCCACCTTTCTCTGATACAACAACAATGTAGTAACATGAATAAATGTAAACATCACTTTGTCTGTTCGGTTGTTGATGTTCAACTCCAGGGTTACCTTTCTCTGATACAACAACAACGTAGTAACATGAATAAATGCAGACATCACTTTTCTGTTGGGTTGTTGATGTTCAACTCCAGGGCCACCTTTCTCTGATACAACAACAACGTAGTAACATGAATAAATGCAGGCATCACTTTTCTGTTGGGTTGTTGATGTTCAACTCCAGGGCCACCTTTCTCTGATACAACAACAATGTAGTAACATGAATAAATGCAGACATTACTTTTCTGTTGGGTTGTTGATGTTCAACTCCAGGGCCACCTGAATAAACATAACCAAGTTATTTCAAACAAAAATAACATGTTATTATGCATCTTGAAACATGCATTCATTACTTTTTCATCAGTGATTGCAATCTACATATCTGCAAAATGCATTATATCCTCCATCACTTTAAACTTGGTGACAGCACACAGCCTCTCTTAACTCGATTTATGTGATTTTGGTGTTTATCGCGCTATAAAGAAAAGGGCGACTAGCCTGGTATACAGAGCAAGATCATCTTTGCCTTTTCTTTCTCAGAATTTAGACTGGATCTTGTAAAAAATAATTAAATAGTTTGTCTGATGATTTCACCAAAATGAAATAGCACATTTGCACAAACGAACTAGCATGTCGGCATGGATACTACATCGGTTTGATCTTTATGAGATGATTCTGAAATGAAGGATGGACATCTGACCTGGCATGGCGATGTGATGTACATGATTCTCTCCGGCGGCTGAGGTTCGACATTGATTTCCACTGCGAACCAGATGCGGTACTCCTGGGAGGCTGGGTCTGTGACGTCCTCGTCTTCATCTGGCATCTCGTCGCCATCACTGTCAATAGTGCTGGGACACAAACAACAAGAGTTATTGCAATGACACAAACGTTTCTCATTATGGCACAAGTCCAACGTAGATCATAGCCAAAATGGCACCATTTTCACAAGCAAGATGGTGTCGGTGCCCGCTTGCAATCCATGTTGTGCTTACAATCATGGCGGCCTCTCGAGTCTCTTCGATTCCGAGACCGTCTCGATCAAAACACAAATGCCTTGATATGGTCCAATGATCTCAAATCGCAACTCTAATAATGAATAATTCTTAACCAAACGAAATCACAAGATAATTTGACAAATTTTTCCACTAATGCCTGGCTTAATCATCTGGGAAACAACTGATGTTTATCCTTATTGAATGGTTTAACCGCTGCACTGTATGCTACGATGTGGCGCAGATGTGATTTGGCCTCAAAAGTAACCAACGCACGACATCATGTTATGCCGTCATATAGTACACTCTTGCACACAACTTCACATATACATGACACTGTCAATCCGCATATAATGTTGTATGCACCTTGGTACATACATCACTGTTCTCATATTTCACAGTAAATTTTACCTTTTTGCTTTGTCATGTTTTGGTAGCTTACAGCTGTCATCATCAGATTGACTACCACTAGATGGCAGCACTGTAGTCATTGTATGAAAATTATGCCACTGCTGTAAGTCCCACGGCTGTGGGCTTGGGATGGGTTGCTCTTCAGAAGGATGTCATAGACATGGGAGAAACAACACCAATCCTGGTTTACTTTTTGTTTTTCAGGGGGTCCACACCAGTGACATCACCTACATACGATGACTACTGTGCTGACATTTAGTGGTAGTCAGTCCGATGAAGACAGCTGAAAGCTGTCAAAACATAACAAAGAGAAAGGGCAAATTTACTGCCAATTAGGAGATAAACATTAATATATCCCTCATTCTTGTCGAAACATTTCATTCTGCAGTAGATTCTCACCTCTTCGGGTTTCTGCGAGCGACAAATGCGAGGACCCCGTTGTAGGTGCCACGTCGAAGCGGGGTGACTGACACCTCGTAGATGCCTGTCTGTCCTGATAGCACCAAGATGGAGTCAGCACCACTCAGACACTCAATGTCACACTCTACCTGCAATGCCAAGTAGTTCCAAGGTTATACTAGGTCAAGTAGTTCGAAGGTCATGCCAGGTCAAGTAGCCAAGTTATCATTATGTAGTTATTTTATCGTATTTATTTTGAATGTTACAACAAAAGCAGATTTTTAATTATATTAATGACATACAGATATATTTAAGTGGTCCAAAGAATAGTGTTAAATATATTTTAACAATGTAATATTAACTTACATAAAATTGTTAGCAATGACCATTCAACTTTACTACTCAAGAGAAAATCATCAGCAATATGCTGCATTAAATGAAGTACTTTAAGTGTATACTTTATATTGGGCATAGCTCAATAAAATAAATAGATAATGTAACAGAACCTCGAAGAAAAGCTTCCTCTTCATGCTGTTCGGAATCTGCAGCGTCCGTCTCACTCTGTGCAAACAAAACACTCCCAATACAACTTAATATGGACAGGATGATGATGAAACAAAATCAACAAAATGAGTTGTACCTCAAAATAAAAAATATTTTAGCCAATCAATTAATATGACACTGACCTCTAAATTTCAGGACCAGTATTTTCCCTTATCAAAATAGTTTCCCAACAAAATGTTTTTATTTATGCCACTACTTCCAAGATTTAACAAGATTGCCATCCGAAGCAAACAAACCCAGATGGCAAGTGGACATGGCTTATTGAAATTATGTAACCCGCCCTTCTGACATTATTTTTTGTCCCGTAGTTCTTCTTTCTTCCCTAAGTGTCAAAAAATACTTCTATCAATATTTTTATAACCATTTAATATCTTAAAAAACTATTTGATCTCCTCTTAATATATTTTTCTCTAGTGTTTTTAAATCACATTCTTTTAGACGTTTTCATGAATAAGGTCTCTTGGTTCTGGCAGTTAAGTTGCTCTCCTTTGTGTTAATTCTAGCATATGTACATCCTTAAAATAATGTTTAGTGTCTTTAAAAACTGGACTGGATCCTTACGTTTCCTTCACACGACAGTCAAAGACAACACTGTCGAGTGGCAAAGGTTTCTCCCCTTTGCCCACCAGGTGAAACGTGTGGTCAATGCCATCGACTGTGTTGGTCAGTACGATATGGCCCTTGAGTGGACAGAGCAAAATATACGAGTACTATTATGTACACATGCAGAAGCCTTCTGATGTTTGTCATGTATTGTCTGCAGTAAATTAATTCTAAGCATTAATTAACAAAACGTTAAACGTCTATTTATTATAATAATTAATTAATTTAATCATAATAATTACTAAAATTAATAAATCTATAATTAATACAAATAATTAATACAATTAAAATTAATCAAAACTTTAAAGTTATGACTCAAATAATACATGTACATTCCCTTTTAACTGTCTCGTCCATGTGGCCCCTCTACCCATCCTACCTGTACGTGGCCCTCATGCTGGGGTCTGAACATGAGTGGGTAGTTGGTGGTCTGGAAGGCTTTGGCCACAAAGGTGGTTGGCCCGACAAATCCTGCACCATCTATGGCCACTTGCATGGGCCATTCGTGACTCGACTGGTTCACCTGGACACACAAAACGGTCACTTTGCAGCCGCTACAAAAGACATTATCACTGTATTCACCCACAAACTCACTCCATCCTCTTCGTTTCCACTGGAGAATCAGGCACCAAAAAATCCCACCAAGCCAACACGGTCAGCTGAGTTCACTGCAGGTCTTCCCAGCCAGCTTCATGTCTTCTTCCACAGGTCTTCTCCACATGCCCAGTGGTCAGCCTCTTCTCCTTTTTTCAGGTGGGGTACATTTCAAAGCAGAGAACATGGCCAAGCTATCTCCACCTTCTTTGCTTCAACTCGTCGATTATGTTGTTGCTGGTGGTACATTCGGAGATTTCCTTGTTGGTCACTCCCTGCTCCCCATGTATTCTGAGGATTCATCCAAGGCATCTTCCCTCAAAACCTAGGAGTCTTCTCTAAAAAAATTTTATTCACCATATACATGAATTATTATAAAGTGTACACAAATAATAAAGAGTAGAATAATAATAGCCAAGTAACTGTATCAAATTATTCAAACTACTATAAGCACTTCACTTTTACAGGAAAGGGTAAACCAAGTTATTGTTGTCAAACATGGTATGTCAGCTCTATTATGTTTAATGGGTCGCAATGTTTCTGATATAATTTCACTATTATGTGTTTACGAACATGAACTTTGCCCTTTAATATTTTTATGAACAACTGTCGACAAATTCCAATACCTGCAGAGAAAGTTTATTCGGGTCAGACATTCATGGGGCCATGAAATGGACTTATCGTTAACACCCATAAAAATGTGTTCCCTCCACAATGTAAACAAGATATTCACCCCAAAACATTCAAATTAAACAGATAACAGTCAAAGCATATTTTTAATGTTGTTCAATAAAACACATTTGGAAGGTCAAAGTGTTAGAACACATGTAGTTTATCGCTGTTGAAGAGTCAAAACAATGAAGTCCATTTTGATCTGAACCATGTGGTTGGTTAGATATGTGTGTGTATAACACTAACTTCTAACACATGAAAATAGACTTTTACTGTTTTGATTTCTTGACATATATGTTGTTTAAGAATTAAAAACAATGAAAGTCCATTTTCATGCATTATAAGACTCGTATCCATCCAACCACATGGTGAATGTTTTGACTCTTCAACAGCATTATAGTAAGTAACATGATTTTACCAGAAAAATAACCAGACTGTGCAAATTTTTTTATAGATTTTTTCAATAAGATTAAATCAGTTTTGACTTACAATGGGCAGATCTTGTGTGATAGGCTGATGCACGGGTGACGTGAACTCTATCTGGGTCTCGCTTCCTTCTGGTATCACTGTGCACTCGATGTGGAAGATGCGGACGTCGTTGTTTGATCGCAGCAATATGTTGCACGGGTACTGGCCGGCACCATGTGCCGTGAATGTTATCGGCAACTCCATGAAATTGTCTGTCGATTCAAAGAACAGTTTACAGGTTTAAGCTAGTGACTGAAAATGAGTGAGTGCACACTCACTATGATCAGATTAGTAGTGTCTTTTACTCATGTGACATAAATATTTGTTGAGTATGTTTATTTTTTATCCTTGCATTGCATTTATAAAAACATAAACAGTTTTTACACAAACCAAAAAAAGAATTACATTTGGAGAAAAAAATTTCCTTTTCTTTTAAGTATTTCCTGGTAATCCTTAGTCTGTATACTTGCAGTATCATGTGACTATTCCATTACAATCTAAATAATTCAACTGATAAAATGTTTTGAAAACAATATTGTTCAAGTTTCATAATAGTTCATTTACTGCATAATATTATAGGCTGTTACTGCTAAAAGAAAACTTCCTCAACCAATCATAATAACAACCACGGCAATTTATATTTAAGTCTATGCATATGCATGAAATGATGCTACCCAGTACACGAGGTAGAGGGACGTACCTTTGCCGTCATTTGAGTCATCGACAGAGGCACGGTACAGGGGGTTTGGAATGTAAATATTACTGGGGGCTGAGAACAGCTTACTGTCAATCTCTACATCAAATCTGTCCCCCTTTTCATTCCGTGCCTGCAATAAAACATGATGATATTGTCATGGTCAACTCATAATCACAATAACCGTTACCTTCATGACCACTCAGCAACTGTACTATTTGTGGTTGTAGTTACTTTATGAACATTCTTTCAACTGCCACATCTGAATATAGGTTGAGGCCGCTTTTGCTATGCTAAGTAGAATATACTATGCTCATTGGATGAATATCTCGACAAACATTTTGCACAAGAAGTCAATATTCTAAATTAGTAATAAGTCTACAAATGGACGTAAACAAATGGCTAGAAAAGTTGTAAACAATTGAGATTAACAAACAATTGAGTTTATAATTTTCAAAAATGTGTCCATATTTGCTGTGCATGTCAGGAACATTTAGGAAACATCAAAACGACTGCCAGTATTGAAGAGGTATGCAAGAAGGGATTAACTCACTACCTATCCTGAATACTCTCGCAATTACTTACCACGCCATCAGGCTGGTCAGCCGAAAGCATCTTGAGGGCTTTAGTTACAAGTCCGCCACTAGACAACGTGTCAGTACGCTGCCTTCGTTCTTTCTCCAGGTCTGACATTTGCTATAGAGTGAACAATGTTTAGCATTAATCACCAGGCATTAGAGAACATTAGACAGATGCATTTTGACAAACATCAAAACAAATGTATGCACTTGACAAATAATGGTAGGAAGACAGATGGTATCAAGTTAGTGACAATGTTTACATGATCATCTCCTTTACTTTGATAGGTACGAAATACATTAAGTGCAAAAGACATAAATCCGTAAACAAATAAAACAAAATTGGTTCTATCACTTTTTCTTGGCTTATGTGGACACATTGGGGGCCTCTGTAGATGAAGTAAACAACAAAAATAAGGACAACAGGTAATAGGGCTTCATCATCATTCTGTGTGAGTATTACTCATACATTCATGTTTTTGTAGTACAAGGATTTACTGAGGGAGGGAAACAGAAGAGCCACTCACCATCTGTGCCTTCAGTATCAGGGCTCACAGAGGGAGGCAAACAGAAGAGCCATTCACCAACTGTGCCACCAGTATCAGGGCTAACAGTGGGAGACAAACAGAAGAGCCACTCACCAACTGTGCCACCAGTATCAGGGCTTACAGAGGGAGGCAAACAGAAGAGCCACTCACCAGCTGTGCCACCAGTATCAGGGCTAACAGTGGGAGACAAACAGAAGAGCCACTCACCAACTGTGCCACCAGTATCAGGGCTTACAGAGGGAGGCAAACAGAAGAGCCACTCACCAACTGTGCCACCTGTATCAGGGCTAACAGTGGGAGACAAACAGAAGAGCCACTCACCAGCTGTGCCACCTGTATCAGGGCTAACAGTGGGAGACAAACAGAAGAGCCACTCACCAGCTGTGCCACCTGTATCAGGGCTTACAGAGGGAGACAAACAGAAGAGCCACTCACCAGCTGTGCCACCTGTATCAGGGCTAACAGAGGGAGGCAAACAGAAGAGCCACTCACCAGCTGTGCCACCTGTATCAGGGCTAACAGTGGGAGACAAACAGAAGAGCCACTCACCAGCTGTGCCACCTGTATCAGGGCTAACAGAGGGAGGCAAACAGAAGAGCCACTCACCAGCTGTGCCACCTGTATCAGGGCTAACAGTGGGAGACAAACAGAAGAGCCACTCACCAGCTGTGCCGCTAGTATTAGGGCTTTCTCTCGTGCTGTGTTGATGATGGGAACATGCAGCTTCTCCTTCACTGTCATCCCAACATCACACTTCCAGTAGATGGTGGTAGTGCTGCTTCGGAAACTGGTGTTGCCACCGCCCGCTGAAGCAAAGGTGAAGGGTCAGTCAATGGGTGAAGTGGAAGAGGTCACATGTCATAATTTTTGAAAATATTTATGAACGGGATGGCACATAAAATTTAGATTAAGAAACCAGCTGAAATGTGCGTATCAAGAAACAAGTGTACAATCAAGAAGATTCAATCCTATTTTGAGAAAACCAAATATGATTCTTTACAAACTGCAGTTTGTTGGAGACATTTTTTTAATTTATTTTTTTATTTATTAACATACTTAGGTGACCCCAACAGGCTTGGAGCTGTCACTAGGTAGCGCTGCATGTACTCATCTGTTAAATCACATATTAATAACAATCTATAATCACCATTTAAATATTAACAATCTTAATTGTTAGGTACTTTATATCACAGTCCCTAATGCTAAACCTAGGCACGAAAAACATAATCGCTAATACTAAGCCTTAAAACACATCCCAAATAAGTATATACCCAGTAGCAAATACAAATTGCGATTATTATCCGGTCTCTGTTCCTAGTGGAGGGGTGAGTCCAAGCGGGGGTAACGTCTAAGGGGGTAATGTCAGTCGGGGGAGCAATGTCTGGGGGTACTGTCCATCACCATTCAAATACTAACACAGATCTAAATTGATAAAATTACAGAAATGTGCAAAAAACAAAACAAAACAAAACATTTTACACAAAACACAGAACGAAACAGTCAATAAAATGCTCAAAAACAAGCATTAAACTTAAAAACTAAGTTGTGACAACAGCGTCAGGACAACAATGATTAGAAGTGGATTGTTATTTCGACAAAAAACAACAAACACCGAATAAATACAGAAACTAACTAGTCTACCTGATACAGTTAGCTGCTGCATAATCGCTGCAAATAATAATGACAAACACTGAATGTTAAGCACAGTAAGAGACAGTGGCACACAGTAATTAATCTACCTGCTAAAGTTAGCTGTCGGAAAAATGCTGAAACAAATAACATTCCCATATTAATTCTAATTAATATGACAGCACTAAACAAACGAGGCAACTTTGGTCCCAAGGAAATACAATCTAAAAGGGACAGTTTGCTGTCAATAAAAAGTTTGTCTTAATTATCTGTGAGAAAATTTAGTAAATGTATTTTACAATAAATAATTTGCTTTAAATGTTTTGATAATCGTAATGATGTATTAAGCTTGACTAAGTTTCTAAAGCCAAACATATTTTTTCTTACATTTTCTGGTAAATAAAAGCATACATTAACAGATTTCTAGCAACCAATAAAAAACTAAAACTAGCTTTATGACATCTTACATTTACACCTATTATACAAATTTCAATTATTATACATTTCATATTTTCAGATGTTGGGAACAACTTGTTTTCCAAACTAAAGTCTGGCAAGTCAAGTAATAAAACTTACACTAAAGCAAAACAGCTTACACTAAAACAGCTTACACCAAATAACCCGAACTTAAACTAACACAGCCTTACAAAGCAGATGAAAAAAACTTCATTCCTCAAAAAAAAAACAGTTGGAGAAACTCATATACACATAAATATACACTTGAATCTCTTTCGTTTGGCTTAATCTTCTGGTTACCGATCAAATCAAATTTAAACTGTCAGTTCTTACATCTTATGCTCTATCTACACAACAGCTGCCCTATTTGGCTAGTCTCCTTAATTTTTTATATATATCGGATCTAACAACAACATTTTGATCATCAACAAAGCTTAACCTTGGCAAGTGTACTTTCTTTGCAGCTGTGCGCACACTTTGAACAAACTCCCCATCACCTTAAAATCATCAGAAACAATTGTATTTCCACTTTGAATCCTCTGTGTCCTTGATAATGTCTTTTGCATGTCCCTGTTCATAATACGATGTTAGGCAGTATATGTACAAGGGAGATAGTGAACACCTATTACAACAATGGGGATAAATGGGCCACTGTTCATAATACGATGTTAGGCAGTATATGTACAAGGGAGATAGTGAACACCTATTACAACAATGGGAATAAATGGGCCACTGTTCATAATACGATGTTAGGCAGTATATGTACAAGGGAGATAGTGAACACCTATTACAACAATGGGGATAAATGGGCCACTGTTCATAATACGATGTTAGGCAGTATATGTACAAGGGAGATAGTGAACACCTATTACAACAATGGGGATAAATGGGCTACTGCTCAGGTTATGGATAACCATGTCCATGTCTGTCTTGTCTACAGATTGTTCAATGTCTGTGTCTGTTCTTGTCTACATATTGTCTATGTCTGTCCTTGTCTACAGACTGTCCACGTCTACAGATTGTTCAATGTATATGTCTGTTCTTGTCTACATATTGTCTATGTCTGTTCTTGTCTACTGATTGCATATGTTTGTTCTTGTCTACATATTGTCCTTGTTTGTTCTTGTCTACAGATTGTTCAATGTATATGTCTGTTCTTATCTACATATTGTCTATGTTTGTTCTTGTCTACATATTGTCCATGTTTGTTCTTGTCTACAGATTGTCTATATCTGTTCTTGTCTACAGATTGCATATGTCTTTTCTTGTCTACACATTGTCTTTGTATGTTTTTGTCTACATATTGTATATGGTTGTTCTTGTCTACACATTGTCTGGCAGTTCTTGTCTACAGATTGTCTGTCTATTTTTGTTTATAGATTGTCTATGTCTGTTCTTGTGGACAGCTTGTCTATGTTTGTGCTTGTCTACAGATTGTCTTTATGTCTGTTCTCATCTACAGATTGTCTATGTCTGTTCTTGTTGACAGCTTGTCTATGTTTGTGCTTGTCTACAGATTGTCTTTATGTCTGTTCTCGTCTACAGATTGTCTCACCGACTATGACAAATCCAGATCAAGCAAAGGAAGAATTCTACGAACTACTGGGTCAAACGCTCCAAAAGATCCCATCTACTGATCAAGTAATTATACTTGGAGACTTCAATGCCAGAGTGGGAGATGACTCCACATCTTGGCCAATAGCTTTGGGAAAGTTTGGAAGGGACAAGTCAAACTCAAATGGTGAACAACTCCTTTCTATATGTACGCAGTTCAAACTTGCGATCACAAACACATTTTTCAAAATGCCTGAACACTGGTACTACTCTTGGCAACACCCACGTTCACTTAATAGATTACATAACATGAAGAGTAGACCTAGCTGACATACGAAGTACACGTGCAATGCGTGGTGCAGACTGTTCAACCGATCACTACCTCATTCGCTCACTGTGCAACTTCCATATCAAGCCACCTCGTAGGAAAACTGGCCCTACACCTGTGAAGAAGCTAAATGTCAGTAAGCTGGCAGACAGCAAGATGCAGGCACTGTTAATGACAAATATGGAAGCCAACATGACAAACCTTCCATGCGATGGCACGATCAATGATCAATGGGAGAATCTCTGTGAGAAAGTGTACTAAACATCTGTTGACACACTGGGACACACAGCAAGGAAACATCAAGATTGGTTTGATGAAGATGATGAGGAAATACTATCGCTACTGGATGATAGGCGTAGGGCACATGACGCATTGCTGTCACAACAGACAAGAAGTCGAAACCAGCGCTATGCACAAGCAAAATCCAAGCTACAAAAAAAACTACGAGCGATGCAAAATGCTTGGTGGGACAAAAAAGCTGTCGAACTGCAACAGCTAGCTGATGAAAATTCCTCAAAAGGATTCTTTGCTGCAATCAAACAGATCTATGGTCCCAAAAGCTGCTATTGCACCAGTTAGAGATGCAGAAGGTTCACAAGTTTTCACAGAGAAGCAAGAAATTGTGTCCAGATGGAGGAAATATTTCAGCGAGCTACTGAATCGCCCAACGACTGCTACAGATGAAGCACTTGCTACGATAGAACAACACCCAACAAAGGAAGACATTGCAAATCCACCAACACTAGAGGAAATTGTGGCTGCCATCAAATCAACAAAGTCAGGAAAGACACCAGGACTGGATGGTTTACCTGCTGAAATATATAAATATGGAGGTGAAGCGCTTCATACTCAACTCCTGAAATTATACCGCACTTGTTGGAGAGCAAAAGAATTACCACAGCAGTTCAAAGAGGCTTTGATAATCGCAATATACAAAAAGAAGGGTGACCGTAGTGACTGTGGGAACTACCGGGGCATTTCACTGCTCTCAACTGTGGGAAAAATCCTAGCAAAAATCCTTCTTAAAAGACTACAAACAATTGCAGAATTGATTCTCCCTGAAAGCCAGTGTGGGTTTCGCACCTCACTCTCCACAATTGACATGATATTCACCTTGCGGCAACTACAGGAAAAAGCTGTTGAACAACAACAAAGCCTCTACATGATTTTTATTGACTTGTCAAAGGCATTCGACACAGTGGACAGATCAACTCTGTGGATCTTACTTAGAAGATATGGATGCCCTGAGACCTTTGTCAGGCTAATTCAGGAATTTCACGATGGCATGGCTGGTTCAGTGTCTGTTGGTGGAACAATTACAGATCCATTTGAAATCAGTCATGGATTAAAGCAAGGATGCGTCTTGGCACCCACTTATTTCACTCTCTTTCTTGGAGCAGTACTATCTGCAGCATCGGAACACTTGAGTATGGGCGTTTTCATCCGCACTAGAACTGAAGGACAGTTATTCAACTTGGCTAGACTGAGAGCAAACACAAAAACTCGTGAACTGCTGTTTGCAGATGATGCTGCTATTGTTGCACACAAACTAGAAGACATCTAAGAGATTTGTAAACACTTTGAACAAGCTGCAACCTTATTTGGACTTACAATTAGAACAAAGAAAACTGTAACACTCCACCTACCTCCACCTGGACAAACTTCAACCAGTCCACACACTGAAATCTATGGCACCCCACTAAAGTCAGTCAATAACTTCACATACTTGGGCAGCACGATTGCATCTGACAACACCATCGACATGGAAATTAACAACCGTATACGTGCTGCCTCAGGAGCCTTTGGAGGACTTTGGAAGCGAGTATGGTCACAACATAGCATTGCAATCTCCACAAAGTGCAAGGTGTACAAGGCGGCTGTACTGCCAACACTAATGTACTCAGCTGAGACGTATACTCTCTACTGCCGCCACATCAGAAAACTTTCCCAAGTGCATCTCCGGCATCTACGACAAATCCTTCGGATATCATGGAAAGACCACATTTCAAATACAGACATGTTGAGACAGGCCAACATGTCAAGTATAGAAGCCATTCTGACTGCATCCCAGCTCTGCTGGACTGGACATGTCACCCGAATGAGCAGCGATAGACTCCCAAAGGCGGTGTTCTATGGGGAATTATCCAGCGGGAAACGCCTTCGAGGTGGACAACATTTGAGATACAAAGATGTGCTAAAAAACATCTCAAAACAACACACATCCCTGTAAACACATGGGAACCTATTGCGCATGACAGACAAAAGTGGAGGCGGGCCATACACCAGGGAAAGATCCATATAGAAGAAAAATTAACTAAAAAATATCAACATGAGCACAATCGTCGGCATGGCCTTCTAGGTGCTTCTATACCTACCGTCTTCTGTGATGACTGCGGCATAGTTTTTGTGGCACAAATAGGATTAAATTCTCACCGAAGAGCAAAGCACAAGGACACCCCCTTTCATTGATGTCATCATCAAAAACGATGGACAGCAAAGACTAGACATATTGTCTATGGCGATTCTTGTCTACACATTGTCTGTCTGTTCTTGTATACAAATTGTCTATGTCTGTTTTTGTCTACAGATTATCGTTATGTCTGTTCTTGTCTACACATTGGATATGCCTATTCTTGTCTACATATTGTCTATAATTGTTTTTGTCTACAAATTGTCTACATGTTCTTGTGTACAGATTGTCTGTCTGTTCCTGTCTACATATTGTATATGGCTGTTCTTGTCTATATGTATTTCTTGTCTCACATTGTCTATGTCAGTTGTTGTCTTTATATTGCCCATATGTCTTTCTTGTCTACAGACTGTCTATGTCAGTTCTTGTCTACAGATTGTCTATGCCTGTTGTTGACTACATGCATATTGTCTATGTCAGTTCTTGTCTACAGATTGTCTATGTCAGTTCCTGTCTACAGATTGTCTATCTCTGGTCTGTCTTTTCTTGTCTACAGATTCAATTAGCATCTCCTCACTTGAGATACTAAGGAATCATCTCAAAACATGTTTGACCCTAAATTAGGTTTCATGGGGGGACTGGTTAGCAGCAGCTTCACTTTTTGTCACACATCAATGTATTTTTTCTAAATATTGTTCTTTCTCTGGTCACAATTCATAAAAGTACTGTCTTCAAGCATATGCGAGCGTTTTCGATGGCTGAATATGAATGGCATGTGATGGTTACGGCTTGAAAGATGAGGACATTTAAATGGGTTGCCATAACTGAAAGTTTCATATGGCTGGTGGAGGGGGGCGGGGTTCTGAGGGTAAATTACATAAATTTTGTGTATTGCTGTACATCCATGTTTTGAGATCACCCCTAACCAGACATTTCCACTAAGACTTTCTAAACATTTAGTGCATGAAGAAAATAATAAATGTTTATAAATACCAGCAGCCACGGCACTCGAGATGCGAATACTTCCGGGCATCGGTTTAAAAGGGATCGGCAGCGGCAACGGCATTGTGCTGACACCTTCTATCGCATAGAGGAATTCGCCAATGTCCTCGTTGACGAAAATGATTGAGCATTGCCTCTTCCCGATCTCATAGGGCAGGAAGTTCACAACAATCTGAGCCGACTTGTTGGCAGGCAGGTGTACAGTTGGCTTCTGGGAGAAAAACACACTCAGGGTTTTCCTGTCTGAAAATGTGAAAAATGAATACCAAAATGAATACCATTATTATATTTTATATTACAATATTATTCCAATACACGCATGCACACACGCACGCATGCACACACACACAAGCAGGCAGTCACACACAAATGGAGGCACACACAAAACACAGACTCATAGATACACATGTGTATACACGCATGCATACACGCATGCACGCACCTTCCTGCAGTTGCTGCAGTAGCGCTGGCCGTGGCTTTGACTCTTCCTGTGTGTCCTTCTCCTTCCCAGTGGTAGACACCTCTGACTTTCTCTGACTGTGGTTAATCCTGGATGTGACTGACTTGACTGGCCGCTTCCGCGTGCCATAGATAGCCCCGGCTCCCTGTTCCTCCGATGTCAACATTGCCTTTGACTCAACGAGGACAATGCGGAACTCGCCGTCACAGGGAAACGGGTTCTTCACTTCTATGGCCACCTTCGTGAGGGAGTAACACGGTGTCTCACACTTGACCGATGCCTGCGGGAACCAGCACAGATGTAAAGGCACGTTCTTATATAGCGCGGTACCCAGTCCTTGGGACTGTTCAGAGCGCTTTACACTTAACCCCCTGGCAGACTGGTTTATTCCAATGTAAACTCGACTTTTCTGGGAAGCATTCAGCCACAGTGCAATTACTCAATAAAGACACATATCGACCACTGTCTATAGCCAGGTACTTATTCACAGCTGAGTGATCTAAAGCAACGTGGAATAAACAAAATTGCCAAAGCTTCAAAACGGCAGAAAGAGGATTCAAAACCGGGTTCTCAGTTTTGAGAGTCCAATGTTCTAACTACAAGGTCATATTTCAACTGGAAATTTTATGATAATACCTGAATACCCTTTACATAGGTATAAGCATAATGTCTCCTAGCCATATTAAAAATTTGGTGACTGTAGCCCATACGTAAGTGCCCCTCCCAAGGGGTATGTGCTGCAAATGTTGCTATTCTTTAAAAGCGATTTTCTCAGTTTTAACATTTTCCACAAAATGAAGAAGAATCATATCTTTGCCAACCTGTCAGCTAAGTAAGCCTCACATATCGTAACAGAATATTTCATTTGCAATCGAGGCACCCACCTTTGGTTTGATGTTATCGATCTGTGTGCACAGGTTGAACACAAGCGTTGACCCGATCGTGGCGCCAAGTCTCTTTCCAACCAGGATCAGCACTGCCTTCGCCGAGCGGAGGAAACGACTGCGGAACTCGATGGTGAGTCCAGCCTTAGCCTTGCGTGGGATGTTGATGATGTCTCCCTTGGGTAGCCAGAAGTCCTGTCTGTCGTGTCCTGTGATGAGCGCAGTGTATGTGAGCATCTTTGCACTGGGGTTGGTCAGGCGCACCTACGATGGTCGAAGTGACATCAGGACAGTGTAATGGTTAACACATCTGTATGATAGAGTTGTAGGTTCAAGACCCAGGCGAGGCATGGTACATTTGGCTTAAAAACATTGGGTACTGTGTATCATGACTCAGATGATCATGTTCCATCTCGTTAACTGGGGACGCGACAACCCTCAGTGAGGTCGGCTTGGCGATGTTTTGAAAAAGGCTGCCTAGTTGAATGAGATCTCATAAGATTCTAGTAACCACAACATATATACAGACTCAAAATATTTTTATTTCGTATAACCGCACATCCAGAATTATTCGCTGCGCTTCATAGCATATAAAAAAATTAATAAGATAGTGTAGAATTGCTCAATAAAATAAATTATTACAATAGTGCTACTAATTGATTACAATAGTGCTACTAATTGATTACAATAGTGCTACTAATAAGAATGATTTTTAATTAAATGTAGCAGAATAAGATTGGCTAATTCACTAATTGTTAAATATTCAAATAAATAAATTTATTCAAATACTAGTTATTAGAATGTTGCTGGGTGTTAGAAACAACAGGGAACAAGCAAATGTGTGATGATTAAGCTCAACTTTAAGGGACAACACCCACCTGGCGCTGGACACTGCTGTGTAGAGCACCAGAGAATTCAACTGTGCTCTTCGCAATGTAGTTCGGTAGATGGTTGTACAGGTGGAGACACAGTAGCAGCAGCGTTACAGGGTTCGGATCCGTGATGTCAATCGCCTGGGCAGAAACATATCAACATTACTAGCAAGTATATAGGGCTAGACAACTTTTGTCCTTTTCGCCGAATTCTGACTGGATCTGGCAAACAATTATTGAATAGTTTGTTCAATGTTTTTACCAAAACTAAATAACAAATGTGTACAAACGAGCTAGCATGTCATAGCAGATACTAGATAGGTTTGATTTTTCATTCAATGAGTCACATATGAAAAAAACTGATTTGAGTAGTGTTGTAACCTCTGACCTCATGACTACCTGGATGTTGTCGATTACCTGGATGTTATTGATTACCTGGATGTCATGGATTACCTGGATGTCACTGATTACCTGGATGTCGTAGTCCATTCGAAGGAAGCGTAGTGCGTTGATGATCTTGAGCGCGTTATGGAGACACTCCTCGGCCGTTTTTGGGTGAGTGTACATATCAGAGAGGTGCGACTCAACCTGGAGCAAGGATGAGACCATTGACCACAGACACATGACAACTGGACAAGGAAGTACACCGGTATGAAAACAGGTGAAGTAATCTTCTTCAATTTGCATATCCTCTACAAATTATTTGATAATTTCCATGTTCGTAGAATTGATAATACTCGTGGCGCCACCTACCAGGAACGGAGCATGAGCAGCAAGGGTTGTGGCGATGACAAGGCCATCCAGGAGGTCAAAGTCAAAGTTCACAATCCAGCGAGAGGGCGGGAAGGTACCTGTCAATAACAGACAGGAAAAAAAATGTATTATTGTGAGCATTACTTGATAAAGTATTGGTCTGTTTAGAAAGTGAAAGAGAGAGAGTGGGACCCAGGGAGTAGGAAGATGGGATGGAATGGGAGAAAAAGAGGGTAGAGAGGAGAGAAGGATAGGGGAGGGAATGGATGAGAGAGGGAGATAGAGAGGGGAGGGGAGCCAGGTGAGAGAAGGAGGATGGGAGGGTGTGGGAGAGAGAGAGGGGGTAGAGGGAGGATGGGAGGTAGTGGGTAGAGGAAAGAGGGGAGGAGTGGGAGAGAGGGAAGGTGCGAGGAATTGGGAGAGAGCAGGGGATAGTGGGAGGTGGAAGGAGTGGGAGAGAGAGAGGGGGGATAGAGGGAAGAGAGGAGTGAGTGGAGAGAGGGGGAGAGAGGAAGGAGGGGAGGGAGTGGGAGATAGAGGGAAGAGAGGAGGAGGGAGTAGGAGAGAAGGGGGATAGAGGGAAGAGGGCAGGTAGTGGGAGAGAGAGAGGGAGTATGGGAAGGAGTGAGAGAGAGAGGAATAGAGGGAGGAGGGGAGGAAATGTGTGTGAGTGTGAGATGTGAGTTTATTTTTCGAAACTGTATACAAACATACAAAATAGACAAACAAAACAAGTACAAAACAGGTACTTTGTATGTTTCAGGTTAAACAGCGGAGCTTTATGCCTGTAACCAGTTAGGCCAGCATAAAGTAGCAAAAACAATTACAGTTGAATATATATATATAACTGGTCGCTGTCAACCAATGATACTTATATCATGATAATGATAAATAATAAGTTGGGCAACAAGCAGCACTCAGTGGGAGAGGGGGATAGAAGGAGGAGGGGAGGGAGTGGGAGAGAGAGGGGGATAGAGGGAGGAGGGGAGGGAGTGGGAGAGGGGGATAGAGGGATGGAGGGGAGGGATGGGTGAGAGAGGAAGAGAGAAGGATATATGGGAGGAGTGGAGGGAGAGAGGAAGGAGGGGAGGGAGTGGGAGAGAAACAGTAAGCGAGGGAGTAGGAGAGAGTATGAGAGTAAGAGTGGGAGAGGGAGATAGAATGAAAGCAAGAATAAGAAAGAGAGAGAGAAAGAGAAGCTCTGAGATCGTGTCATACACACCTTGGGGTGAGGTCTGCCATACAACAGTTCGCTGGTGCTCATAGTGGTGGTTCAACCAGAGCAGGAGGATTCTCTCGCTCACGCTGTAGATGTTGCTGCACAGGGGGTCTGGGTCGACAGACAGGGAGCCTGTGTCCTTGTAGGGGCTGGGCAGGGTCTTGAACTGTTTCGGTGTCACCTTCGCCAGCACCAGTGTCTGTGTGTCAATCAAATAATCTTACTATAATCCAGCTAGAGTATGTATGTATGTTGTGCTGCTCCTCCCAGACACTTTGCATCTCGGGTGACAGACATTGAAGGGTTCATCTATGACCCCACGAAGAAGTCGTGACATTTAAATTTTTTTTAAACTCACCCCATATTACCCTTTCTGCAAACAATCGAATTACCCTTTGTAGTTATTGTGTATTATGTATAATAATCTTTTCTATGATTGTCCAAAGTTATGTAATACAAGGGCACGGCATCGCTAGGCATTACTATAATGGCCAGTATTATGTTGCAATTTCAAGAAGTCATCAATATATAGCCTGGCAGCACCATGTACCAAGGCACATATGGATATTTCTGCGATACTGTTGTGTATCCTGATATTTTACAGTCAATTATGAACTACCATGTTATCCCGTCCAGAGGATGGGCATTTTTGCTAATATAATAATTTATAAATGCCAGTATTACTGCCTGATGGCACCAAGTGCTAAGGCATAGATGGATATTTCCATGGTAATGTTGTGTATCCTAAAATTGTGCAAATATTGCTATCATGATAGCCACTTATGAACTACCAAGTGATTCAGTCCAGATGATGGGTAGATTTGCAAGTCAGTATAAATCACCTTGAGCAGTTGCAGGAGGACGTCTGTCCATGCCTTCTTGGAGATGACCTCAAAGAGGTTGCGAGGCATAATGGGCAGCAGTTCCCCGACCTTTAGCTCACAGAACCCTCCCTCGCCCTTCTTCTCCTCCAGTTCCCTCTGTAGTTCCATCCACATCAAGTACTCGTCCGGGGTCATCAGATACTCGGGTTTCACTGATGACACAGATGCACCCTGACTCCTGCACATGGGGGAAATACGCTAACAGGTGACAGTAGTTTATAAAGGGCATTGAACTAGAATAGCGGCTATGCACAATACTGTGATGCCTCTGCTGCATAACATAATATATGCATTGATGGATATACTATGTCATTTTATACTTTAAATTTAGAGTCAGTACAATGAAGTATCTATGACAATGTTTGTCGGATTTGAATCTGCAAATATTGAATTATCGAATGCAACAAATACATTGAACCAACAATAACGCTTACCGATAGTAAACGGTATCAGAACGCTAGCATCAGAAAGCAAAAATCGGTTGATCAGACGTTTGAATCATTTTTAACGTGATCAAGCATGCATTGGCATTTAAACACGTGCCACAACACATAATCTTAACTGACAAATAGTTTGCTGTGCTCTGATGAAACTTATATTGTCATAGCTTCAAAAACATCACAGGATACTTACACCACATGCATTTCAGTTTTCACAAAAATCCTGTCGACATTCAACGTATTTGCAATCTGGTAATTAAACATATGCTAGTTCAGGTAGGGTCTATCAAAGCAGCAACAATGCCAGGGTATAGGATAGGATCGAAGAAACGACAAAACTGAGATTTCAGTTCTGGAAGGGAAGATATTGAAACTGAAAGTGAAAGAGAGGGGAAAGGAAATAGTTGACTATCCAGAAGGGAAAACAAACTCGATGTCACATTTGAAGACAAGTAGTGAAAACATTATGAAATCACAGGACAAAGTGAGGAATAGAAAAAAATTACATCTGACATACAAGTAAGAAAAAAGTAACCAAGTTGAGGTATGTAAAGTATGAATGCACCCCCAACTCTGGTCTGCTCCTGTTAAAAAAATGTATGACCAGTGACTCTAAATTAAAATCGGCTGCTACGAAATGATTTACACTATCTAATTTTAACACATTTTCCTAACTTGAACAACTTTAAATATAATTATTATATTATTTTAATGTATGTCGTCAAGTATACTGCATTTCAAATTATTTAAAAAAAAAATTAATTGAGCTTTTATTTAATAATATAAAATATTACATATTTTAAATATTCGATTATAAGCATAATTACATGCATTTTAATTGGTGTATTATTTGTATTGTAAAGAACATTGATCCGCATAGTACAGGAGTCTGCGCTATAAAAGAACCAGTTATTGTTATTTTTAAGAAGACGACATACCTGAGGAAGATAAGGAGGGTGTTGTGCTGCCAGTGGACCTGTTTCACCCTCTCCAGGTAGTCGGCAGGCATGGGGTTGTTGACGGGGATGCCCGGCACAGGACGTCCGCACAGATAGGCGATCATGTCGTAGATGGTGGGGATCCTCTTCATGCCCTGACCCGCTGCCCCAGTTCCCTTTCCCCCACCCCCGGCATTCTTTGTGATGCCACTGCAATGGAAGAATCAATCAAAGTCAAATGTAGCAATGAATATATATATATATATATATATATATATATATATATATATATATATATATATATATATATATTATTGCTATTTAAGTTCTTCGTCCATGTTATATTTCTTGACAGACTCTTATGGAGGGTCAGCCCTGGCATCTAAAGTAGCATGTCAAGCAGCATGACACCCTGCTGGTATGGCACACAGCTAGCATGACACCCTTCTGCCATGACACCCTGCTGGTATGGCACACAGCTAGCATGACACCCTTCTGCCATGACACCCTGCTGGTATGGCACACAGCTAGCATGACACCCTTCTGCCATGACACCCTGCTGGTATGGCACACAGCTGGTATGGCTCCCAGCTGCTATGACACCCATCTGGTATGGCACACAACTGGCATGACACCCTTCTGACATGACACCCTGCTGGTATGGCATACAGCTGGTATGGCTCCCAGTTGGTATGGCACCCAGCTGCTATGACACCCTTCTGGTATGGCACACAACTGGCATGACACCCTACTGGCATGACACCCTGCTGGTATGGCACACAGCTGGTATGGCTCCCAGCTGCTATGACTCACACTTTTAAACATTGAAGACCAACAACCAATTTCAGGAAGGATCACTTTTCAAGTACACAGTAAATAACATAAAGTAATAACTATGTACGTACACACGTACATAGTTATTATGTTATGTTATGCACATTATGATCTACACACTTTGCAAAAGCTATACGCATTATTATAAAGTAAGTTGTTTAGTAACATATTTCTACAGATATTGCAAGCATCAGTTCATGCAACTATCAATACCCCTGTTTGTCCTAAATACAAGGTCCCAACCAATCTCAAAATATCCTAAATGACAGATACCTTCTTAGTGACTACCCTGTCTGTCCCAAATACAAGGTCCCAACCGATCTCAAAATATCTTACATGACAGATACCTTACGAGTGACTACCCTATTTGTCCCAAATACAAGGTCCCAACCAATCTCAAAATATTCTAACTGACAGATACTTTCTGACTGACTACCCTGTTTGTCCTAAATACAAGGTCCCAACCAATCTCAAAATATCCTAAATGACAGATACCTTCTTAGTGACTACCCTGTCTGTCCCAAATACAAGGTCCCAACTGATCTCAAAATATCTTACATGACAGATACCTTACGGGTGACTACCCTATTTGTCCCAAATACAAGGTCCCAACCAATCTCAAAATATTGTAACTGACAGATACCTTCTGAGTGACTACCCTGTTTGTCCTAAATACAAGGTCCCAACCAATCTCAAAATATCCTAAATGACAGATACCTTCCGAGTGACTACCGTGTTTGTCCTAAATACAAGGTCCCAACCAATCTAAAAATATCCTACATGACAGATACCTTCTGAGTGACTACCCTGTCTGTGCCAAATACAAGGTCCCAACCAATTTCAAAATATCTTACATGACAGATAACGTACGAGTGACTACCCAATTTATGCCAAATACAAGGTCCCAACCAATCTCAAAATAACCTAAATGACATATACCTTCTGACTCTGAGTGACTACCCTGTTTGTCCTAAATATAAGGTCCTAACCAATTTCAAAATATCCTAAATGACAGTTACCTTCTGAGTGACTACCCTGTTTGTCCTAAATACAAGGTTCCAACCAATCTCAAAATATCCTAAATGGCAGATACCTTCTGAGTGACTACACTTTCGAGTGACTACCCTATCTGTCCCAAATACAAGGTCCCAACCAATCTCAAAATAACCTAAATGACATAATTTCTGACTCTGAGTGACTACCCTGGTTTTCCTAAATAATAGGCCCCAACCAATCTCAAAATATCCTAAATGACATACCTTTCGAGTGACTACCCTGTTTGTCCTAAATACAATGTCCCAACTAATCTCAAAATAACCTAAATGACAGATACCTTCTGAGTGACTCTGGCACAGTGATGGGGTTTGGTCCGTCTGGCCAGCCCTGGGATGAGAACCATCGCTGGACGGCGTACAACAGCTCCTTGTGGAAAATCCCTTCGTCACTCTCTTCATCAGGAAACATCAACCCGAATGTGGTTGTCATCATGCGACCAGAATCGTCACTTACTTGTTCCAGCTCCGACTTACTGACAATGTTGTTAGCAGCGTCCTCTCGTGGTGTTTCTGGTGTGAATGTCTCCTCATCTACAAAATGTTAAAACAATGTTACTTCTTGGTTGCCTAGGAATAACCTAATGCTTGGTTATCTTATCTTCACTGAACATGAAAGATATTATACACAAAAACGTTGTAGACGATGTATATAATTATTATATACTTTTAATCCATGAAATGTGTGTGTGTATACATATATATCTTTAATTGTATGTTTAATGCATGACATGCATGTATATTTATGTTTTATTTGTACTATACATGTGTGTATATCTGTATTTTTTACTTATACTTTTAATGCATGACGTGTGTATATTTATATTTTTTTACTTGTATTTCATGTATATGTGTGAGTGTGCGTGTGTATGCATGCATTACTGCGTATGAAACATATTACTATGTCTGAAACAAATATATTATAATAAAAAATAAACCTTGACATTTTCCTGCCATGGCAATCATCAAAACGTACCTGTTACAGAGCCTGATGACTGGAATGGCTCATAGCTCGAGGTGGACATGTCAAATGAGGTTGTGGCTTCGGTGCTGGGGCGACTGGTGGAGTTGTTGCAGGGCGAGGGTGCGATGGGAAGCAGAACCGCCTCCCCAACATTTGTACTCTCCCGTGACTTCCTTCCTTTCAGTGTCATTCCCTGAACAAGTACAGACAGTCATACGATCAGCCTATGTGTCAATTGCAGCTATGCCACCTACATGAAAAAAGTGTATGTCAGCTTTATACAGATGCAACTATGTGTACACTATGTGTATACTATGTGGGTGATTTGTTTAAGCTCTTACTAGATTTACTTTTATGGTCCCTCGCTTCAATGAAATCTATGGTCACAAGCACAGCCTCCTATTCAGTATAATCCCCACTCAAACCACACACCCATCCCCAAAATCAATGGTT
Source organism: Lamellibrachia columna (assembly GCA_963662155.1). Lineage (NCBI taxonomy): Eukaryota > Metazoa > Annelida > Polychaeta > Sabellida > Siboglinidae > Lamellibrachia > Lamellibrachia columna. The sequence goes on from OY759270.1 coordinate 11,749,574, forward strand.
TCATCCCGGAAAGCTATGGTCCTGATTCGGGACTGCAGATTGTCTTAAAAAAATTGCTGACAGTGTTTACAATCAGCTGTGCTAACTGCTGTCACACAAATTGTGCCAAAGCAACACAACTATGTCAATCACACAGCCAACAGTCTTTCAGCTAACCAATGAAAATCATTGCACCATAAAGCAGTCTTTCAGTTAACCAAGGAAAATCATTGTACCATAAAACAGTCTTTCAGTTAGCCAATGAAAATAATTGTACTATAAAAGTCATTCAGTTAACCAATGAAAAATCATTGTACCATAAAACAGTCTTTCAGTTAACCAATGAAAATCATTGTACCATAAAACAGTCTTTCAGTTAACCAATAAAAATCATTGTACCATAAAACAGTATTTCAGTTAACCAATGAAAATCATTGTACCATAAAGCGATCTTTCAGTTAACCAATGAAAATCTCTGTACATTCCCTTTAAAGCGTAATTCGTTTCTCATTTCATGAAAAACGAAACCTATCTAGTATCCACTGCGACATGTCAGCGCATTTGTATAAACATATTATTTCATTTTGGTGAAATCATTGGACAAACTATAAAATTATTTTTTACTGTATTTGGTCACAATTCGGTGATAAAATTGGAGTAAAAGTGGTTTGGCTCTATATACTATAAGATAAGGCTATACATACTTTCATAAGTTATCCAATCAAATAAGTCAATTCGTAAATTGTCTGCACATATAACACTTTTGAACATCACATAACCTGATTAGCAATAGGCTACATCAATCAGGCAGGGAGTTTTTAAAGGTCCCAACCCCCTTCGCATGATGCCCTCATAATCCATGAATTCCATGATAGTCTCTTTCCTAAATATTGTCTAGTCGTAGCTGTTGGAAGACGTCGAAGACATATTCCACCACCGATATATTTGATCATGTCACAGCTTGTACACCAAACTTCAAATCATGCAACGAAAACCTTCCCACCTCAAATCGTTCCATGCCCAACATGCAAAATTCACAAGACCAAACTCTCAAGAAAAAAACGCACGATGAAAAGGCAAAACGCGTGCAGCAACATGTGCATTTTCACAATCCTCCAAAAAAACAAACCCGTCCTTTTGTGCTGATCAGTTCACCTGTTGCTATGGGATATGGAATTTGTCACCTAATCGAGCAATACACTGCCATGCCAGTTTTGTTATGGAAAGCAAAGCCACGAGGTTAGATGGTTGTAGTATATATATATATACACTGTACATACATAAGTATCGGATTGTGTGCTGTTTAGTTCTGTTTCCTTTGAGAGCTGCAAGGTAAAGTGCTGGAAGAGAAGGCGCCAGACATTGTTAGGACACGCGCAAAGGACAGTGCAAGTGACAATTGTGTTAAACACCAATGATGATACCAGTCATGTCACATCAAGTCCGCCTGTGTCATCACCATCAAGATGAGTAGAGCAAGTCCAATATTTACACAGTGTACACTGGCCTCTCATTATATGGACTCCCGGCGTAATGAACAACTCTGAAATCTCCATTCCAGCCACCCTTAAAATTTTTTTTGCAATTTAAAGGAATATTTTAAGGACTGTTTTTTTAAGGATTTAAAGGTTTAGTTTGTATAGTTTGTAAAGGAATGTTGGGTCCAACGTGACTAGTTTCAACCTGAATTTGTTGAAGAAATATACCGGCCAGTTGACTCCACTCATCTTTTCAGCTGGTCAAATTTATACAAGACATGTTCACACAAAATCAATAGATTATTCAGCTGTGAAACAATGTGCCAGATTAACAATTTTGTACTTCCCTGGTGACAATTTCAGAACAATTTGCAATTTGCTGGGTTATAATAACAGAGCTATGCACATTTCTGGGTATTTTAGGAGTATTATGAAACAATAACAATTATTTCTTGCTGCCAGGAAAAAGTACTGGAACACTTTGCAAAAAAAAAGGGAATATACAGGAATTTTATGGAATGGGAAAACATTTTGTAAAGGAAATTCCTGGAAGGAAGGAATGGTACAACCCCTGTCATTCTACCCTGCACTACTAATCACCCACCCTCGCACCCATGGGTATAAGGAACATAGAACAATTAGGACAAGTCACAACACACTCCATATAGAGAGTCCACTGTACTGAATATGTAAAGAAAGATCACATGCTATTCCTCGTAATTACAGACCACTGATTAACAAATTAACATGAGAACAGTATTTGTGAAATATTGTAACATGAAAAACATTGCATTTTGCTAAAACCTAAAGTGTTGTCTAAATATCTATTTTGGTCTTAGCAACCAACTAGGGGTGCACAATAACATTAGTGCTAATTAAAATTGTTGAAAACATCAGAAAAATTACTGATCATAGGAAGTACATGTTTCTGATATAGTATACTTAGATTTATTGAAAGTGTATAACTAAGTCTAGGTTGATAACGTAGAAATTTTTTTTAATGGATTTAATTAATAATTACTGATGATCAGTGTGCTGGTTAAATCCAATAACAAGCTTAGGAAAAGGAATGCAATTGTAAATATCACTAATGTTCCACCTAGAGAGAAATCTGTTGATGCAGAACAAACTACAAGACTTTTGACGTCTGCAAATGATTAAGTATGCTTGAATATTTCTTCTTAATTTTCATTATTAACATATATGAATGAGTGTGAAAACTTCTTAAGTAAACTTGAATATTTCTTTATATATTTCACTGTTAATATACATAAGAGTGAAAGCATCACATACATGGTGTTATTAATTTAATTGCAACACAACAATTAGCAAACAGCAGAAACACAATTTGACGACATCGTTATTATTGCTCTTGCATGGTTCTAATCATAACAGGTGGCAGCACCTGCAACATGAGTGTCATTGTTGGAGACACTGACCTGTTCGCAAACGATCTGGTGGTCACTTCGGTGGTGGGCGATGAAAGGGTAGCAGGTCAGCAGACAGTTGTCAGCGGTAACCGTCACTGGCAGGAAGAAGCTGGATAGACAGAACATCTTCAGTGACCACTCAAGGTATTCATGTCACTCTTAAGGCTAGTTTACATGAGCGATTTGTGTGCCAATTGGTCGGACGACACAACGTCGCATGACATTGCACAGTTCAATTATGCATGCATTCAGATGAGTGACAAGTCTAGAGACTGCAGTTAATTGTCAGTCAAACTGGACCCAACCCCAATTTGACCGACACAAATCGGTCTCATGAAGGTGTTTACACAACTGATTCTTGCGTTGTCACTACGTCAGTCAATAAACTGGAAAAAAAATCACTTGGATTACTCAGAAAAAGCATAAACAAAAAGGAGATATATCATAGTGATGAGTACATAATTCACCCACCTATTGCCCAGATCATCTTCAAAGACGATGTTTTCCGTGAACGACACTGGTTTGTTGCTCTGGAACGTGATGGTGCACGTGAGGACGCAAGATTCCATCTCCGCTTCCATCTCACTCTCGACGACCTTGCATGCTCGGATATCTGGCAAAAGTAATCGAATATACTGCAACACCTAACAAGGGCATCCTGGGGCACTTTAATGCAAGGGGTAATATGGTATATGTACCATACTTGACCTATTAAGCGTACATGCCTTAATTAACGCACACCCTCTTTTTAATCAGCAGCATCCATAATTATTATATTTTGACTAATGTGGAACAGCTGAAAAGTGTCGCCATCTGGTGTTAAACAGTTGGCACCACTTTTCAGTTGTTCTACACTAGTCACCAGATGACACCACTAGTCAGTTGCCTTATTGTCTAGAGAACCAAATGTCGGTGTACACTTATAAGAACAGATTCCTTGACATTTTTCCATGGCATATGTTTTTTGCAAGCACTGTACATTTATTAGGCAAAATACAGTTTTTCGAATGTTGCTAAAACTGCCTAAGAGCTGCACAGTTCTTCAACCATGTTTTTGGAAAATCATGTTCCTAACAGTCGAGCTGTGATTAGAAATCTTGCGTATAAATTTATATTGATACCTGTTGCGTCTGATAATAAGATGGTTATTATTGCAATAATTTGTGAACAATGATGTCAAGTAGTAATTTAGACTACGTTACTGGATAAAGAGAATATACGCTTCATACATTTTGACCACGTCTACTCATGGTGCAATATTTTAAACTTTGTTTTTACATTATCTGTATGTACTTGTAATCACAATGTATGGACACCTGTACGTGTATTTTGTATCAGATGAGTTTGAAAAAAGACACTGACTGATTGATTTGATAGGCAAATGTAACTGTAAGCTCTTTCAGACACAGTTCACAATATTACACTGATTTTATTTCATCCTCGAATATACTACAGAACAGAACAGAACGTAGAACATCTGATTAAATGTCTATGAAAAAAATTTTTTGTCATCACTACTGGGTAATTGGAAATTGCTGACCCTATTTCTTAAATTGTAAATAGAATATTTTCCCCTTCAACTGATTGCATTGATGAGGGTCTGCTGTAAATCCATAATGGTACTCACATTTTTCTCCTACAAAGTTGATAGCGACTGGGGACACTGTACTTCCGTCTTCAATGACGACTTGGGGCACAGTGACCTTCAACTCTGACCTCCTGAAACACATGATGATGGTATGCCATAAAGCAATTTTTTACTACCGTCATAGTTAAAGAAAAGAATGTACCGTGTTTGACTTAATAAGCGGACAGTATGCTTGAAAAAATATTGGGACATGGAAAAATGTCAAGGAATCTGTTCTTATAAGCATACACCAAAATGTTTTTCTTTAGCCAGTAAGGCTGCAGTAAGGTTTAACTGTTTAACACTAGTGGTGTCATTTGGTGACTAGTGTAGAACAACTGAAAAGTGGTGCCAACTGTTTAACACCAGATGGCGACACTTTTCAGCTGTTCCACACTAGTCAAAATATAATAATTATGGATCCTGCTGATTAAAAAAGAGGGTGTACGCTAATTAGGGCATGTACGCTTAATAGGTTGAATACGTTAAATGTAAAATGTTTACTGTTGGAAATCTGTTGTATGCAGATCAAACATCAAACAAATGAATATCTTGGATAATGCCTGTGCTATGAAAACCATAAGCAACTTTGGGAGAGAATGTAGCATCGTTAGATAGCAATATAGTGGGTATACATAGCGTAGTACGGTGAACTCCACTTAAGAGAATCACTTTGGGCTAGAGCAATTCGGTTCTGTTAAGCAGCTGATTCACTTAAGCAAATGTCTTAAAACCACTGAATCTGAATGATTCGGAAGTGAATGTACATAAAAAAAAAATTTTTTTGCATCTAACTCTAACAACATATTTTCTTAGATAGATAAAAAAGAAACACAGTTATGTAAACCTCCTGAGGGCTTGTCTGGGTTCCAACTGCTGCAGTCAATAATATTTCTGTGTATGTCCTAGTTTATGTGCTCAGTGTATCCTTTTTCATAACACAAACATTGATCAATTACCAAAAAGTCTCCAGGTTTTCCAGGAAAACATGTTTGTTTGTGCTACATGCATCGTTTTTCGTGTAACTGATTCTGCTAATCAGTGGACATGATTCTATTATGCATTGCATTTTAACTGCAGGAATAGGGAACAATTCTGACATAGCCATTTTGATTCTAATAAACGACTTATTCTGTTATCCGTGATTCTGTTAAACGGAGTCGACTGCATTAAGAATCATATATAACCACAGATGTTGTATTGAAGTAAAAACTTACTCTTAATAATCAGAGGACCAACTTACTCCTAGTAAACGGAGGACCAACTTACTTCTTGTACTCGGAGGACCAACTTACTCCTTGTACTCAGAGGACCAAGTTACTCCTTGTACTTGGAAGACCAAGTTACTCCTTGTAATCGGAGGACCAACTTACTCCTTGTACTCGGAGGACCAACTTACTCCTTGTACTCGGAGGACCAACTTACTACTTGTAATCGGAGGACCAACCAACTAATTGTACTCGGAGGACCAGCCTACTCCTTGTACTCGGAGCACCAGCTTACTCCTTGTACTCGGAGGACCAACTTACTCCTATAATCGGAGGACCAATTTACTTCTTGTAATCGGAGAACCAGCTTACTCCTTGTAATAGGAGGACCAGCTTACTCCTTGTAATCGGAGGACCAGCTTACTCCTTGTACTTGGAGGACCAGCTTACTCCTTGTACTCGGAGGACCAGCTTACTCCTTGTACTCGGAGGACCAGCTTATTCCTTGTACTCGGAGGACCAGCTTACTCCTTGTAACTGGAGGACCTACTTACTCCTTGTAACCGGAGGACCTACTTACTCCTTGTAACTGGAGGACAAACTTACTCCTTGTAACTGGAGGACCAACTTACTCCTTGTAACCGGACGACCAACTTATTCCTTGTAACCGGCGGACCAACTTACTCCTTGTAACCGGAGGACCAACTTACTCCTTGTAACTGGAGGACCAACTTACTCCTTGTACTCGGAGGACTGACTTACTCCTTGTACTCGGAGGACCGACTTACTCCTTGTAACTGGAGGACAAACTAACTCCTTGTATTTGGAGGACCAACTTACTCCTTGTAACCGGACGACCAACTTATTCATTGTAACCGGAGGACCAACTTACTCCTTGTAACCGGAAGACCAACTTACTCCTTGTAACCGGAAGACCAACTTACTCCTTGTAATCGGAGGACCAACTTACTCCTTGTAATCGGAGGCTGTCACGGTGATCTGGGCCGTCGCAGGCATCATCAGAGGGACTGCAGTGATCACCAGCATGTCCGGCTCAAACTTGATGCAGGGCGCCTTGAGAACCCCAATGAGGGTGAGCTGCTGGTAGGGGTTCGCATGGTCATTATCAATGATCAGAGGAAGAGTGACCTCATAGCGACCAGGCTGGGCTAGAAGGGAGGAGGAGAAATGAATTTGTGAATTCACACTGGCAACTGGTAACAACATACCATATTGGTTGTATTAGGCGTACAGTATGCTTGAAAACATTTTTATATGCAAAAAAGTCGCAAATTGTATTTTGACCAAAATCTGTGTAAAAACAAATGATAAAAACTTTTCCACCACTGTTTTTTATTAATCCACCAGATGGCATGGTTGGCACCACAACAAAACATTGCAAATGGCATCCGTTGAGACCTGTGTAATGCTGAGTTGGAAACTTACCCATTTTGAACAACTATTCGAGGTTGCCATGTATTTAAAACTATTTAAAGTATGCGTGAAACATTGGAGAAAAGTTAGCAGTGGCAAACGTTCAGCATGACAGATGTGCAGCATCTATTCTAAAACTTAGTAAATGACTGGCTGTCATACAGAGAATAAGACAGTTATAATCAACCATGTGCTCTGCCTGGGACTACAACAATTCAGGCAGGACACATATTAAGATTCAATGGAAGTGACTGTCAAGATATTCAATGGGAAAGGGACTGGGTTGGGGTTGCCAGTCATTTATACATTCACATGTGACCAAACAAATGTACCAGAGCTGATACAGGTGAAGCTTTCGATTTTTGTCTGTCGTCACTAAACCTTGAAAAAATAGGGGCGTACACTTATTAGGGCATGTACGCTAAATAGGTTAACAATAAGTTAATATTGACTTGACAGGACACTTGTATTAACAGCATCGCCGTTTAATTTCAGCGGATGATGGACGCTACCAGGAGAGAAAGGTACATTGTTTGCATTGATTTCTGATAAAAACAATAATTTGATATGCACATGTTCAAAGAATAAGGGACATGAAATATTGTGTAAATTAAAGAGAAATGTGTGATTCCAAAACATAAAAACATACTACATTTGAGCAGTGCTACTTGCACGTACATAACTGAGAAAACATTTTGGCAACACATCTCATTGCCTGATGCGGCAATTAAGACAAAATTCAGTTTCACAACAATTATTGAAACAATTTTGCTCCATCATAATAATACAGGATTTGTCTCCAACATAAATCTGGCCGTTTTGGCCATTCAAAGGCAAATTACAGCACTTTATACATGAATTTTAGTAATTCAATAAATATTTTAAATAATACTGACAATAAGAACAAATGAACGTTTAAAAAGAAGAATCTTGAAGCTTTTCTGCAGTCCACAGCATGCAACAAAATCTACAGTGAAATGCATATCTTGTAACATAAACAAAAGAAAACCTGTCTCACCTGGACAAAACAGCACCTGTAGTGGCTTGGCCTCACCCGGGTCAAGCTCTCCATTGATGCCCCTGTCACCGTAGGTCAAGTAGGGCATGCCGCCAGGGTGGAGGAACTTGAAGATGCCATTGTCAAGAACACTGTTGCTCTTACTCAGGTCAAGCGCCCATTTTAGTCTGCGTTTTGTGTTGTTCACCATAAGTGTTCCCTGCAAGTTTGCACAGTAACAATCATATAAGCACCAATCATTCTTGAGGTGTACAATACCATATGCTACCTTGTGAATTAAAATGTACTACACCTAGTGAATGAAAATGTACTACAAGTAATGAATGAAAATATATACTACACCTAGTGAATGAAAATGTACTACACCTACTAAAAGAAAATGTACTGCACCTATTGAAGGAAAATGTACACCTATTGAAGGAAAATGTACACCTAGTGAATGAAAATGTACTGTACATAGTGAATGAAAATATACTACGCCTAGTGAATAAAAATGTACTATAACTAGTAAATGAAAATGTACTACACCTAGAGAACGAAAATGTACTAGACCTCGTGAATGAAAATATACTATACCTAGTGAATGAAAATGTACTACACCTAGTGAATGAAAATGTACTACACCTAGTAAATGAAAATGTACACCTAGTAAATGAAAATGTACTACACCTAGTGAATAAAAATGTACTACACCTAGTGAATGAAAATGTACTACACCTAGAGAATGAAAATGTACTACACCTAGTGAATGAAAATGTACTACACCTAGTGAATGAAAATGTACTACACCTAGTGAATGAAAATGTACTACAGAAGTTTGCTGTTACTGACTCCAATGACAGAAGTTTGCAATTACCAGTAATTATTAAATCATCCACTTGCATTTCCAAAATGTTCAAATGTGCTCGACCTTAACTTCAATTACTTAATTCTATCCTGAAATGCTAACAGTCATCTATGATTTTGTGTAGTATACATAACAAACTAAACTAAGCATCACGCATGTGGTCAGAAAATACAAATGACACTATGTACACATCTGGCACTGGCAAATTAAATATGAATGTACACTTTCATTAAAGTATTAATAAACAACAAAAGCAATGATATGAAATCAAATTAATTAATTGGCACAAATGATCAGTAGCAAATTTCATGAAATTCCACAACAAAACTTGACGCGGCAAATGTTTATGACAAAAGCAAAGGTTAAGCGAAGCACCACAATCACGTGGATGCAATAGTTCATAAAATGATGGTCTAATATCTTGGTAAATAAAGTAACAAGATATACATTTTGCACTGACATAATTATTCTCATTTCTGATAAAGCCTACCTGGAATAGCATATTATTAATCATCAGATGGCGAATATATTGAATGTCAACAAGATTTGTGAAAAATGCATGTTTTTTATGTTTCTTTCAATGTCTTAGAAGCTACGAAAATACAAATTTCCATCATGGTACAGCACAGTGCTTTCACCATGGTGCAACACAGTGCTTTCACCATGGTGCAACACAGTGCTTTCACCATGGTGCAACACAGTGCTTTCATCATATTGCAACACAGTGCTTTCATCATGGTGCAACAGTGTTTTCACCATGGTGCAACACAGTGCTTTCACCATGGTGCAACACAGTGCTTTCATCATGGTGCAACACAGTGCTTTCATCATGGTGCAAACAGCACTTTCATCATGGTGCAACACAGTGTTTTCATCATGGTGCAACACAGTGTTTGTATCATGGTGCAACACAGTGTTTTCATCATGGTGCAACACAGTGCTTTCACCATGGTGCAACACAGTGCTTTCATCATATTGCAACACAGTGCTTTCATCATGGTGCAACAGTGTTTTCACCATGGTGCAACACAGTGCTTTCACCATGGTGCAACACAGTGCTTTCATCATGGTGCAACACAGTGCTTTCATCATGGTGCAAACAGCACTTTCATCATGGTGCAACACAGTGTTTTCATCATGGTGCAACACAGTGTTTGTATCATGGTGCAACACAGTGTTTTCATCATGGTGCAACACAGTGTTTTCATCATGGGGTAACACAGTGTTTTCATCATGGGGCAACACAGTGTTTTCATCATGGGGCAACACAGTGTTTTCATCATGGCGCAGCACAGTGTTTTCGTTGTTACAGCACAGTGTTATGATTGCACATCATAATATATCTATATCCACAAGTGGCCCACTTAATTTTAATAAAACAACTAACACAACTGTATTACCTTGCGCTAAAACAATCACGTATTTATGCCATTGTATGCTCATTTAAAATTATTCAAATGGCAGATCGAAATTTTTTTAAATTCTGATGCTACTGTTGTGATTTTTCTCAAATATCAGTCAGCTTTACTATTGGTATAATGTGTTTTGCTGACACAATAATTTGTTAAATGTGCAGGCTAGGTTTCAGTATGCGTTATCAAAGCTACTCGATTGGACAAACGTAGTGCTGTATTATCTACCAGAGGAGCCAGGGATTATTTCAGGTATAGCCTCTACTAAATATCAGTAGTATATGATGATAACTTCAATTAAATCGTTTCTGTTTGTAAAAAATATATTATAATAGTAAGAAGAATAAGAAAAAGATATTTATCCCTTGCCACTTCCAGATATGTCTAATTGTAAACCAACAGAGATGGCAGTGGAAGACCAGGGATGGTTTTGTTTGGAAGGCACCCATTCAATCACAATAACACAATTCTGGTGGGCTAGGGGACTGTGCCCCGTCTGGTCCAACCTGAGATCCGCCCCTGTGTGTTGGTTTAAAGATAACTGTAACTAAATATAAACAACAATATTCACATTATAATTCCAAACAGTAACATCACAACATAACTGTGTTAACAACAAAACAGATGACTCCAGTTGCTTGGCCTAGTACAGTAACACAATTAACACTGAGCTGTGTACTTGGCCTAGTACAGTAACACAACTAACACGGAGCTGTGTACTTGGCCTAGTACAGTAACACAACTAACATGGAGCTGTGTACTTGGCCTAGTACAGTAACACAACTAACACGGAGCTGTGTACTTGGCCTAGTACAGTAACACAACTAACATGGAGCTGTGTACTTGGCCTAGTACAGTAACACAACTAACACGGAGCTGTGTACTTGGCCTAGTACAGTAACACAACTAACACGGAGCTGTGTACTTGGCCTAGTACAGTAACACAACTAACACGGAGCTGTGTACTTGGCCTAGTACAGTAACACAACTAACACGGAGCTGTGTACTTACATCCAACTGGCACGGGTCCTGTGTTTACAAGTTCAAGTTACCAAAGAAATTAGTCTTGAGATTATATTTCCATATACACTTGTAACCAACATTAAAATGAAAACTCTACGTTCTTTACAACCAAGAAGACCTTGTGCACAGGCACGCATGTTTGCACGCACGCACGCACGCACGCACGCACGCACGCACGCACGCACATAAGTATTTACATTACATATCTTAGAGACTAATAACATATATTAATATTATTAAATATCAGCTACATATAATATATATATATATATATTAAATATTAATTATATATTTACTGTACATATTATATATACACATATGAATATACATAAGTATCTACATTACATATCTTAGAGACTAATAAATATAGTTAGTTTTTAATGCTATTTAATTGGCAAAAAAATATATAATGGTAAACATTTGCACTAAATAAATATTAAACAATTAAAACGTATCCAAGCAGTCAGCAAACCAATCAATAACTATATAAACACGTTTTACCAAACTACCATAACACTGCTAATGCTGCATGCACTGGAGATGTATTATACACTTTGTGAAAATTAGTGCTGTGAATTGTTATATGTCCGACAGATGATGACCGCTGGTTACTGTTGTCTGCAAGTTGGCATGCTCTATATTGTGTGTGGATTGTGATGTCTCGTTAACATACAAAGCGCTTGCACAATCGTCACTTGTGAATGTGTTTATGCTGTGGACAGTGGGTAGTGTTCGAAGTGCACCGAAGAAGATCGGGTGGGCGTGGTGGTGTGCTCCTGTAATCTAGCTACATGAAGGTATACATTGGCTGACATCTGGCTCTGGTGCTGCCATAGGTTTGCAAACTTTATGTTGTATATAATAAAACTCATTGCTGTGCTAATCACAGAATGCCTGGATTTGTAATATTCATGACATCTTGTTCGTCTTGGTAATAAATCGACACATGTCTACGAAGCATATTGTGTTGATGCCGACCACCTTTAGGACCTGGGCAGTAAACAGATGGGGCAAGGAAGGATTAATTTGCGGAGTGAACTAAAGTTGCTACACTCTAGATTTGGAGTGACCAATGGGTTGAGAAAAGGACGTTTTGTTACATAAGCTTTATAAACAGCAAAGCAGTCCAGACACTGGGAGAAAGATTAATAGCCTCATACAATCATAACGTAATTACATAACCAATATCCTAGCACTAATATACTTAATAAACCTATTCTTACCTTCTGAGTGTCCTAGAGAGTGAAAAGAAGGCAACGATATTGAAATTAGATAACCTCCAATACATACGCAACAATGGTGGGTTTGTTTAGAGACAAAATAAACGATAGGGCGTTTTCCCATTAAATTTCAGTAGTTACCAGGTTTTTTCCAATGTCCTATCCAAAACTGTTTATTCTGTGGTGAAACCTATTGGTTTGACATTAGTTTAGCATCCACCCAGTTTTACTGCAGAAAATATTGTTATTATCAAGGTCATATTTACCACATTGAATTGGAATTTAAATGGAAAAAAATATGCGGCTAGTACAAAAAGTCTGCCAAATGAATTTCTAATTGGACTTGAATAAATGGGTTTGGAACTGTAATTAAAAGTTCTTAAATAGTCTCTGAATTGTATAAAGTTTCTGAAAAAGAAGTGGACTAGGCGTGAAAATAAGGATGTTTTAACGAACTAAGCATGAAAAACATATCCATAAAAGAAATGGATTTTTATGGAAAAAAGGAATTGGAACTGACAAAATTATATTATTGCACTTATATTTTATATTTAAATTAATACCACCGTACACACTTGAGCATGCTCACACATACACACACACACACACACACACACACACACACACACACACACACACACACACACACACACACACTTGAGCATGCTCACACTCACACACTCACTTGAGCATGCTCACACTCATTTGAGCATGCTCACATTCACACACTGACTTGAGCATGCTCGCACTCACACACTCACTTGCACACACATATTTTCTATTTTACATATCCACACTCAGACATAATATATTATAAAATTATGTTCCTTTTTTATTATTTCCAGTACTTGTTTGGAAGAATGAAGAAGTTTAATTTAAATTTATAAGGTGGTTTCTCGAGAGTGACTTTGAAAGCCTTAAAGGAGTCTCTTCCTACTATGTTACATATCTTACTATGTACCATGTTTTTATGCATGTGTGTTTTATCAGATGGGGTCAAAAAAAATAAAATCATCATTAAATCCCAGTTGCACAAATATTCGACTTACTTTACTGTGACCGACAGAGGTGTTTGACGCCATCTCATGCATAACGGGCGACAGGTAGAAGTTGATTGTCTGGTCGGAGAGCAGCAGGGGCATCCTCAGTGCCGTGGCAACGACCTTCTTGCTCGGGGTGTGAACAGCAGAGGGCGTGGGACGGGGAGGGTGCTGGAGGGCATAGGTGAGGCTCTCCTTGGCGGGGTGGGGGGAGGCAGGGAATGGGGTGTTCGGCGGGGGTGGCACTCCAATGTTGTTGATTGTAACAGGCATTAGGAACTCATAGGCTGCTACCTGAAATAGGCAAGTCATCATGAGGAGAAGCAAACGTCAGTTATGTTATTCAAAATACACATGCAATTAGTACATGATATATATCAGCAATCGTACTATTAAAAACATGTTCACAGAGTGTAGAATTTTACACATTATACATATTTATGCTACACAAAATTAACCAAAAAATTTACTTAATTAACCAGCATAGACAAACACAGGAATGAAAAGACATAAATTAACAAGAGATGTCATTCGACCTCTACCAAATGAAGTAACACTTCAACTGACTTTTTTCGTAATTGTTTTAAACACTTTTTTATGAAATGGACATTTTTACTATTTATTTATTTTATTTATTTATCTATTTATTAATTAACTTTTAAAAACTGTTGTGATACAATTTGCGGAATGGCATAAGTGAAACACACGTGAGTCATATCACGTCGGCCATGCGAAAAGGCATTTGAAAATAAATTATTGATAAGACAAACAGTCATTATATTACTGCATCTTAAAAAAATTATTAATTTAAAGGAAATTTGTAAGGATTTTTAAAGGATTTAACAGGAATTTTTAAGGCTCTTAAAGGAATGTTGGATCTAACGCAGGTCCAACGCGACTAATTTCTACACAAGTAAGCAATCATTCAACCATGAGACAATGTGCAATTTGTCATGTAAAAAATAAAGGAATTGAAAGGAATATGTTTTTTAAAATAAAGGAATTTTAAGGAAAGAATTTAAAGGAAATTGCCTTTCAAAACAGTATGACCGCTGCAAACATGCAACCAGCAAGTTTTCTCCCCAAACCAGCATCTGTGATACAATGAACCAATTAGAAATCATTTATCCCAATACAAATGTTGCTGGTGACACTGCCATAGCAGCCTCCACAGTTACGTACCTCAGTTGGCTTGAAGACAAGTTTACACTGGATGGTTTCTTTGTCGTCCAAGGAGACAACGAAGAGGCCAGGGTTCTGCTCTTGGTACAACAGGTCCGCTAGTGTAGATGGAAAAGACACAGTCAGTAAAATACAAACACAGTTTTCAAAAATTACTTGCACTTAATTTAATGCGAGAATGTAAGCATAAATGTATCTGCTTAACATATCAATTTTTATTCAAGATTTTTCTAAAGTACAACAGACAGGGCTGGATATCAGCAAAGATAACACTTCCCATATTCAAGTTCTGAATGTGTTAACAAACACATCAGTTTAATATATTTTATACTTTTGTAATGATTACTCTAAAAAAATCCCTCACATACCACCAATTAGTCATGTTGACACTGTCACTAATGTTTAACTAACATCATATGAATCATCAAATCCCTCACATACCACCAATTAGTCATGTTGACACTGTCACTAATGTTTAACTAACATCATATGAATCATCAAATCCCTCACATACCACCAATTAGTCATGTTGACACTGTCACTAATGTTTAACTAACATCATATGAATCATCAAATCCCTCACATACCACCAATTAGTCATGTTGACACTGTCACTAATGTTTAACTAACATCATATGAATCATCAAATGTCCCAAATAAATGTTTCACCTGTCTCATTTCAGACACATTTCACAATAAAAAATTTACCTATCTAATATCAACTACGACATGCGAGCTATATTGTTATTTGGTTTTGATGAAATCATTAAACAAACTATAAATTTGTCTTGATGTGATCTGGTCAAAATTGGGTGAAAAAAATAAGAGTGGTCCCGCTCTGGTAATCACTGTTCACATTTTCACAAGTTACGCGATCTTAAGATCATAGTAATTTATTTCAATGATTTTAACAAATATATGTTAACTCTTTTGTTAAACTTTTTAACTCTTTTTAACTCTTTTGTTAAACTAACTAACTGTTCAAAGGCTATTCAAACTCTGCAACTTTGAACATTAACAAATCTGCTTTGTGATAAGTTACATCAATAAAGGAGAGTTTCACGCACAGAAACCATGTACCACTCACCTGCCGTTTGCTTCTTTGGTGGAAACTCTACAGAGAAGTCAGCGTACCGAGTCAAGATGAACTCAACTTTGGCTTTCGTTGACTCCTTCGGAACGCAGACAACTATTTTGTTAGAGTAGCAATTTCTTGTCTCTTCATGTTTAGACATTTAGATAATGACTAACATTCCAAGGGTTGTTATCTATACATTTGGATTCATGCCAGGAGACGGTATTTAATAATTAATCATTGTTACCAGGTTATGGATAACTGTGGCATGCCAATCACTTCTGCATAAAAACATCATTGGTTGACAATTAATCACCAGGATGTATGTATGCATGGTTTTCTCTCAAATAAACTAAAAGTACAAGATATGATAATTTTTTAACATAATACCATGTTATATAATATAAACTGCATCAATCCCAACATCTTCACCAACCAAATGTGTTTTATGAACCATAATTGTTTCATATAATTTCACCGTTATCTATTTAATTAGAATGTTTCTCCTTAAGTATCATGTTTAAATTATACCGCATGCTGAAAGACAAGGTCAATACTCATAAGAAGAAAGTGGTAAAATTATTTGTAAAAACTGTGGTTCATTAAAGACACTTGGTTGAAGATGTTAAAATATTTTACCATATAACATGGTTTATGATAAAACGATCAGACTCTGCACCTTTGAAACTGTCCATGCCCCACTTCTACTGAAAATTATTCAGTATTTGTTGCCAATAATCCAGGAAATAAAACAACACGAATGAGACACTACATTTAAAATTTTTTTTTAAATGACCCCCTAAAATTATCTCAAAAGATCAATGCATAACACTGCATGAAATCGGTTTCATGGGAAGGGATCAATATAATTCAAAGTGTCATGTAGAAAAGAAGAGGGTCTAAGGTTAGATGACATCAGTTTTGTGTAATGTGTTTTTGAGGTCATCCCTTAGAACATCTATGTTTTGAAGATCCTCCCTTAGTACATCTATGTTTTGAGATATCCCTTGGTACATCTGTTTTGAGATCATCCTTTAGTACACCTGTTTTGAGATCATCCCTTAGTACACCTGTTTTGAGATCATCCCTTAGTACATCTGTTTTGAGATCATCCCTTAGTACATCTATGTTTTGAGATCATCCATTAGTTACCTGGTTGCTGAGCGTGAAGGGGATAGCAGCGGCTGAACCACAGTATACGCCGCCGATGTTGAAAGACGGCTGTGAACAGTAGAACAATGCATGAAAAATACTTTGAAATCATGTAGCGACTGTCCTTGCGGTTGTGCCTTCAACAACGCTTCAATAGCTCCAGTGGTCAACTTACGTCTACCCTAACATTCACTGCCAAAGGGCCATGACAATTTGACAAATGTTTAATTAAATACAGGGAGTATCTTTCATCGAAAGGATACGTTAAAATGCTGACAAGATAACTTACCACTGACTTATCATAATTTAACAGCGTGAGGCTTAGCAAGTAAGTTTGGTAAGCGAGTGAGTTTTTATGTTTAGTTGTCCTGGAAAAGGACCCAAGCGTAACATCATACTTGACCAGTGTCAACCAGAGAATACATGTGACACTTTCTACATTCAGCCATCTAAGGATATTGACCAACTCCATCTGGTGAATAGGTGAGAACATTTACATTTGTTCATTAGGAGATAGTGTCATGCATCAATAAAGCCTACTCAGTTTTGATCATCTGGATATGATCTACGTTTTGTTCCTATGGTTGAAACTAACACTGGAACTAAGGTTTACTTGGTTGCTTCACCAACTCTTTGAAATTCATTCGCTCTTAGTATTAGATCAGAAGGAATTTTTCATGAACTATTCTCTAAAAAATTACAAATATACTGAGAACTGAATTGTACAACACACGCTTACACTTGTATAACTGTATTATTTAGTGTCACTTATAAGTGATATGGCATTAGCTTCTTCTTGCCCTTTTTCAACTTATTCAACTATTGATGTTTAAAATTCAGCTGTGTTTGTATGTTTATTGTTGATAAACTTTATTATTATATTATTCTTATAAAGAAACAGAAAAAAAAATTTCATTGAGGTGCTAAAGATATTTTTTTATTTTTTTTATTTTATTTATATTATTATTATTAAAAGTCTGGCCACCTAGCAAACAGGCAACAAGGTACATACAGTTTCACATGACGTTTACCCAAGTTTTTTATATTTATATGTGACAAATCAGATAAATGATTTCGCTCACAATGTCAATGTTGACGCAGGGTGCCTCAACAGCGCCGCCGATTCGGATCTCCTGGACCCGTCCACCGCGAATAGCTACATTAATTCGGGCATCAAACTTGACGAGGTTGGTTGGAGTCATTGACAGGGTGATCTCAGTAAACCCTCCTGATGGTATTACCCCATTTTCCGGGGTAGCTTTCAGTCCAGGAATAGGGTTCGTTTCAAGGACCTAGGGCAGAAATGAAGTGAATAAGAAATCGATAAATATTTACATTATATAACAAGCATTAAATAATATTGTATAATATTACTAATAAGTAAAGAGTTAATTCTTTAAACAACAATTTTAAACCATGCCAATTCAGCATTCCATGTAATAAAAGTAGAGCAAGATTTATTCTATCTGGAAATGTTATTAAATGATCAACATGTCCAACTGAATGAAAATCACTTTTCTTGTCTTGAGTTTTATGTTTCATAAGGAAAGTTTTGATGTTGGCAAGGTTTCAAGTGTGGAAATTGCTCCAAATAACATAAAAGACAGAACAGTTGGTATAATAAAATTATGGTATAATAAAATTAGTATTAGGAAATGTATGGCAGATCGAATTGTGTAGTTACCAACAATAGGCAATTAGAGAATGAAACAAGTTATACAATGTATACAGGGTAGAAGGAGAGGAGGAAGATGGCAACTGGGATGGGAGGGTTGTGTGAAGAGAGATTTGGTGGGAGTGGGAGGGGAGGGGAGAATGAGGGACGAGAGATGGGGGAGTGGAGACGGGTGGTGGAAGCGGGAAAATAAAATAAAATAAAAACCGAGAACCCGTATCGATGCCAGCCTCAAACCAGACCCTTCGAGCCTCAAACCAGACTCTTCGAGTCGCAAACCGGACCCTTCGAGCCTCAAACCCGGATTCTTCGAGCCTCAAACCGGACCCTTTGAGCCTCAAACCGGACCCTTCGAGCCTCAAATCGGACCCTTCGAGCCTCAAACCGGACCCTTCGAGCCTCAAACCGGACTCTTCGAGCCTCAAACCGGACTCTTCGAGCCTCAAACCGGACTCTTCGAGCCTCAAACCGGACCCTTCGAGCCTCAAATCGGACCCTTCGAGCCTCAAACCGGACCCTTCGAACCTCAAACCGGACTCTTCGAGCCTCAAACCGGACTCTTCGAGCCTCAAACCGGACTCTTCGAGCCTCAAACCAGACTCTTTGAGCCTCAAACCATATTGTTTTAGCCGTAGACCAACCTGGAAGTATGCATGATAGGCCCCGCTATTGCGAATCTTTGCAATCTTGGTGGTTGTTAGATTCAGGGGCACTTGGCCGAACGACATCCTCTTGTCGATCAGCTGAACCTGAGGCATACCAATCTGAAGCAAACATAACAATTGCTACAAGACTGACACTATGAGACTACTTTGTATAATATGCTATATAATATTCTTACAATGAAACCTTCTGGCCAAGCTGCATATGTCACATTATGTACTCAGTCATTCATTTATGTATCCAAATTATTAGGGTGACAGGATTCTCGTTTAATGTCATCATCCATACCATGAACAATACACAATCCCTGTTGACCTTTTAGTAGGCTGGTTAAGTCCTTCCTCAATTAGATTTTTTGCTTATCTTATTTTAGACTCAGTTCGAGAAAAATCGAACATATCTAGTATCAACTACGACATGCTAGCTTGTTTGTGCAAATGTATTATTTAGTTTCAGTGAAATCATCAAACTATTAAATAACTTTTTACTGGATCTGGTCAAAATTGGTCCAGCTCTATATAGTATAAAATAAGGGTGTTCACACTTTCGTAAGTTACCCGATATAACAATTGAAGTCACTATGCACGTTACTTCAACTATTCACGCATTTCAGATGTGAACATCAATGGACGTGATTTGTGATGGACTAAATAAATTGAGGAGGGAGCGTCAACAAGGGAGAAGCTAAAAAAACATAGCTCTTCTTGTTCAGTTCTTACGTACCTTTGCTGAGCACTTAAGTGTCATGTTGTTTCCACCATGGACCTGAATGTTGAATTCGCTGTGCTCCGGAGCAAGGAAGGACGGATGGAAGACGACTTCACAATCAAGGTTGGTTGTGAAAGGCATCGACCATGCCTGTTGAACGTGAATAAAAACAAACCTCAATCTATATAAAGCTAGGATGATTTTACTCTGATCAGACGAGCTCTATAAACACAAATTTAACTCTCTCGAGTATAGAGTAACACATTAGTAATCTATTTCTTGAGAGGCAGATGTGAATTTAAGGTCCAACATTGTTAGTAAATTGCCTTTGATTGGATTATTACTATTTTTGGATCACACAATAATTTATACAAATGTGATAATAGTTTATAAATTTGTAATTAAAAGTTTGAGATCATTTACAACAACTCCAAGCAGAATGTTGTCGTCAACTTGGCATCATAAAATATACCATAACAGACCATAATCGGCTTATTAAGAGAGATTTTAATTTAATTAATTTTAATATTTATAACTGCAAATTACACTCTTTACATGACTGTTTTGTAATATCACTGACGTAACTTAAATAAATTATAGATTAGAATCCAGCTAAGAATGATAAAAATTCACAAATGGACATTGGTATCAGAAAGGCATCCACAGAGTATTTGAAGAACACCTCGAGTGCAGAGACATGTGACACAGAGATAAGAACAGACCAGTGAAGAAAGCAATAAGAACCCAAAAGAGAAAACAACTTGAGGAAAAGGTACAAGTTATGGAAGAGGACTTAAAGAAAAACAACTCACATAATTTTTCTTAAAACATTCCAGAACTCAACAAGCCATCTAAAAACTTCATGGCTGCCTACAAAGGATGGTTGTGGAAACCTAAAAACAGCTCCAGATAAGGTATTGAAATGCTGGGAAACATACTTTTAGAGACATCTTAACACAAACTGGCCAAGATCAGAAGAAGCACTTGACAACATTCCAGATAACATCCCTGGACTGGTTGGACGACCATTCTTAACAGAGGAGGTACAGAAGGTACAGAAGGCTGTCAAAGCAATGAAGTCAAGGAAAGCACCTGGTACTGATCGCTGAACGGCTGAAGCTTTGGAAGCAGGAGAGAAGATGGCTGAGATGGTCCTGAAAATATGCAATGCAGTATGGCATCAGGAAAAGTTACCAACAGATTGGTGCAGAAGTATGATCAACCCAGTACACAAGAAAGGGTGCAAGTTAACCCCGTCAAACTACCGAGGAATTTCTCTGATATCCATCCCGGATAAGGTCTTCTGCAAGATGACACTCATGGGGAGAGATGACAACATTGTCACACGTCTATCAAAGCATCAGTTTTGATTCAGGAAGAACAGGGGACAGTAGATGCTATCTTCATTGTGCGACAGATCATGGAAAAGGCTAAAAAGCACTAGGTCCCGCTGCATTAAAATTGTTCCACTTCAAGGCTGCATTTGATACTATCAGGAGAGGGGCATTGTGGAAGATGTCTATGGGGTGGATCCCAAGATCACATCACTTATTGAAGCTATGTGTGATAATGTTGAATGTGCAGTCATCATCAATGGTCAACTGACAGAATGGTTCAGAGTGGAAATAGGAGTTAGACAGGGCTGTTTGTTATCACCAATCCTGTTCAGTTTGTTCCTGGAGTTCCTGGAGAGCTTATGCAAGGAGTTCAAGCTAGATACCAACCTCAGCTTTGACATCAGATATGCAGATGACACAACAATTATGTCCACTGTGTTTGAGAAGCTACAACTCTCAACTGAAGAACAAGCTGCCTGTGGAAAATGGGGTATGAAAGTCAACCTTTCCAAATGCAAGGTTACCACTTCACTGGGGAAACATATTACTCTGGATGGCGAAGAACTGGAGACTGTGGGAGAGTTCGATTTCTTGGGAAGCATAATACTGTCTACAGAGAGAGAGAGAGAGAGAGAGAGAGATGTTAGTTGACGCATATCCTTAGCATCGGCAGCCTTTGGCAGACTCAGAAATGGCATATTTTCCAACAGACGCATCTCAACAAGATTGAAAGCCAGATTATATATGGAGCCCCTATACTGCCGATGACAATCTATGGTGCGGAGGCTTGGACCAGGGCAAACAGACTACAAAATATCAAGACCAGGGAGGACATCTTTACCCCTGAATCTATCACAGATGTCAGACACAGAGACTCAGGAATACCACTGAAGCGGTGAGTGACCAGATCAGAAATGACACTGGGCTCCCGCTGTTGACAGCAGAGCGGCATGCTATAAATAGAACAGAATGGACGGGTGCCACTTCCCGGAATACAGTGAGGGGGTCACTAATGCCTATGCTGTTAAGTCAAGTCAAGTCATCGGTACACAGTGGATTAGAAAATAGTTTACGCTGTTTAAAACAGATGTAATTCTTGACGATTACCAGTTGCAGGGCGGATGGAGAAAGCCGTCCCTCTCTTGCCCAAGATGGGGGTCCATGTGAACTCAGCAGGGAAGTTCAGCTTGTTGCAGAGGGTGATCACCCCACGCACACCTACCAAATGAACAGCAAGACAACTCGTAGGCAGGCATGTCTCTTTCAAAATTTACAGATTCTGCTATTTATGGAGGTTATAAACAGCAACGGACAAATATGCCACAAGTAAATTCTTATTAATAAACGTGTCGATAAATTTAGTAAAAAATTACGTCTTCACTTAATATTGTCATCACTAAAGGCTCTCCGAAGGTAACTAAAACAGTTCAGTTAAAAACAAAGTTTTATTTGGTTTGTGTCTGTTGCAACTGAATATTTATGGCAAAGGATATTATTATTATTTGATTTTTAGCTATTATCCCTGGTTTACAAGCACCATAATCTGGCTCATTTAGCATGGGGACATTTACTTACAGGGAATACTTTATGGTATGATTTGTCAGGTATATGCCTACCATTTCTTTTCATATTTCTTAAGAATAATATTCTAATCCATCAATTAGAATTTTTTATTTGTTACTCTGTGTATGCTTTTCTTCATGAGACACATAATATATTAAATGATTTAAATAGCACATCAAATAAATTGTATAGTATATAATTTAATACTTTTATTTCAGGTAAAAAACACATACATGCATTTATGCATTACAAATCTAAATAAGTCAAAAATATAAATAAGTTAAAAATACAAATAATTATATGTAAATGTAAATATAAAATCACCAGTGTACAACAATAAAGTGCATTTGCCCATCTAGACTACATGGGTCAAATATTTATACAACTACTCATACATTTTATTAAATTATTTTCAATGTCATTTAATTATGAGATAGCAATGCATTATGGGAAAACTGATAGTTGCTACAATACCTGCTTCGGCTGGGAGCCCGGGGAATGGCTCCAGGTACAAGTGGCTTGTTGACAGCTCCAGGGCGACTGGTGCCACAGTCGCAAACACTGTGATGTGGCTGCCATAGCAACCATTGATGGTGTAATGCAGTGACCTACAAAGTAGGTCACACTATATTTCTGCTACTCATTGTAATTTAATAATGAATGTTTTCCTTTATCTTGGGAATTCGCATTACTTAGCAATAGTTTAAAAACTTAATTTGGCTACTTAATATCAAAATTATTTATTAATATTAGCATTATTTATGTACATTTATTTATTATCTTATTATTATTATATTGCTATATTGTGCCATATTTATTTTTTATTAGTATTAGTATTTTAATCTATTTAATTTAAGTGCCACGAACAATCTTGGATCTGGCATTATATCAAATCAAATATATTGTGATTATTATTAAAATATGGTTTCCATGGAGATGGCCCATGTCGCAGCATCATGCATAATAAAACAAATATCAATTAGAGTATACCGACAATAGCAACACATGTTTAACATGACACTAAAGATGATTTTAGGGGTGTGCAGTAATTTAAAAAAAATCCCTTATGATCTTAATTATTTTAAGTTATTTTTTGTATTTTGCCAACTTCAGAGGAGGTATGTCCTTTACGTCTATGCAGTAAAATGTCATTTGTAAAGAGAAAGTAAAGAGAAAGTAAGTAGTTACCTCTGAAACGGTCCCTTGCTGTTTGACTCAAAGATGAGAGGAACGAAGGCCTTTGAGCGGGGCGGCACGACCTGGGCCAAGGGACTAGTGTGACGCAGCTCTCGACAGTCCAACTACAACATGCACGCACACATCAGTAACAAATAATAATACGAAAATAATATTTTTATTACACCAAAAACCTCAGAAACACAAATTAAAATAACATCAAAACGAAAGGGTTCTAGGCAATCTCAAAATCTACATACAATGTTAAAGTTGTCAACAGATGGATGAATACGACAAAGAGATAAGGAGGGAAAGCACGGGTTAAATAGATTTGTCTTCAGATGACGGCAAAATTTTATCATGTTTCCTATGACCCAACACTAACAATGAATTCTAGAGTTGATGTAGCAACCGAGTAAGTCCTAGCTCCAATACGTGTTTCAATTCTGGAAACAAAAAGTAGATCAGAACTGTTGCAGGACTCTCAATGAGATAGCATGAACATCCAGACAGTATCCAGGCTTACTAATTTTGTCATAGAAA
The DNA here is from genome assembly GCA_963662155.1 of Lamellibrachia columna. NCBI lineage: Eukaryota > Metazoa > Annelida > Polychaeta > Sabellida > Siboglinidae > Lamellibrachia > Lamellibrachia columna. The sequence continues at coordinate 11,774,364 of OY759270.1, forward strand.
TAAATCGGTTGCTATGGTTACACTTACCTCAACAATGACGTGTATGAACTGTTCGAGGTTGTTCACGATGTTGAGGCGTTTCTCGCTGACCGACTTCAGACAAACTTCACCAAAGTCGATAGTCGGGGGGCCTGCAAGAAGGACCACGCGATCATACAGCAAAAGAGCTCAACTTAGCATGTTTACAGTTGAATTTTCACTTTCACTTTCATTTTCGATTTCTACTTACCAATGATGATCTGGTGGAGTTCATTGGGGGTGAGTCTGCGGCTGCAGTCAGCCTCTTCAACTGGTCCAGTGGGCACAGCGTTCAAACCGTCCATCACCTGACAGAGGAAACACATGACCTTGACATGATATTCCAACATGATACATTTATTCAACGACACATTCATTTGCTGTTCTATCATCACAAGAGACCACCATTACTAGATTGGACAACGTGGACAATACACAACGTCTACTTATTTATTCCTATTTACTTAAACTGGATCATAGGCCCGAAACAACACTTCTTCAACCCACCCTGTTTTGTGTTGATATTTTCATCTCTTTCCGGGTGGTTCTGAACGTCATCATTTCTTCAGCTACTGACCTCCTCCAACAATATTTTGGTCTTCCTAGTTTTCTCTTCCCTTGAGGATTCCATTACATTGGTGGTTTCTTTCCGGAGGGTGTGTGCTATTCCTGTTTCCAGTCTCCTTCATGACGCTATGTTGGTCTGTTCTCCTGATGAGCTCTCCGTTTATGATCTTGTCTTGCCATTTAAAACTGCTTCCTCAACTGAGTTAGCCTATCGCAAATCCAGTTCATTGGTGTCCAAATATGTAGTGCGTGATTAGTTTATGGAACATCCGCAGTCAATTTAATAAAAATTTCACCAAGGAACAAAATCATGATTTTTCAGCATTTCAAGTTTCACTTCAGTAAATGCTTGAACAAGCATTAACTACTTTAATAGTTTGTCGGATGATTTCACAAAAACTACATATAAAAGTTGCACAAACAAGCTAGCATGTTGCAGTGGATACTAAACTTAACAAACTTAATTTGAAATGAGACTAGCAAAAAAATGTAATTGATTAAGCACCTTTAATTTTGAGGATGTATCCAAGACATTTGTTTATGAATATTTGGGGTTTTCTGGTTGTTGTCTTGGTTACTCTCCATGTCTCAGAGCCATAGAGCAACATATGTTTCACATTAGTATTAAACATTCGGATTTTATTTCTTGTTGAGAAATCCGATGCACCCTCTTGGATCCCCAGATTATATCTAAAACAAGCCTTGCTGTTTTCATAGGCACACCATTGGACATTCTGAAATTGTTGACACAGTCACCGCACCAAAGTTCTCAAGATAACACTAAAATATTCTTACTTCAACTATATACTTACCTTCAAATTTGTCATGTAAAGTGAGAATTCACATTGTGTACATGTCATATAAATAATTTTATGACCACCTCTGCTACCATCTATGAACCATGCCACTTACAAGACTGCCTGGGAAAGTCTGTCGACTGTATAAGCAGCTTCTGTTGCAGATGTATGCTTCAGAAAGACAAGGGAGAAGTTCGCAACTTTGTTGAGCATCCACGTAAACATACATAAAACCATAATCTGGTTCAAAATGAGATCAGTCAACGATTTGACTTGCAGACATGACAGTTTGGATGGTCAAACTTCACGGAAATTGTATGAGAAATTAAATTCGCATTGAAAACAAGCATATCTGCCAGTGCAAATGGCACAGTACAAACCTTTGTGGATGATTCCTGTTCTGCCCTGGCAAGTTCTTTGATGCTCAGTAAACGGAACGCGGCATTTGGTGGCTCAGGTTCTACAGAGAGAAATAACACTCAGATACATCTTCAAAGGAACTGAAAAAAGCAATCTATGTATACTGTCCACCACCACCAGAGCTACAAAAATGGGCAACTATGAATTTCAGAACACCGGCACCTCACCAACCTTCCAGCATATGTTCGACACTGCGCCCTGTATCTCCATGTGGCGTTTGCTGCTCTTTGGCGAAGACGTCTGAATTCAAGTTACATGCTTGAATATGAGGAAGCACAGAAAAGGTTATGGAATTTGGAGCAAGGCAAAACGACGAGTTTGCAACACAGAAGCAATGTTGCTGTTTGGGATGGCAATCTTGTTAAATCTTGTTAAATCTTGTTAAATAAGCTCGGCAGGGAAAAAGCCGGTTTACACGACTGATTAATTGCCCAATTGGTCAGCTGACATGGTGTCATGCTGTATCTCGGTGGAAGAGTACGAATCGTAAACACTGACTGACTAGACAGGTAAATTTGTGGCTACGATTGTGTCAACTGAATTGGGACTTGTCCCAATTTGGCCGACAGCCGACCACAATTTTGAAGCTGTGGCCAATCAGCGACTGAGAACAGATTCATCCATAGTGACCTTTCATCAAAGTTCAATTCGGGAGTGGCATGAGTCAATATCTAGGGTACAGTGTCTAGACATATCACTCGTCTAAATGCACACATAATTTAGCTGCACGTCGTCATGCAACACGGTATCGCCCGACCAACTGGTAAAGAAATTGCTCGTGTAAACCACGGTGGTCATTACAGAAAAAAAAGCTAGACAGCTCTAATAAGAAGTTTATCAAAATAACAACTCTACTGCATATCTAATCAACGAAGCATATCTAATCGTATTTCTTCACACGAAAATATGGACAAAATAAGACGTGCAGTTCCAGGAATAGTGTTTTGTCTTTAAACAAATTAATTAAAACCATACTGATTTGATACGTCATGAATATACAAAAAGAAATACCAGGTAAACTGTTAAAATGGCATTTGTGTTTGATTGTTCTTTAGGTTATATGAAATGGACACATGTTAGTTGCTATAATCAGGTATGTAACTGGCTCTGGGATGACTGTAGCCATACCTGTTTCAATCTCAATGACTTCTTCAATCTTCAACTTCGTAGGTCGGATGCCACCTGCTGGCTTCAGGTTGATGTCAATGACGTTGTTCGTCTGTTGGAACTCTCTGTCAGATGCAACAGATTAGTGAACCAGTGATGGCTCGTTTGTCGGCATACTTTGGTTACAAAAGGTTCTCGCTGGATTACTGAATCATGCCGATTGGTGAAACATCCTATATCACCATGCTATAACTATTTGTAATAAACGTGTAACATATCATGAAATTTCTATTGACTGATTATTTGATTAATTGATCTCCAGTATCTGACAGGGGTTCTCACAAAGAATGAAGCTGTGACATAACAGCAATCCATAAGACCATTAATTGTCTTATTTAAATTGTCTGATGTTTGAAGTTTTGAGTGATATAAAACAGACGTGGGGTCAATTACATTGTAATTATTACATTGTTTCAAGTAATAGTAACAAATAAAACAGAACACAATGTAATAGTAATATAAGGCAATGTAATAGTAATTAAGCTATTACATTTCTATTACATTTTGGTTTAATGCTGGCTTATTTTGTGTCAGCTCCAACAGTCTACAAAGACAATGGGTGAGACAACCAAGGCTATGAAGCCAGGTACAATAGCCTACACAAAGACAATGGGTAAGACAACCAAGGCTATGAAGCCAGGTACAGTTTACACAAATAACTGTATTGGTTCTTTGTATAATTTGGTCAGCAGAAGCAGTTCAAAGGTAAAATTCTGACAATAGGTGACGCCTCATATAGCACAACTGCATTCTACTATAAACTCCAAACAAAGCCATGAATGTGTATGAACAACAGCAAAGGTATCTTGGCATCATATGATTAAAGGATATACTTCAAACAAGTAACTGTTATTATGTGGTTTGAGCAAATCTGAACTTATCTTGTTCTGTGGCATAAAATATCTAGTGACATGACTAATAAATTATTGATGATTGTTTGAATACTGAGTTGTTACTGTTGTTGAAAACTACTGTACGACTGAATGGAAAGTTAAAATATGTAGCATAATACGCTTGTACGCACTCCAAAATATTTACTTGAAAGCAAATAGTTGCGGTGGAAAAATGTAACAGTAATATCAACAGATTCATACGTAATAGTAATAGATTACTTTGCCTTCAGTATGTAATAATATTAGTAATAGTAATAGAAAGGAAACAAAGTAATAATAACAGTAATATATTATATTTTAATGTAATTGACCCCAGGCCTGATCTAAAATAAACTGGTTAAGTGAATCATATCAGTGCTATTGGGCCAGTAGATTCCACAAAATGGAGTTTGGAAATGGAAACTGGAAACGACAGGTTAATGAAGCAATTTACAGTGTATTTTTTGAGATTGTCCCCATATAAAAGCATGCAGATTACAGAAAAACTGGATTACCAAAGAACGGATAAACGCGACATGAATATGTGGCCTTGGGTGGGGGTGGCGCTCCTCACTACGAGTAGCACCCATGGCAGATTGCCCCTCACCTTTGATGTCATGTAGAGTAGCAGTTTCATGCATTGTATAGATATATGTATATATTTACTGTTTGTCTTTGTGTACTTCAGTAACTTTACATTGCCTTGTTTGAGCTAAGGCTCGTGTATACAATGCTTTATATGTTCATTTTATATTCCTGGTATGCTTGAAGTGCATACCAATTGGCAATAAAATATGCCCATTACCAACCTTTATACACCATCGTTTCCTTATTCATACATCAAACGAGCTTCGGCCACAATAAATGTCTTTACTTTCAACCCTCCATGACAGATGACATAAATGACAACTTATGGCACAGCCAGAAGTAATTTTATGTCTTGTAATGGATGGTGCCATGATCCAAACCCGGTTACATCCTAACACCCCTATGCCACGCATGTGGAAGTGTCCAGTGCAGGGCATCTTGGGATAGCTAGCCCATGCAGTTCAGACCGGGTTTGAGAATTACCGAAGTAAGTTGTATTGTTTTGAACTCGCTTGTATCTTGCTTTGACCTCCACCGCCCCTCCTCCACACATCGTTAGCGATGCCTATTTTTTTTTTACAAATAATTGTCTAATGTCTGTCATTTTGTACAACAATACCTTTGCATTGTTTCAGCAAGGCTTGCATATTGCATATCACCTTTAATGTCATTTATATTAGCAGTGTCATGTATTGTATTGCGGCAGATTGCCCCTCACCTTTGATGTCATGTAGAGTAGCAGTTTCATGCATTGTATAGATATATGTATATATTTACTGTTTGTCTTTGTGTACTTCAGTAACTTTACATTGCCTTGTTTGAGCTAAGGCTCGTGTATACAATGCTTTATATGTTCATTTTATATTCCTGGTATGCTTGAAGTGCATACCAATTGGCAATAAAATATGCCCATTACCAACCTTTATACACCATCGTTTCCTTATTCATACATCAAACGAGCTTCGGCCACAATAAATGTCTTTACTTTCAACCCTCCATGACAGATGACATAAATGTATTTTCTTTTAAGATATGAATCATTCTGACAATGGAATATCACAATCAAGAGCACTATATAAACCCATGGACTAAGAATGTTCTTCTGTGAAACTATACAGCCACAGATAAGGGGGTATCGACTCAACCACATATTGGAAAGCCTGCTGGCCATAACATCTGGTGAGCAGAAAAAGAACTAAATCAACAATTCAGTTCATGAAGAAGGCAATTCGTGCCTGCTAAAGAGTTGAAGTGAATTAATGTAAGTAGTTGTGATATTAAGAAAATATATATTGTAAGGTTGAACAGTTTGTATTTCAGCACCTGACGGATCAGCCAAGGGCGAGAGGAGCTGAAACATTACAGAAAAAAAAAAATCTACTCACTTGTTCTTTTGTATATTCATCCTCTTCTCGCGCAGGTAGTTGATGAAGTTGAGGTAATACTTCTTGTGTTCCACGATAAACTGCTTCTCTTTATCTGTGTAGGCGTAGTCTGGGTCGATGTATGTGTGCCGAGAACGCGCCGTGAAAATCGTCCTGGAATTTTACAGCAGTCCAACAAATTAAATCCACGAAGGAGAGAGTGTTTATTAAAAGTCCCTTGTCACTGATTTAGCCCATCAAGAATCAAGTTTGTTGAAGCTCAAATGTGCAGTGTGAATATATTGTTTTTAAGTAATATATGTAGTCAATTGAACAAAAGTGTGTACTTTAACATTTGATTAATCAGTGCAGTGTGTATATATTGTTGTTTTTAAGTAATATATGTAGTTAATTGAACAAAAGTGTGTACTTTAACATTTGATTAATCGCTATATCAGTTAAATTGCAAAAGTGCAAATAGCCTTATGCTATGCTATATATAGAGCAGGACAACTTTGTAATTTTTGCAAAATTTTGACTGGACGCACTCAAACATAATTTAATAGTTTGTGCGATGTTTTCAGTTAAACTAAATAAATTTTTTTTACAAATGAGCTAGTATGTCACAGTCGATACAAGATAGGTTAAATTTTTTCGCAAATTTTTCGACACAAAATAATTACACGTTTATGAATTTCACGTCACCTGTATTTGCGATCTCCAGGCCGCACGCTACCACACATGTCATTTGGCAATGCCATCTTCATGTCGCCATCGATCGGATCCTTCAACAGTTGGTGCAGCGTTGTGTCGCGGGCACTCAAAATGGCTGCTCGTGGTATCTGGTGTCGGGGCGAGTATTTGGTGTCGGTATAGAGCCCTACCTCATGCGTCACTAGAGGCGTGATGGCTGCACAAGAGACAATGATGATCACGGTGACAAATCACAGCGATACTAACATTATGAATCAGTTTGTGAGTCTGTCTCTCTGTCTGTTTGTTCCCTCATCTCAGTTGTATGGGGCTGACAATTTTTTACACGTGCCCAGTGGTCCATAATGATGGTTCGTAAATTCAAACAATTTAAAAATAATTTTTCGCATTAATTTTATTAATTAAGTTTGCGCAATGACCGCTGGAACTGCCGGACAGAAAAACATACCTGGATTGTAGATTGGTTCCTTGACACGGTGGACAGGATTACATGTCCCATGGTACTGAAGGATCACGGAGTGGATGATCTCCTCTTGCAGCAGGAATGGGTTGACCCTGTCCGCCACATAGCCTAGTACGTCTATGTACTGCTCTGGCTTGAATGTACCTGCACACATTAGAAAAGAACTAAAACATCATATATTAATAATAAACTCATAATATTATACGAGCATTAAATCTATGTACAATCGATACTCTGTTCCAATATGAGCAGAAAATGCAGCCTAGTCATAAACCAGAAAAGGTAATTATGCCATATTGTTGGTGAAGACTTTTTGGTTGATTTTACCTCATGACATTATAAACCCTTGCCAATGCATTGAACCCTTCAATTGCTATCTTATGGAAATCTCACTAAAATTATTTTATATTGTGAAAAATACTGTAGCGTTACCAATGGTGTCATTGTCATGGCTTTAGGATGATCAGATTTAGACTTTTTTAAGACTAATACATCAACAATTTAAAAACTTTTCCCATGACAAATTCAATAAAAAATAACAAACAAATTCATTCAAACTGCAACAGACTGTGCATATCACTTAAACTATTGACACACTTAAGATTTAAACACAAACAAACCTAACTAAACTGAGATGTTGACAAGATATTATCATTACTATTATATCAACGCGCACTTACCAATCTGATTTGGCGTAAACGCGATAATGACGTCATGAGCCTTTCCTGGCTCAAGCTTGCCCGCAGGCAGACTGGTTGTGAAGTGTGCAACGTGTCTGAACTGGAACACGACTGGCAGCTCCCTCGAGTTGTTCTTGAGCACGCATAATGTGTCGACGTGTTCGCCCATCATACATTCGGCAAAGTTGATCCTCATCTGAGGTGATACGCTCAGCAGAACAGGCAACGCGGTGCCGGTCAAGGCTATCTCCAGCGTCGTGCCTGAATACAAAAGAAATGTATTCATTCAACAGTGCCAGAGAAACACCTATGTAAACACTACACAAACAATTTGGGTAAAGAATAGGTCCCCATTTGGAATCAATTAATCGGTTATCTGCATCGATGATATCAGATAACCATAACCTGTGCATCAGTTAGTCTGTTTGCATCTGAAAAATAACATCCATTAGTTTGGTTGACTTTCACTCATCTGTATCAATGGGTACCTTTGTGCATTAATTGCAGTGTGGTTGAATTCTTCCCAGAGAAGCTTGGATGGTGTTGGAAGGAACATATCTGCCAGGGGGTTGTGACATAATGTAATTACAACACTGTTGTTCGTCTTATTACACTAAGACATAATGTAATCACAACACTGATGTTTGTCTTGTTACACTGAGACATAATGCAATCACAACACTGCTGTTTGTCTTGTTACATTGAGACATAATGTAATCACAGCACTGCTGTTTGTCTTATTACATTGAGACATAATGTAATCACAGCACTATAGTGTCTTATTACACCGAGAGACATCATTTAACCACAACACTGCTGTTTGTCTCATTACACTGAGGCATAATGTAATCACAACACTGCTGTTTGTCTTATTACACTGAGACATAATGTAATCACAACACTGCTGTTTGTCTTATTACACTGAGACATAATGTAATCTCAACACTGTTGTTTGTCTCATTACACTGAGACATAATGTAATCACAACACTGTTGTTTGTATTATTACACTGAGACATAATGTAATCACAACACTGCTGTTTGTATTACTACACTGAGACATAATGTAACCACAACACTGCTGTTTGTATTATTACACTGAGACATAATGTAATCACAACACTGCTGTTTGTATTATTACAATACAAAATAAGGTAATAAAAAAAAAAATTATCCGAATTAAATAAACCAAAATCCAATTTTTTAGATAAAAAAATCATGATTTTTTCAACCCTAACCATGTATCTGTCATATCGTTGGTGAAGACTTTAATAGATCTTGCTCATAAATTAATAAATCCCTTCCCATACACTGAACCATTTAATTACAGGTACAGCTGATACCACTGTCTTCTGGCAATCTGACTTAAATTATTGTATCTTTTGACAAATACTGCATTGTAAAAAAATTGTATGAGTTTTTAATTAAATATACTTAATTAGATAATTTGTTTAACTACTCAAAATAATAATTAACTGGAATGAAAACATAGTATCTGTGTACAAGAAATGTAGACAAACACTGCATTTCCTCTCGAAATTGTCAAATTTTGAGGTTAGTCAAAGTGTGCTGTCAACCTTCCATCAAGCAGTACCGCAGTCAGTTCTTTTCTATTGTTTTCTGGGCCACCATAGCTCACTATCAGCTGAAAACATGAACAAGCTAGAGTGTGTGGTAAAACATGCTGCCAAATCCATCCATGTTACACCACTTCACAGCTTGCACTGTCATTACATGACAAAGAAGACAGAAAACATCTTACGCGATGCAACACATCCACTGCAGACCACATTCATTCCAGCGAGATCAGGCAGGTGGTATCATGATAGCTAAGTTATGGAGGGGTATGTGTGAACTATAGAACTATATACATACATGTTCTTGCTGGGTCTTTTTTTTACAAATCTTCTTACAGATTTTTGTACTTTGTATTTTAACTCCTTGCTGTAGTTTAATCAAATGCATATCCATGTTTTTGGACCAACAAAGGTATTATTATTATTATTAACAAATAATGTTATTTTAAATAAATAACTGTTTCAACTATAATTAACAACTTAATAATACTTAAATTATTTCATTAATACATAATTACTAAACTAAATAAATGTATATTAAAATTGCTGGTAGAAAAGAATTAGGTGGCACCCATGAATAGCAATTTGAGATGTCTTTATAGTGATTTTGCAGTAGCCGATTAAATTTAAATGCAACCCATCCATGCAGTACATGATACTGCAGCATTTTATCTTTAAATTTGATGTCAAAGGGTCACAAAGACAAGTAACAAAGTGGAAGCAGATTATCCCAGGGATTATCCCAGGGATTAGTACACACAGAATAAGATATTGGGGCATACACAGGGGAAATGTCACATAATTAACACAATTGAATAAACACAATTAAAACAGCCAGTTCAAATACAGTACAGCTTTGTTAACTTGAAGACGGAGGGACTGGGGAAATACTATCCATGTGCTTGAGTTAAGTCGTGTGTTTATACAAGGTGCAGCCAGACTCAGTGTTTGTGTTATAGTGGGTATTCTATTATTATTGTTATTGTCTCTAAAATCTACATGTTTCTACACACCCGTGAGCGGGGCAGTAACCCCGGATTTGACGGTGTTAAAAAAAGTTTTATTATTATTATTTATTTTATTATTCGAGTTCGAGTTAACAAAGTTATAACGTCTATCTGGTTTAAGTTTGCTCTATTCAGTGTTCGCCCCTGCGAGTTCTACAGATCATTTCAACTAATTTATCTAATGACATCACCAGTTGATTTATGAATAACATCAAAAGTAATGCCTTAAATGCAATGTACAATGATTTTCATTGGTTATCTGAATGACTGTTTACAACACATTTATTAGTATTTATAACATCTTGATTGGTTAAAAATAACATCCATATAAAACATGTTGCCATGGTGATGTTTCTCCTCTAAATATTTTTTTAATACACGATTTTGTAATGAATTAAAATATGCTAGTTTTATAACATATACATATATTCACTTTTGAAGGAGAAATATGTTTTTCACCGATAATTGTTTGGTCTGTAAAATTTTTGTTTTATACAAATTTCTTATGGTAAATATAAGTATTATAACAGATAAAAAAAAAATTTAGAATCTGGGAATTTCAATTATACGAAACCCCCCAACTAGCTGCGTATCAGTAAACCAATGAAAACTGTTGTACGTCCCCTTTAAGTGTCTTCTTTAATATCATCATAAGTGCTGATGTTCACTAATAACACAATAATTGAATAATCTAATATTCTGTGAGCATAACTTCCATTAAAAATGTAATCTTAATAACGTTAGGGCGACACAGAGAACTAATGGTATTTCACAAAGTGCACATTCGTTGTCCACAATATATAAGCAAAATGGCTAAAGATGGCAAATGTGCCTTATGTGCATAAATAGGCCGTGAATATAATAATAATTCATTCTGCAATATCCTTAAAAAGCTCAAAGTGCACTACATAATTAATTAATGATAATAAAACTGTGAGTAATCTATAAAAAACGTATAAATAAAATACAAGATATATATATATATATATATATATATATATATATATATATATATATATATATAGTAAATCAATTTATTTATTTTATTTAACACCCTGTAACTAGGTTGCTTTCTGTCTAGGAAAGGGTGGTTTTGTTAGATAACATTCATGTGGACAATACTCTACTGTACAAGTGTTATGTGCTACTTTCACACAAAGAAATTAGCCTGAATAAACTAAAACTTCAAGGAGCTTAGCCGACACACTCTCAAGTCCTCTCACTGAGTATTTTGTTGAATGCACAATAAGTGGAAACTGGCACAGAACACAACTTACCCCGTTTTGCTGCAGATTGGATACATGTAAAAATACACCGAAGCAAAATTTACAAGATGAAAAATGGAATTAACTAAGAAAACTAATAGTACTAAAATAATACATAAAAAATAATTAATAATCCGAAGGCAATGCTAACTCAACAGAGAATTCAGAAACGTTAAACAATCAAAGCAGCTAATAAGTTGAAAAATATACCTGGCTGAATAAAAAATTAAGTACAATGGAAAAATCAATGTTCGCATGCCATTACGATCTTACTGCTTTTTACTGCAATTTTTAACTATAAATCTTGTTAAACCGCTTAGATAATTCAGTAATTCAATGCAGATCACTTCATGCATGTTATTTCAGAGAGTACATGAACAATATAATTTAAAATTCCTTGACCAATATATACATATGCTATGCTACAAAGACATTATCAGCCCCATCTTCCCTCTTTATATTAGTTACCTTTCACGTTGCTAATTTTTAAGACCACATTTTATTAGTTGACAAAACCACGGTCCAAATGTAACTTTCACAACAATCAGCGCATTGTTCTCCTGCTATCTCTAAAAATGTCCAGATCTATGCGAAAACACCCAATATTGTATTACTGTTATCATTATTTTACTATTACCATTACAAGAGAATTCCTATTTCACAGCTACAATGTAGCCTTTTGAGAGGGATCATGTAGTAATTACCTTCAGCGTTGTTCTTGATGCTGTCCCCTTTGTCTGCGTCGGCCTGGTAGCCGCTGCTTGCGCCAACAGCCTTGATATTGAGGAAGACGGCAAACTCTTGCCTAGGTGGTGGCTGTTCAGTCGTCTTAAAGCCAGTCTTTCCAGGATTCCACCTAAAGAGGGAATCAACAAATTTACCTTAGGGCTGCTGTGGTCTGGACACATGCCACAATTTGCTCCAAAAACAAACTAGCTTTGCCAAATTGCCTAATTTCGGGTTAAACGGTTACCATAAACGTTCAGGCACCAGAAACACCATTTTATGACTGAAAGAATAATATCCATCGATCAACTTCTAGCCAAACAGCTTGTCTGATTCAACTTACCTTGGACTAAATCGGAAAAATATTCCTGTCTTCTCATATGGTCCCAGTATGCCTTGGTTTGGAATGGCCGTAACGAGCGAAGTGAGCTGATTCATTTGTCCTTGAGGTTTCTCACCCCGAATCGACAACAGATGCAGCATACTCTTGGTCATGTCCAACCCCTGCAAACAACAATAACTGTAACAACCGATACAACCTCAACCAATGTCACAAACAACAATAATTGTAACAACCGATACAACCTCAATCAATGTCACAAACATCAATAACTGTAACAACCGATACAACCTCAATCAATGTCACAAACATCAATAACTGTAACAACAGATACAACCTCAATCAATGTCACAAACAACAATAACTGTAACAACCGATACAACCTCAATCAATGTCACAAACATCAATAACTGTAACAACCGATACAACCTCAATCAATGTCACAAACATCAATAACTGTAACAACCGATACAACCTCAATCAATGTCACAAACATCAATAACTGTAACAACCGATACAACCTCAATCAATGTCACAAACATCAATAACTGTAACAACCGATACAACCTCAATCAATGTCACAAACATCAATAATTGTAACAACAGATACAACCTCAATCAATGTCACAAACAACAATAACTGTAACAACCGATACAACCTCAATCAATGTCACAAACATAAATAATTGTAACAACCGATACAACCTCAATCAATGTCACAAACAACAATAACTGTAACAACTGATACAATCTCAATCAATGTCACAAACAACAATAACTGTAACAACTGATACAACCTCAATCAATGTCACAAACAACAATAACTGTAACAACTGACACAACATCAATCAATGTTGCAAATTGTGATGCTAACATCACATTTTAATCAACATGCCAAAATTGTATTATGAATACTATAATTATACGGTAAAGTACCATTTTTCTTTACACAGAGTGTACAGAGTCACAAAGTAATACTTTCTTTGTGCAGGAATCATGTGACCAATACCAGGGATCCTACCATTACTAAAATGTGCATATGCTGCCAACCAGCAAATAGAAATTAAGCCTGTGCACTGCACAAGTGTTTTAGTCCACAAATGTGTTCATGGTTACTTTTTCTGGCACTTTATTCGTGTGACATGATCCCGCAGGAATCATGAGACATACCACTTCCTGTCCAACGGCATCTTCATCCAACACGGCGACAAACGCCACAGGTTCAGGTCCTTTGTTGTACAAGATGGCTGCCTGCGTCTTGTCCGTGCCATAGTAGGCAGGGCCAAAGTGGACGCACGGAAGGACCTCATCCGTGTCGATGTCCAGTAGTTCTAGGGAGCCTTCCTCCACACTCCCCTTCACCCTCAGGGGCCTTGGCGCTTGCCCCTCAAGTTTGACACTGTAATCGGCAAAATAGAAGTCTGTTTAAACATTTATATTGGTGATAATGTACATCAAGTTGGAAAAATAATACTGGAAAACTCAAATGATATTTATGTGGGCAATGCTGCAGCTTACATTTTGATTGTACGGTAAGCCGACCTCACCACGTGACAATTTCTTACAATCAAAATGCACGCATAATAATTAGCCTCTCTTTCGATATTGGCCAAAGTTTATGAAGGTAAAATATGTGTTGCTCTCTATATTTTTTTATGTTTTTACCCACCCTCCTACCCCATCTACACCAGTGTTTGTTTGATTTCTGGTTGGGTTGGTTTACTAACTTTGTGTGATATATGTTCGGTGGTTGGTTCCCCCACCTTGTGTGGTTGGTTCCCCCACCTTTGCTGATATTTTGTAAGCTGAGTATATAAACTAGGTCACAACTGTTTTCATTGTGTATACATAATGTATTTATGATGTATATATATTATTGTATTGCATTTTACTATTTGGCTTATTATAAAGCTCGTATACAAACATACATTTGACTTTGTTGTCTTCAGCAAACGAGCCACGGTTCCATGTCATTAACTCTTTTGTAGGTAGCTTTGTCCCGCATAAAAAACATTTATATTGGTGATAATGTACATCAAGTTGGAAAAATAATACGAACACTTCTATTGCACCTAAATCCTGAGCTCAGAGGCGCATCACAATTAAAATGTTAGGCAATCTCGAAATAGACATACCCTGGTACATGTTAAAGTTGTCAATTGATGAATACACTACGGGGCTTAGGAAGGAAAACATGATTAAAAACATAAGGCTTCGGATGACAGTGAAATTTCATTGTTTCCTACTGAACTAGCACTAACAAGGAGTGAGCACATATCAAGTCAACAACTGTATAATTGACTGGGAATGAGCCAAGATGATAGATATTGTCAACCAAGATGAGGGTGTTACTGACTCAACTACATATGGGACACCCTGCTTCCCCGCCACCTGGTGAGTAGAAGAACTGAATCTTCCAGCATTCAGTTTCCTGAAGAAGGTGGCAGTTTACTAAAGTAAACTCCATTCATTGAACCAATATAAAAATATGTTTCCACATATATAATGGTCATATATGTTGTATGCCCATGAGGCAGTTTGAAACATTAAATTACTGCAACTTAACCATAATACATTGCCAATTAGGTAAGCTACATTTCACAGTTAACAAAATCTGTCATAGTTCACCATTTTAAAATTGGACTATATATACTTACATAACTTCCTCACTGAACTTGGCAGGTATCTTTGCAACGTATTCAAACTGAAAAAAATTGAAAAACAATTAGTATAAATTTAGTATCATATTTGATGTGATTATTACTTTTTTTTTTTATTGTATATTGTATTTGTTAGCTTTGTCTGCTTGCAACTGTACAATTTTTAATATCTTATTTGTATTTGACTATAAATACCACCAGAGAAAAAAAATTGCTGGACAACATAAAGGAATGGACGAATCTAAGCCTACCAGCCTGCAATGTACGGCAAAAGACAGACAAGGTTGGTGTAGACTCTCAGTAGATATGAGACCCCTACAACCATCCCAGTCAAGGGATGAAGTGAAGCGTACACCAGTTTAAATAACATGAATATAGTACTACACAAATGGAGGTTTGTACGATAGCAATCTTCTAGGACAGGCCTCCCTGCATCATTCAAATGATTTACAAATATAATTATAATTATATCCTAATTGTTATGTAACACTGCATGTATATATTATGTACATACGTATAGTCTAAAATTAATTTCTCTCAATAAAGAAACAATGAACTTTACAAGTTATATACAAGGAATATCTGCACCAAAGCAGCATCAGGTTCCTATTTCTTACCCTAATCATCAGTGTAGACTTTGCCTTCACTTTCCCACTGTCGGGGATGATCATGATTGGTTTCTTTCCTGTGTATCTGAATTTGAATTCTCCCTCCTTGGCCCCATTGTTGACAAGTGGAAGCTGTCGTGCAATGACACGGCTGTTTGCGACAATGCTACCAAAATCCACCGGTCCTTCGATAGACAACTCAGGCTGTTTTGGCATCCTGCAACGGTGGCACACAATTATTGTCTACTATGATTTGTAAAACGTCATATAGCCGGGACAAGCCCGTTTACCATCTTTGTAAAAGCATACATGCAATCGTAAGAATCATATCTATCTATCTATATAGTTAAAATATATTAAGATAAATAAAATAAATACAGTGTAAGATTAAGAAAAAAATATATAAAAGAAAAAACCATTCACAGTTGGTGTATCCCTTAGTGGAATTACGCACGAATAAAAGGGTGATTTATTTAGAACTTAGTCAGTGTGTCTGCATGTTCCAGCAACAATTTCCAAAGTGTTGGTCTAGACATGATTCCCATAGACATTTCTTCTTATCAGCCATAACAAAAATGTGTGAATAAAAAAGTTACATAAAGAACATCTTACCTATTACATAAATTTTATTTATAAGGTTTGTACTCTAACCGACAACAAAGAAACATGCATGCGTTCAGCTGCAAGATCGCTCGTATTATCACATTTAGTGAGAAATATATTGGTTGTGGGTATAAAGGATTGTATTACTGCGAAGGTATTTTATCTAGCTAAAAGTTGTTTTTTCAAAAACAATTAGAATTTGCATCAACCATGTCATAAGTACCTTAATCATACTTGTAACAATGATGTTAATGATGAAGATGATAATGACGATGATAGTGTCAACATCCACTGAACTGACATCTACAATACTCACGCCACCATCGGTATTTCGAGAGGATTTCCATCTACTGTCACTATGATGCGATCCTCTACATGGGAATCTTCATCTTCAGGGTCATAATCTATGTAAGCAACCACCTCCAGGCCTGGAGCCACAGGCTTGGTTGGGTTCCTCACTTTCAGGGTAAAAGTCTACAGTAAAAGAAAAATATGATAATGTATGAAACATGACAATATCACTCATAGGCTAAATATTGAACTATGATACCATACATTATTACTACTGTCTTCAAGTATATAATGGTAAAAAGTAATAATTTACTATCCTGCTGTTTGCAACATCATTTCCTAAGGTGGGTTGAGCTAAAATGTAACAAAATTGTGCAGTTTCAGGGCTTCTACGATGACTGCTAGACTTGATAACCATGTTCTTACCAAATGGTGACACTGACACAATTTAGAATTTTGTGTGTGGTAACAATTACTAAGTTTATGGCATGATATAGGGTGTACAATAATAATAATAATATTACTTATATTAATTCATGATAATTACTATGCAACTGCAATGAATTACCCCCCTTCAAAAATTGGCCTGACAGTCACTGATAAAACCAAGATATCATGCATTTCTTATGAAATTTTAAAGATAAAAAATAAACGTAAACAGGGTATCGCAGAAAACCATTTACTAATAATACTACTACTATTGTGGTGTATCCTGAAGGGTATCACTTGCTAATACAAACACAGATAATCAATTTGAGGCGACATCAATAGAACACCTATTGCTTTGCCTTTGGTCTGCTACACTGCCTACAGCATAAACACACACACAGTCTCAGAACGTCAAAAGTCAGTCTGCCTTCAACATGACAGCCAAGCAGTTAATTGAGAGAACAGTTATTGACACTATGTCCGACTACAGCACTTGCATGTCCTGTGTACAACCACACATTTTCATAAAATGAATAAACGAACTGCCTGTCACGTACCTTGTTCTGTGGACCGTAGAATCGTATATCTCGACTCGACCTGCTGATGTTTTTTACCGTCACGCTCATACGCTGAACGACTGTCACTTCGGTGTCTTTAAACCGAACGAACGGGGGGATTACCCGAACGCCTAGTGCATCACCCTCCATGGTGAAATACCGTTAATGTAACACGATTGAATTATTTACTATTCTACTTTCTAAACATCAGTTTTGACAACTTTACGAAGCAGTTCAAACTTCTCGGATACATCGTAAGGTGTCCGCCATAATGTTTGATGATGCGGTTGCCCGGGGAACTCTGCTTTGCATCAACCAATAACCGAATATTCGTATCTGATATAAACTTCATTAATTAATCCGACTTGACCATATATAATCCACTCTCTGTTATATAATTAAACAAATTAGGTGTCTGACACTTTTTAGTCGCAATTATGCGTATATTGTTGCTAGAATCATGCAATCGTTGCTTATGCGAAACGTTGCATGATTGGTTTATTTCAAGCTACTGCGCATAACATGACCAATCAAAGCGCATATGACATATTGCCTCGAATCGGAAACCATGGAGACGGGAGAAAGCGCCATCTTGAAAACATAAACATCGTTCATTGATTCAGGCGAATATTTAATCTCAGAATTGGTGGTACTGACGAAGTCAGTGATATTAGTAGTCATGGGTCAGGATTACTACAGTATACTAAGTTTAACTAGAAGTGGAACATATGCCGACATTAAAAAAGCGTAAGTTCGTGCTTGCAGCGTCAATGTTAAAAAATGACAAATATCTGACAGAAGTCCGATAGACGAATTCCACACATCATAAGACATGGATAAATCAATAATCGTGGGACTCTCGTGGTAGTGGCTTCCTTGTCCATTTGCCATCTGGGTTTTTTGTTGCTGTGGATGGTAATCTTGTTAAATCGATCATGCCATATATATATATAATACTTATATATATATATATAGCTGATTGGCATAATTGTTAATTAAGTTGAATGTGTTTTATGAACTTAGCCTTAGGTTTCATCCTTTGGCTTTTTATATAACATTTTTGTTGTTACTCTGTTTATCCCTGACGTCCGGAGTGAGACTGGCACTGATATCGATCGTAAATTTTTGCTTTCCTTATTCTTTGTGAATGATCCTGTTTTATTGCCACATCCACCATCCTTCTCCACTCTCCACATCCCTCTCTCGCTCTCATTGTCAACTCCTCTCCCACTCCCACCAAATATCTCTTCTTTATTAATTGTTGCGCGTTTGACTATAGGGACCTATATAATATCATTGTATATGTATTTGAGTTTTAAATAAAGAATTGAATTGAGGCATTTTTGACGTGACTAGTGTTACCCACATGTGAGTTGTTATTGCCCAGTTGTGTTTCCAGATCTGCCACATTATTTAGTTCAAATCTGTACTTATATTAAAATTTTGCATAAATCTGTACAACATTTTTCATTGGTTAACCCGCCTGTAGCATTCATATTCCAATCTAGTGTCATATATCAGGCTACGAAATATAGCTTTATGTTCAGAGAATACAACCAGGTTTTTGAGAGGTAAATAACACATCTAATGTAGCAATCCAAGGGCTCGGAACGATTATACAAGGGTTGTATATGCCAGATGTATCATGATACACATGCCAACATGACATTTCTTGCATGTTAACAGATACAGAAAACTTGCCCTCAAGTTCCATCCTGACAACAATCCCAATGACCAGGCAGCGCAGGAGAAGTTCCGCATGCTGGCAGAGGCCTACGATATCCTCAGTGACGGTATGCATTTACTGTCTAAACCCTTCACATTACACTTGCGTGTGCACTTCAATTTATTAAAGCTGCTTCCTCAAATGGTTCAGCCCATCGCGAATCCAGTTCACTTATGTCCAGATGTGTAGTGTGTGACTAGCTTAAGTAATGTGCGCAGCCTGTTTAATAAAAAAATGCCTATTTTTTTCAAATCATTGAAATAATTCTCTTTAGTCGTTAGATCTGGTAAAGATCAAAATAGTGGATATCCAAAATGTTAAACACTGTGTGGGTTATTGCTGATCATGGGCATGACTTCCATCCTCTGGCCGATCACATGACAAAGTTATGAAATTTCACCAAGGAAGAAAATCGTGATTTTTCAGCATTTCGATTTTTACTTCAGCTAATGCTTGAACAAGCATTAACTAATTTAATAGTTTGTCTGATGATTTCACAAAAACTACATACAAAAGTTGCACAAACGAGCTAGCATGTTGCGGTGGATACTAGGTAGGTTTGGTTTTCACAAAATTAATTTTAAATGAGACTAGCAAGAAAATCGAATTGATTAAGCACCTTTAAAGGGAAGGTACAACAGTTTTCATTGGTTAACTGTGTGATACAGAGCTAGTTGGGGGTTCTGTATAATTAATACGCCCCATTATCATAATTTTGGGAAATCAAAGAACTTCTAAATTAACAATGCTATATTTCACATTTGAACCTTTTTCTGTAATATTGCTATAATTCAGCATGCGATATGGTTCATTTAGCATGCGATATGGTTCAGAAGATAATATAACTACATTTGGGAACATGTTGTTGCATGCCATTTCTTTAATTTCAAATGGACACTACAACCCGTTTTCCACATGTGTAACTGCTCAGTAAAGATTGATGCCAATTTGTCTGAACTAACGATAATCCTCTGCATGTACAGCAAAGAAGCGAGCAACATACGACCAGTTTGGAGAGGAGGGTCTGAAGAATGGCGTCCCAGTTGGCAGCGGTCAGTCGGGGGCATGGACTGAGGGTTACACCTTCCACGGCGATGCCATTAAGGTGTTCCAAGACTTCTTTGGGGGAGACAACCCATTCCAAGGTGTTTATGCTCATTGTTCATCAATGTTTTGCTAGATGTGATACCTGGAATGACAGTTGTCATTTCTGCATGCCGAAACATTGATTCAAATGACACGTAAAGTTTATCATTATCATTGATTCAAATGACACGTAAAGTTTATCTTTAGTACAAAATGATGTACTCACAAAATGTTTCAAAAAGGTACTAATGCGGAACATGTTTATCAAGATGGTGATCATTGTAACGGATCATATCATACATTGTAATCATAATTATATAAAACTAATGTCTAGTGTGTAGTCATGACTGTTGTAACTGTTTAGCACCAGATGGAGACACTTCAGTTGTTCCACAACTAGTCAAATTGCAATAATTATGGATGCTGCTGATTAAAAAAGTGGGTGTACGCTAATTATGGCATATACGCTTAATAGGTCGAATACAGTAATCGATAACAATGAAAGTAATAATTGCATCTTTAACTACCCTGTAACTTAACCACCGTATTTGGCACCAATCCTATCCACTATTGCATGGACATTAATATGTACACAAATTCTACGACAGGCACTAAGGATGTAATCAGGTGGAAGTAATCATGTGTAATTAAACTGTTTCATCACACTGCTTGCTTTACATGATAAATTACAATAATATGTTGGACTGCAATCACAACTTTGTGGGATGCTAAGTAAGTAATGGTACTGGGTAAGAGATATTTGTTAATCAAACCTGACCCGGCACAACGTCCGGTTTTTCATTTGCTGCTAGAAATAAACACCTGTATGTAAATGGTGTGTGGTTTGTTCGGCCAGAATTTTACGACCGGGTGGATGGGGACATGCACATGGGATTTGGTGGTCTTCACGGCAGAGGTGCCAAGGCCAAGGACCCACCAATCGAACGTGACCTTGCGCTCTCGCTCGAGGAGGTCTACCACGGCTGCGTCAAAAAGATGAAAATTTCTCGAAGGGTGGGTATGATTCCACAACCCCTGCATACTGGTTGTGCCAAAGATGGCAAGGTTTTATTGTTACTCATAACCCCCTCCCACCCTAATCTGTCCCATAGAACACCCACTGGAACTGTCTTATTATTATTTGAAATATAGTATATGCAGTAAGGAGATGATTTAATAATTCCTAGATAATTCCTAGTCTTCTTTCATCTACAGCATTGCAGGAGGACCCAGGAGTAAACCTTGGAGAGGCTTGGCTGGACACAACATTTTGAAAATGCAAAAAGTAACCAAGGCGTTTTTGATGGGGGCACGCACAAAAAAACATAACATACCACAGAGTAGGGATCACCAAACAAAGTCTGCTCAAGCCTTTGTGCCCCCAACAAATTATGGCTGAGCTCTAGGCCCCAAGCCCATAATAATGAAGTCAGTAACTGCCAATGTCACCTCTATTTACATGTTTGCATACGACCCCCTGGAGCTTCGTGGCAGCTACCCATGGTTACACACCCCCAGTTTGGGATCGACTGCAATAGAGACATAAAAAGGCTGCTGCCAACCAGAACTATTTGCGCTGACAAGTGATGTTTATGTACCACAGGTGATGAACAAGGACGGACATACATCAAGTATCCGAGACAAGATTCTCACCATCAATGTGAAGAGAGGCTGGAAGCCAAGCACCCGCATAACATTCACGGAAGAGGGGGACCAGGGGCCAAATAATATTCCAGGTAAAACAATGCTCTTGTTGGCGGTTTGCCTTTGAAGACCGGTGGAGAGATTGTTACGCCGATGTACATATAGTGGCAGACAAGACATACACAGTCTATTTGCTGTTGGCCAAAACTTAGCCATCAGTGGAAAGCATAAACCACAAGCACAACTACTTGTTAACACACTGGGCACATCTCTAAAACCTGTGCTGAGCTGGAAACAGCACCAAAGGGGCCAAATCTACCACTTTGGCAGTAGACTGGGCAGAGCTATCACTTTTTCTTCAATTTTTACACAACCTACCACCTTCAATCCCGAATCTACTGCCAAACCGCAATGTCAAGGTTGCCATTTTGTTCACTCATTTCTAATCCAAATATATCACCAAATCACAATTTCACGTAGAAAATGCACCAGATTTAAGTTAAGTTGAAACAAATATTCTGCCAAGATAGGAAACCCCCTTCCACACGTCCTCCTTGTGGGCGTGTATGCACCTATTAGCATATCTACTGCTTCTGCTTTTAGCCGACATTGTCTTCATATTGAAAGACAAGAAGAACATGCGCTTTAGACGGGAAGGCGTGAACCTCATCTACACAGCAGAGATAAGCCTTGGGTCAGCACTGACGGGATGCGTTGTTGAGATCCTCACCCTGGATGATCGGCTGCTCAGTATTCCCATCAATGACATAGTCGAGTATGTCCTGCATGTCCTGCATGTCTATCGCTGATAAAGTGTCCAGAGTTAACTTTTGTTAAAATCCATATTTTAACATACGCTGAATATAAATTATAAATGTACACATTCGTTATTCTACAAAGTGAGTATTTAAATTTGAATAAGTTATTTGCAACAAGACAATATTGTTCAACACCAAATATAATTATCTTTAGTTGCTAGACCCAACTCAGATCCGAGTTGCAAATGTCACACACACACGCACACACGCACAGACACACGCGCACATACATACATACATACATACATACATACATATACAAGAACGTTGATTATATGCCTATCGCTACATTTATGATTACAAGCTACGAGATCTGATCATTGTCATTGAATGGGTTAATCAGGTTGCCGTTACATTGCAGTCCGACGTACAGAAAAGAGGTACCCGGCGAAGGGATGCCAATCAGCGGACAGCCAGACAAGCGGGGCGACCTCATCATCGAATTCTCGATTAATTTCCCCTCAAAGTTGACGCCGTTTCAGAAAGAACTGATCCGACGAGCACTGAACTCAAACTGAGCGTGATCACCAAGTGCGGGAACCATCACTGCTTGGAGCGACCCCTCCCGTCTACCACATTGAACATTCTGTACACGTTGATCGCTAGGTGGCGCCACAGCAGTGTACAAGAATGCGATGGTGGATGAGATGATTATTTTATTAAAGAGTTTGTATTATTGTGTCTAAAGATGTGTTACTTATACTTATAAATATTGCATACATTTTGCTGAACTCTGTTAGAGTACATGGGTTTGTCAGTTTAGCCCACGCCATGTGTGGATGTACGCTGAATGATTTGTACCTCGTCCCATTTGTTGTCTTTCTCAATGTGTTTCTGGGAACAACTCGTGCGTGCCCGCGCGCCCAACTTCTAAAAGCGTTTCAAGGAAATGTCTACCAGTATAATTGCGCGCACGCGTACGCACACACACGCACACAAACACCCCCCATACACACACGCACACACACACACACACACACACACATTGTCGCTGTTTTCGTACCGTTTATTTAATTTTACGATGCAAGCATATGCTTTTATGTATCACACGATACATGTGTGCATTACACGCATACACACATACATGCATAAATAAATCTATCCACACACAAATTCACTGTTATATGAACAATGGTTATCGACTGACCCATTAAGATGCACATGTAACTCACACACACATTTTTTTAACAATGTATTCATCATATTAATGTGCACTATTATTAGGTAACATTATAACTGGTATTAAATCGATGTGTCCAAAATATAATAATTTATCAAATACAATATTGTGAGTATATTTTATTTGCATTTAGCAACAGCATTTCTCTGTTGCACTGCCACTGGTCTGTCTTCTGATCAATTCTAGCCACAACTGGTACCAGGTAACCAACACAGCTAACTGCTAAAGCGTGTTGTTTCAATGTTTGTGTGAGCTGATAAGACATGTCTGGGAAGACATGATAAACAATGAGGTGGGAGTTCACAAGCCAGATGGCTTCATCAGCTAGGCATCAAATGTTAATTTGACTATGGACAGTGCTAGGTGGTATTACCTCTGACCAGTTTCCCGGAGAGGCTACTACTACTACTGTACTGACCCTCTACCTACTCAGCCTCATAATTAATTAAGTTCTGTATTTAACTTCAATTATTTGATGTTGTGAACTCTCATTAATGATAATGTAATTTTCCAAGCATCCAAGTGAGTACCATGTTCAAGGGTGGCAGACCGATTAACCAGCTAAGGCTGTCTGGGAACAGAATGGTTGCAAAACAGTTGCCAGATGCAAACTGTGTAATTTATATAATATTACTCATGATTTTGTTGTTATTTCTACGTGTTGTACTTTTACTTCTACTCTGCCCCATCAACAATCTTTTGTTTTGTTTTATACAATAGAATAATCTAACTTGACCGCATTTCTCCCAGATTAAGAAGAGTAATATGATGATGATGATTATAGTGATGATAATAATTTCACTTTGAAATTGAGTTACTTAATATGAAATGTCAGCAATGTGTGTAACATTTTAAACTTAAAATATACTATTTGTTCTTCTCAGCAGTGACGACAAACACCAGCTCAGCTCGACTCCCCCTGGTTGCCCCGTCAACAAGATTGACCAGTTCGTCTCCTGTACTTAACCTGTGCATCAATGTTGTTGTATTGCCGCTTGAGTTCCGGCATCAAACGACTTGTAATAGTCTTGCAGTCTCTCACTGTAACGTTGAAGGAATCACTCCAGGACTGTCTCGGGAACTGTATGGCTTCACCGTGCAGATGCCGTCCACGATGACAAAAGTCTCGCGTTTTGTTCAAGACGTCACCGAAATCACGCAATTCGTCCCAGAAGTCTTCATTTTGTTTGTCTGTTTTGTCCCACAGCGTTTTGTTGAAGTGGTCGTACAGTAGGTAGTCTACGTGACTCCAGACTTTATAGTTTCGCACCAAGTCCTCGTCGATTGTCGTATTTACTTTGACCGATTGCGTATTTCTGCGAATGTAGATTATGTCTTTAGTATTCCAGCGAAGCGCCCGTCGCAACATTACCATAGATATATCGAAATATTCCACAATCACGACGAAACCGAATCGTTTGTCTAACATGTCCAACCATTCTTGAACTGCGGTGGTGTTTGTCGTCTCATCCTTTGTGTCCTTTGCGTAACCGTTCGGGAATCCGAGGTCGAAAGCCATGCTATTACGAGTGACGCTAAGGTTTGGTGGTACGCAATATCCACTTCGACGTATGTTACCTCGTCCTTTGTACACGTTGTCATACTTATCTAGAATGCGCAGATATTCTGAGATCGGATCCGAACTGTTAATAGCAGCAACCCTCTTTATGTTAAAATATTGAAATGCCGACTTCATATGCTGCATCGGCTCGCGGATACTCGTCACGAACATGGTGTCGTTCGGCATGATGTCTGCCATCAGGGGAAGCGTGAGGATCGTGTGTTCGCACAGCACGTTGTAGCGGCCCGTCTTCGACGGACGGAACATCCCCTCGTCGAGCGGGTCCGGCCAGCCGAGATTGTTGCGTCCGTCAACGGGAAGAACGAAGGACAAGTTCCGCTCATAGCCAAAGCGACGGAAGATAGCCGACAACGTCTCACTGGCGCATTTGTGAGTCTTGATGTAGACTACGTTGGTTTGTGACGACGCGGCTGGAGACCGAACGAACATAAGCGGCTTGTCCAAGCTCCATACTGTCGCCGTGTAGTACCGCTTTAGCAGCACGGCCGTGAAAAGTAACACGATCAACCAGGCCATCTTCTTCATCATTCCCATGGCTTCTGAAACAGAAATATATTTCAGTAGCGTTGTCTTGAATTGCTCTAAAACTGGTGCATTAAATGGAAACAAAAGTCATGGTTTTGGGCCTATCCACCTATAAGAGAAGGGAAAACCCTGTTGAAGACACATTATCTTAATTTCACGGTAGACGCCATTCATACCGTCAGATAATCCAACATCACGAGTGTCATATTTTTGCAAATTCGCTCGCCAAATGAAAATATATTTGTATACACATATTCCTATATTTGCCAATACAGCATGCTGTTTGCGTCCAAGCTCAACTTTAATACGTAACATATTTTGGTCTTTGTTTACTAAACTAGTCCTCTTTCTGAGGAAATAGCACGTTTGCTTGATACGTTGCGTTGGTAATGTGTATGCTGGCCTCACGTAATAAGTCACGCGTAGTCTAGGGTACCCGATTTTCTACGCATTACATGTCAGCCCTTAGTCAACCAAAGAAATGACCGGAATCTCCCATTTTTAGAACACATTATGAGTAAACCGCTGGCATGATATTCTTATTTTTTTATTTACTATTATTACTCTTGTTTCGCTTTAACAATTGTCAGTATGATGTATCGCCCTATTTATCTTTGGACTGCGCAGTCTAAACTTTGTGATTGACTGCAAGCAATGAAGCCTGAAATTATTCTCACGGGCAAACAACACTCTTGATTATGTTCACAATCATATTTTTGTTCGTTCTTTTTCCTGAGGTTGTTGTCGTCAAAGACTCGGTGGCGCAGTTTCCTGAAGGACGTGCTGGCACAGCAGATACGGTGCTGGATTTCTGCCTCGATGGAGGCTCTCTGGGACAGGTGACTCGCTAAGTACGTGAAGTGTTCGACAACTTCTAGGATTCCTCCAGATACTTTGATTTCGGGAGGTCCTGCATTGATGCCTGGAGTAGGTTGATGGATAACCTTGGTTTCTCTTATGTTGATGGAAAGTCCTAGTCTTTTGTAGGCTGCCGTATGTATTATACAACTATATCTATTATACAACTATATCTATTATACCACTATATCTATTATACTATTTTAACGACCCAGATGTGTTTTAATTAACCACAATTTAAAAATATAATTTGACATTTATATATTTATTAATCTCGACTTAATTAATGTCAGCGGTTTAATATAAGACTTCGCCTATTACAACTAAATTAGTCATATATGGGATACGCTTTCATATACAAAGTTTTTTTCTAAATGACAGAAATATATACGCTAACGCAGGCATGTAATTTCTTGTCATCAATAAAAATAATTAAAAAAATGTCTGGGTTTTTTATTGAACGTGTTTAACTTGTCTCGGTTTCCCCTGGCGCGTAACTCGCGATATTAAAAAATAATAGGTCTACATTGCGACTTACGTCAAACTACCTGTATTTGCTTAAGTGTTGCTGTCACAATATATCACGTATCACGAGTAGGATTTTAGTTTCTTACTACTATGCTATTGTTATACTGTAAATAATTAACTGTCGTGAATAAGGGCAATAAATACCTGTGTAGCGCTTCACACACACAATAAATGTGTCATCTTTCTCCGCTTTCGTTCCGTGGTACTAATATATATATACACGCATCTTCATTCATGGGCGTAAACTTGTTAATGACATGCCTGCTAGTCAGGCGCTATAGTCGTTTGTCGTGTAGACCTACTACTGCGAGCGCACGGTTACATGTTACACGGCAACTGTGTGTATCACACCGCCGACCAATTAGCTCATTACTTATTGAGCGCTTTATCGGCAATTACTATCTCTGGACAGGTATATTTCGTGAGTATTCGGCTTAAGTTAATTAGTTAAAGGTGTGTGAGTATGTGCGTGCGTGCGTGCATAATTATTTGTGTTTGCGTGATGCGTGTGCGTGTGCGTGTGCGTGTGCGTGTGCGTGTGCGTGTGCGTGTGCGTGTGCGTGTGCGTGTGTCGTGTCGTGTCGTATCGTCATGGGGGTTAATGTTTTGAAATTAGCTAACAAACAGTTGAGAAACGCACGTTTTATAGAGCGGAATTGTACTGAAGATACAAAGTCGGATTGTGTTTTAAAATGAATCACATTTATATATAGAGTATACATTCACCGTTATCAGTTTGATTTGAATGTTTGAATGTTTCGAGGCGAATGTCATGTTTACATTGCATGCATATGAGCGTAATCCCTTTGCACGCTTGATCCCGTTAAACTCTGTCCACATGTATTCACTAAGAGGGAAATCGTTCAATACACTCACATAGTTATGATACATAATAACTTTAAGAAGGAACAATATCTCATTTTGAGATAATGTTGGCCATTACATTATTTATATGTGTTGTGTTTTTATTAAAACGAAACAAAATTCATGGTTTTGCAAAGTTCTATGAAATTGATTAACCTAAACTATCGCTGTGACGTATCGGACAAGACGATCTATTCAGAAGCTTGTATAAAATGACATATTGATAAAAAGTTATTGGAGTGTTCGGGTGGACCCCCCCTTCGCCACGCACGCACGCACGCACGCACGCACGCACGCACGCACGCACGCACGCACGCGCACACACAATAAATATGTGCTTGAACTGAACAACATCGAAGAAGAGAACACGATCATTCTGTTTGCAAATACTTCATGATAGCTGAATCTCGACGTTTGGCATAGCTTAACTAAAGTTCATGTTTGATACGAAAAGGGGAAAGCCAAAGTTGGAACAAATGGGTTTGTTGTTGTTTTCGTGGAAATCACCTTTTTCTATTTTGGTTACAGCCGCGATGTCTCGGGTAGACGTCTAGAACGGAAATGGTGTCTATGCCAGGGTAAATAAAAGATCACAAACAGAGAAATAGAAAAAACCTGGATTCACAGAGCTGGTGATCTCATTCTCTAAACTACCATTGGCATAAATATCTTGACAAATGGATCCTGCCATTTATATGAAAGAAAGAAAGAAAGAAAATAAAGCGAAATCGCCTCTGAAGAGAAACTGTTATGTCTGACAGGCTTTCCTACAGCCAAAACGAGACAAGCTCACTGCCATGAGCAATGTGGCTAAACCTGGCTTCTTCCACGACACTTTGGTCTTCGATATTCTATCGCTTAAACGGGTGCTTGCGGACACAACAATCCTGGACAATTGAAACGGAAGCTGAGTGTGACTCACGCGTTATTTCCGTTCCTCGACCAATGAAATTACATCACCAGTGCGTCACTGGCGATCTGGCTCCAACCAGTTTGCTGACGCACATTGCAGTAATTCTTTACTTTATAACTGTTCAGCGGAAGTACTTACGTTAATGAATTCGCTTCTTCGTGGCTACTTTGTTAACATAATTTCCATGTGTAAAGTTGGCACTATTAATAGTACTACCGTGTTTAATAACTGTCATTATTGCCGTATATTATCAAGCTAACAATGCCGACATGAGACCGATAAACGAGACGCGATCATGGAGTACTTAGGAGTCAGAGATATGCACAAGTCTAAAGAATAAAGCCAGCCATGAGAGCCCTTCGTTTAGCAGTGGGTTGAAGGTCGACGATGATGACAACACTTTGACACCACAATATGCTCGTGCGATCATACGTGACTGAATCGTCACACGCCGATGGTCAGTCTAGCTGTGGGTGTCATTAAATGTGTTACTTTGGTGCCGTGATTGTCATCAAAGAAGTCACACGACAATGAATTGGTAAACACGGGTTTAGCTACAATACAATGTTTAGAGCGTAGCTAAGAAACACAATGTTTTTCCTTAACGTTTAACATCATTTCTAAGAAAAAGATCACTGTTGATAATGAATAATGCAATTAAAGTTGTTATTCATGGGGCTGATTTTCAAAAGAGCCTAAAAACAGGAGTTTGCTGCACCCCCACTACGAACTAGGTTTTCTATATTACATTTCTTTTTAATTGAACCATCAACTAATAATAAAAAAACATCAGCCCAAATTGTAGGTGCTCGTTCTATTAGAAAACTGTAAACGTATCACTTACAAGTTATACCTTAGGCCACTTTGTGGTAAAATTACTCAATTTATTTATGTAAATTATTCCATATTTCCATATCCATGTACTACCACATAGAAAATAATTGATGAGATATATTATTCTGGGTGGATGGTTGCATGCGTTTTACAAGAAAAGGACTTAGGAGTAACGTTTAGTGCTGGCATGAAAGTTTCAGAGCAATGTGGGATTGCTGCTTCGAAAGGAAATCAAATTCTAGGGCTAATTAGGAGAACTATCATGTATAAGGAGAAACAGCTAATTGTACCCCTGTACAAAGCAATAGTTAGACCACATTTTGAATTTGTATTCAAACATGGAGGCCGTATCGTAAAAAGGACATAGACAAGCTAGAAAGAATACAACGAAGAGCAACTAAAATGATGCCAGAATTGAGAGACATTAGTTATGAAAGCCGTTTATTAGAATGTGGTTTGACAACACTAGAGACCAGGAGACTAAGAGGAGACCAAATAGAAATGTTTAAAATAGTGAACGGTTATGAAGATGTTGATAGGAATAGGTTCTTCAAACTTAAAGAAGGCAGTAGAACCAGAGGACACAAGGCAGCATTAGTTAAGGAGCAGTGTAGGTTGGACATGAGAAAGTACTCTTTCTCACAGAGGGAGAAAAATGAATGGAAGAAACTACCACATGATTGTGTTAATGCTAGTAGTGTGAATATGTTTAAAAATAGAATTGACAGATATTTGATAAGTGCGGGCTACACATAGATGAGAAAATTGTTGGACTCTCGATAAGCCAATGGCTTCCTTGTCCACTTGCCATCTGGAACTTGTTGTTTGGGATGGCAATCTTGTTAAATCTTTTTAAATATGTTGGTCTTCTATTTGAGTATGTGGCACATGGCTCAGTATAAGGTATGCCACCACCGATTTAAGCAGTAGGCCTATGTCAAATAGCATAACTTTCATTCGCGATAACGTAATTAACTACTGAAACGAACATGTTAACAACTGTCTGATACGAATACGTATATACGAATATAAGAATGCACGAATCCACGAATCCACGAAGATACGAATATATTTATTTCAGGTAAAAAGTCTTATATACATAAACATTTGCATTAAAAATAAATTAGCTAAAAAAAAAAAAAATACATAATCTCTAAAACATATAAATACGTTAAAATATGTGTTAATCAAATATATAATAAATCATTAAATATATAAATGGCTCTAAAGTCACCACTGTACACAATATATTGTTCGTGCTCATTTAGACCAAATGAGTCCATTAGTAATATTGATACAATAGGTCATATGTTTTATCAAAGTATTTTCAATGTCGTAAACCAGATTTCTAAAACCACGCATATTTTTGCGCAAAAGGGCGTCAACGGTATCAGTGGAATTGCTAACAAACATACTGCTAGCGATACGTAATGAGTGACCCGTCTGTTTTACTAGCGGTCAAACGAGTCAGTTGTCTTGTATAATACGCCTCATTAAAATTGTGGCCACATTAACGACTCTCAATCAAACTCGTGGATTGTACATGCACCGCAGGCGAACAGTAAGGCACATTACAATAACTTACAACTTGAAAATTAGCAACTCCATAAATAGGCCACATTGGGAATACTAATAGGAGGTGGTTTGTGTCTGTACATATCAATAAAAGTAGTCCGGATAATATGTACATGAATACAGTGTAAACTCTTTACACATGAGGTTTGACTTACGTATACGTATGGTATTTTATTTTTCCATCAGTAAGGAAGTCGTGGATTATGTCTAACGGAATCTGATATGAAGGGTTCGTTGACAACGTTTCCCAGCAGCTCTAATCCGAACATACGGCACTGCCCCGCTTGGCACAAAGGCACACATATTGTGAGTGTATTCATTCAACTCAAACATAAAACAAGAGCCCTGTTGTTTTACCATTTCCTGTTTTAACTCCTACTACAGCTAATAGTAATAATAAACCAGGATCAAGTTTTAAGCCACTGGAATCTCTAATTTATAATGCCGTATAAATCTCAAGAAATCCTGTTTCATATTATTGTGTGACTCCCTGTCTATCACGTTTACGCATTCCCAGTCT
This sequence comes from Lamellibrachia columna, assembly GCA_963662155.1. Lineage (NCBI taxonomy): Eukaryota > Metazoa > Annelida > Polychaeta > Sabellida > Siboglinidae > Lamellibrachia > Lamellibrachia columna. The sequence goes on from OY759270.1 coordinate 11,806,729, forward strand.
ATGAGATGGTTCTCGGTGATTGTGTGGTCTGTGGTTGTGTGGTCTGTTAGAACGGATTTGTTGGTGGTGGACTGCGACCGTTTCTTTTCTCTCCTCTTGGTGCGTTCTCCACATCTTTCTTGTGTTCACCTAGTGTGGTCGTCCTGTCTCTCTTGTATCACTCACTGTGTTAATTATCTAGATATTTTCATTACATACATGCAATGAAAATTTCCAAAGAACACTATGCGTTTGGGTAATTGTTTTTCTCTCTAATACAGCATAGTTTTTTTACTTAACATGTGCTACAACCGACAAGCAGAGTGTGTGTATTATTTGTAATTCTGTCCGCACAAAATTAATTAGTTACCAATGCTAAGGCATTTAAAAGTAAAATGAGAAAAATAAAACGCCGCGCATGAGAAACTTCCACAAAGGTATACATACAAAATATAAGAAAATATTTATTAAAGGTATATTGGATTAGCAGGCTGAAGAGCATCCGAATGATGGAAACTTTTTAATAGTTTGTTATAGTACGGAAAGGTGCAGTTATATTTATAATGAAAATCATATTTTGGATACCATGCCGTGTCCAGGATATGACTAAGTTTCCTCGTTAATTGAGTTTTAACTTCACGGGAAACATTTGGAACCAACATCATGTAAAGTGTACTGCCGAGTTCAAATTTCTTGGAAAAATGCTCCAGTTAGTGTATGTAATTAAATATGTGCTCCTATGTGACAAAGGTTTGGAATGCATTCACTAATAATGTTATTGGCTACTCTTCAATAAAAGCTAATTTTATTACTGGCAAAGAAGCCCCAAGCGATTTCACATTTCCATACGGAATCGGAGTGTGACGTCAGCCAACACATTGTCATTCCATAGCAACGCAGAACATCTGCGTACGTTAAAACCTTATATGTTGCAATGGGACAAAAAAACAATGAATTTAGGTGTGATATCAGTTTCATTATTTGAAACACTATTAAGACACTGCCACATATATATATATTTTTTAAATAATACCTAGCGTAGACCGAGAGGCACTTTGTGCACTGTGCTATGAAAAAATCGCATAGGGCAAGGCAATGGCGAAATACTTTTCCACTCAAAAGTTAGATCGACGCAATTGTTAAAAATTGTATATATCAAGATATTTCGGCAGTAAAATCATACAGTGTCCATATATTTCCCCATATATTTCCCCATGTGTTCCAATATTCTTAATTAAACCACCGAGAAAGACAAATACCAACTTCCAAGCCTAGGCTAGGGCTAGGCTAGACTAGGCGACTTGTCTACAAGCTTGTACAAACTAAACATGGAATTTTAAGACAGTTTGATAAATAAATACGCATGGTACCAAAACAACACTACTGTAAATACATTTACATTTATGTTATTAATTTTTTTGAAGTTTTTGATCCAGGGCATTTGTTTACTGCGGCGTGAATCCAAAAGCTTCGGCCAATAAATCAGACCTGGTTTGATACAACTCGCTACTAATTACGCTACTAACAGTTGCACCGTCAGAATCGCCGTCGCTCTACATTTTGCGTGATCAAAATCTTGCTAAAAGTTAAGTGCCTATGAACGAAGTTCGTTTGTTTGGCCAAAAAGATGTCACGCGGCCTGACATCTACCGGCAAAAATCCACAAACTGGTTTCGGAAAGTACCTTCGGGAATTTAGGTATATCCCCCGTTTTATGACTAAATTAATGTTACTTTTTACAATGTCATGACTGAACATGTATAAGGGGATACAGTTCTATCAAGAACGAGTGAAAACAAGTAAATGTACCCGATCTTTGCATGTGATCTGTAAACAGTTCATCAGCCGCATGTCGAAACAGCATCTCTCGCTAACATTGATCATCGAACGACAACTGGACACGCTGTAGACGTAATTGGCCAAAGGCGCTCGCCAATAATACAGTTGTCGGCAGCTGGTTTGACAACTGGCTGGCTGATCTTTTAAACCTATTGTTTAGACTATACAACCATATTTAAGGCAACACATTTAATAATCTGGTTGTGCAATTCATGAGATTTTTTTTCACAGGCTGTATTTTAAGTGCGTAGTTAACCATTAGATTACCTATTGCGTATTTATACTGTTCAGTTTGCAGACGCATCGGAGACTTGTGAAATGCAAAATTCATTGTAGCAACAAGCCTATGAACTGGCAGTTCTGTCTCAAATCTAATGTCAAGAGGCTGACAGCAGTGGCGTGGTTGGGGGGGGGGGGGGCTTTGGTTTATTTATTTTTCGTAACCTATTGCGCCACTGCACGGTAGCATTGCAAACTAATGGCTGACTAAGCTTAATCCTGGGTGACCCCCTTTGTGAGAGCGAGTCTGAAAGGAGCGAAACAATCGAGTTGAGAAGGAACCTATGAGGCACACACGGATTAAGCATGCCTTTATGTATTCATCTAGGATTGTCCACAGTTGGAGCTTTTATTACGGTAATGGTGAAGACGTCAGGAGATCAATAAAGCAAATACATTAATGTGGACATCCTGAAAGTGGTGGTCCACGATAATGTAATTGTACAACGTCGCCGAAGGAAATGGCTGAAAATAAGAACAGTTTTATTATTATTATTGTAATTATTATAAGTGTTATGATGGCATTGTTGTTGTTGTTGTTGTCATCATGGTTATTGTTTTATTGTTATTATTATTATCATTGTTATCATTCTTCTTATTATTATTACTAACCAATATTATTATTTTCACCACTATTATTGCTGTTACTGTTGCTATTCAATCTTTGAATCAATAACACCGGTACTGAAGACAGCAGCTGCTGTCGTCCATTGTTCGTCTATGATCGAAGGTCGTCGGACAGCTGTGGTCCACCGCACGTCCGAGAGCTGACTGTGCGATCAATTGAGGTTTGCAAATATCTTGTACTTGCTGGAGGCTGAAACTACAGAGAATGTTGGATTTTGGCCGTCGATGTGACATCACCAGCTAGGAGAACGCGAGTGACAGCAAAGATACAGGCATCCTATCAACTTGTGAATAAATAAGCACTGACAACGATGCCAACCAAACGTGACAACAATGCCGACAAACAGCAACATTGACAATTGAACCGTGTTCGTGTGTTGACGGAAAAGTTGTTGCTGCGCTTGGGTGAGTAGGCCCCCCTGGTTGTGCTAGTACGAGTGGCAAGGTTTCCTATGATATACAGTTTCAGCTATATGTGTTTCGCCCTCAACGTATCTCAATAGTTAATGTATAGCTTACACGCTGAACTTGTCTCATATGTAAATGTAATGCGGTTTCAGTTATAAGTGAGCTTGCCTACTAAGCACTAGTTTGATGGCGTGTGGCAGGAGGTGGGAGGTTGGTCTTAAAATTGGCGGGAGAAAGGAGGTTGTCCTCCAAAATATCTTGAATGTGGACTTTCAAAACTGGTTGGAGGTGGGAGATTGGCCTCCCAAAAAATGTGGGACTGAGGTTGAGACCCCTGCCACACACCCGTCTAGTGTATTTGGTGGAGGTGGAGGCAATTCTGTCAGTATTTAAGTGTCCATATCTCGGCGCAAAACTTATGGAGAACCGGCAAATTTAGCTGATGCCCGTGCTTATAAGTTACGGAACTAGCGATACTTAGAGCGAAAATCGCATTGTTGAAACTGTGTAATATCGCCCACAAAATTGTTTGTCAAAATGGCGATCCATAAAGTCGATATTCACTCAGTCCGACTCTGTGACGTGGTGGGTACTTTCCGAGCATCTCTCAACTTGTCAGAACTTTGAGAACAATTACTAGGGTATGCATATCCCTTTCTTTAAGAAGATGTTACCGCCACTTTACATATAGTCGTTTGAGTAAAACGTTGAATCAAGTATTGACAGCCAGTTTCCATTTTATGAGCGTATTTTGAATCTACGAATGTTGTCAACACCTGCCAAGGCATTGACAATCGAATTACGACGCGACAGCTGCAAGTGTTTCAAGAGAAACAACACCAATTCCAACAATAATGATTTGTACGTGCGTGCGTGCGTGCGTGCGTGCGTGCGTGCGTGCGTGCGTGCGTGCGTGCGTGCGTGCGTGCGTGCGTGCGTGCGGTCTGAATGACCTGCCAACATGAAAACGGTAGGCTAATACAAAACATTTCTAAATACGCTCGGTGTCATTAAACATCGTCTCGGTAGTGAATGCCAACGTGCCATCAGTACCCATTTTCTTGGTATCTTGATTAAATAATTTATGCCGAACAATAACCGGGTAATTGTAACGACTCTGTCAAACTTCATGAGTCGTGAAGGGTGTTTTCTCTGTTGTGTACACGATGTGTGTTTCTGTTAAGGCAGTGAATGGCATTATGATCCGGCTATGTCGAATGTTGTTCGCGTGCTGCCTCTTGCTCTGGTGCAACGTGTTGGAGACGAAATACGCGGGCACCACAGCCCACACCTCTCCGTCACAAGTCACGGTCTCGCCAACACAGAAGTACGAGGACCGCACGCCAAACCTGTCGGTCACCGAAACCAACATGATTTTGTCTCATGCATCGACCACGGTCCAGGGTGAGCCGGTGACAGTGGAGACTGAAGCGTTTGAGGACTCAACCACACAGACGAAGCACATATCGACTCGAAAAACAGATGAAGTACGATCAACATCAGCGAGACCGGCTCCCGATGAAGGTGTTGATGAATCCTCAGGAAGCTCCATTGGTGAATGTTCTACTGTTCTTAGTCGTTGTTCTCTTTATAAAAAAGTGAGCCTAGTTCTTGTGCAGCTGCACTGCCCCGGCTCTTACTCTCTTTCCGCTTCTCCCTACCGGCAGCCTTCTCCATCCACTTCTCATCGTCCACAGCCTTTCTTACATCCCTGTTTATACAATCTTCCCTTCCTAGTCGCAGTTTGACCCTTTTCCTGCTGCCTGGCCGTTTCACCGCCTCTGCCTTATTTGTTGGCCTGCTCGTCTCCATCCACACCAAGTGACCTGCCCTCACCATTCAGCTTCTTACTATTCTTCCCGTTAAGCTGAACTGAATCCCTTTCCCTTTCCTCGGGTCATTCATCTGCCTTCAAATGGTAGATTGTATGGGTTAATATTGACAAACAAACGTAACGGAATACCTTGTGTGAACCTTGCGGGAGAACTCTGCGAGAGAACTCTGTCACACTATTCTAACGTTCATCATTATGCTACGATTACACAATAGTTGAATCCCCAGAAACGACCACGCGTGTTCCTTTGTTATCGCCTACTACAACTTGATATCGTTTTCATAAGCATTAATTGTAGGTCAGTAGGCTGACTATTGTCGGTTGACGGTGAAGTGTGAAGATTCTTTCAACAAAGTGTTACAATACGTACACACGCACGCACGCACGCACGCACGCACGCACGCACGCACGCACGCACGCACGCACGCACGCACGCACGCACTCACGCACGCACGCACGCACGCACGCACGCACGCACGCACACACACACACACACACACACACACACACACATATATATATAAATATATATTTTGCCATATTCACAATTTGGAATCAGTAAATATTGTTGCGTGGCAAAGTGTTCGACTGACCATCGTGTGACTTTTTGTCAAAGTAACTCGGGTTGACTAATAGGACAGCTGAATGAGAATTCCCCAGCGAACGAGACCAATCGACCTACCACGACGCCGATTTTTCTACCCGCCACCTCCAGGCAGCGCCCCGTGACGTCGACAGTTTCACCTCCCACAACGGCGACGCGAGCGTCCACAGTCAGCAATGATGGACTGGCAAAGTCAACGTTGACGAAAGCCACTGAAATCAGTTCTACATATTCGAACAAAGAGACGTCTCCTGCAATAACGAAGACACCAATGGCAGAAGACATATCGTCAGACGTCGACGTTACTGGTGGAAAGATAGCCACCGATCGTTCAAATGAAGCAAATGGTAAATTCGATGTTAAAAGTGACAGGTTGCTGTTTTACCTTTTTACAATTCACAAGGCGATTCACAAAGTTAAAAGGAATGTATAAGAATTTCCATTGGTTAACTGATACGGGTTTCGTATGATTAAAATGCCCTCATTCTCTGAATTGTTAGATCTTAAAGTTCATCTAAATTAACAGCGTTATACTTCATGCTTTGTAGTCTTTGTTGCTTGAGTATATTTACCGTTATAAATTGTATGAAACAGGAATTTTACAGACCAAACAATCATTCGATAAAAAATATTTATTTTTCAATTAACAAAGGTGCAGATTTTTCGAAATTATTGGTCTGTCTTTTATTGCCGTACATCGGTCTCTGCGTATGTCGTAAAACTGGCATATTTGATTTCATCGCCAAAGCGTGTATTTTCTAAAATATTAAGACATGAAAGATCACTACAGTAACACGTTTTGTATAGTATTATTTTTTTATATATTATTTTTACACAACCGTGATGATATAAAGTTTAACTAATTCAGTGAGGCAATGCGCCGTAATGCAGTCGTTCAGTTAACCACTGAAAATCATTGCGCTTTTCCCTTTAATCGGTGCAGTTGTGTTGTACAGATCCGACGGCGACAACAGGCACCGTTCAACTGACAGAACGTCCGTATCATTCGACGGGTCACCGCGGTCACACGACTGACCTTTTGACCGGAATCTCGGGACCGACAACCGAAAGAGACGGTCGGGTAACAGGAAGTCCAGAGGGTGTTACGGACGGCTTCAATTACAGGAAGGAAAGTACAACCGATACGCTTCAGGAGGATCCGGACGAGGTATTTTAAAACTTCTAAGAGGTGACCTTACATAAGTTGTTAAAATATTGGATGGTTATGAAGATTTTGATAGAAATATTGTCTTCAAACTTAACTAGAGAGCAAAAAGTAGCGTTAGTAAAACCGTAGAAGAACAGTGTAGATTGGATAGGATAAAGTATTCATTCTCTCAGAGGACGATACATTAATGGACAAAATCATCTAATAATTGCGTTAATGCTAGTAGCGTAAATATGTTTTAAAATATAACATATATCTGATAAGGGCGGGCAGCACATAAATGAAAACATTTTGGACTCTCCCATTTGTCATCGGGGGCTCAAATATTGTGAAATAGTGATAAGCAGTGTTAAATAATGTTACATAATGTTAAATAATGTTAAATATTGTTAGATTGTTGTTAACTGTTGTTAACTGTTGCTAAAAGTGCAAAATGTTGTTAAATGTTGTCAAATATCGTTAAGTATTGTTAAAAATGGTTAAATATTGTTAACTATTATTAAGTGTTGTTAAGTGTTGCTAAATGTTGTTAAAACTCCATCCTCAATTGAATTAGCCTATCGCAAATCCGGTTCGTTGGTGTCCTATAGTGTATTGTGTGAATAGCGTAATGTCCGCAGTCGGTTTAATGAACAAAGTGCGTATTTTTCAAATCATCGAAATAATTTACTTTAGTAGTAATTGGATCTGGTAAGGCTCAAAATAGTGAATATCCAAAACGGTAAACATATTATGGGGTCTAGGTTGATCATGGGCGCGACTTGACTCGCCGATCTCATGAAATTTCACCAAGGGCTAAATTCGTGAGTTTTCAGCGTTTCCATTTTCAATTCAATAAATGCAGGATCAAGAATAAAATAAATTAATAGTTTGTCTGATGATTTCACACGCAAAACTATATACAAAAGTTGCACAAATGAGCTAGCAAGGCGTAGTGGATACTAGGTAAATTTGAATGTTCGTAAAACGAATTTGAAATGTGCAAAACAAGTCGAACTGAGGATTGATCTTTTAGTATTGTTACGTTTTATTAAACATTGATAAATAATGTTAAATATTGTTGAATCTTGTTACAGCTAGCGAACGAACCCGAGCGTGGCATAGGAATGCGCAACGATTCGACGCCTAAACCACGTGAAGCGGTGACGTCACTGTCAAGTGAACAGCCGAGACACGTCAGCTCGGGCAACAAGGCGAAGAACCACAGTGCCGTATCGGCTTCGTCTGTGTCCCGGAGTAGGGCCGTGACTGTCGGGCTGGTCGTGTCGCTTGCTGTCGGCATCTCCCTCTTTATCGTGGTGATTGCGTTGGTTGGTAAGCGTCACTACGACAGCTGGCGGCTGAGCGACTACACCGCCGTCAGACACCTCATTGACGGCATGAACGACTGACGAGTCGGATGCTTCGCCTTAGTATCGACACTGTTGCAACGAAACATTACATTCGTAGGCACTTATGACCCGATTGGAATAGTTCGTCTGAACAGGCTTACATAAACACTGCCTATACTGGTAGCTTTGACGAATGTTTGGTTTTCAGTTGCATCGAAAATATTTGAAAATTGTGGACACGTTTGTTTTGAAAGGCTTCGTTGACCTACTACCATTAGAACACAACGTGCTGCTTTCGTTTAAAAACTGACAAGTACTTATGTGGCACCTCCGAAGGCAATTTTTCTGTTCGCAAGTGGAAAGTAGGCTATAATTATTACATTACGAATGTATTCGATGCAAATTTATCAGCTTCGTGCAGCAATAAATGTCCAAATTAATAACAAGCCTGGTCTCTTATGCATAGTAGTCACCGTTCTCACGATGGCTGGCAGCGGTCGTAACAATATGCCCCCCAGCGTCGTGCTGGACGGGTCACTGTGTTAAAATGCTTGATTCCCGTCTCCCCAACAAGTCCTGTTCTCTAAGCTGAGCCAATGTATAGAACCCCTGGCGGCAAGAGAAAGAGATATGAAGAAATTCCTGAAAAATGTCCCACCAACTGGGAGGACCAGACCGCCGACCGTCCAGTTTGGCGCCGCAGAACTCGCCAGGCAACGGTCTGCTTTGAGACAGACCGCCCACTGAATGAGGCGGAGAAACGACAGAAGAGAAAGAGGGGGGGGGCACCAAGAGCAAACTTACTTCCACCCGGAACTTCCTGCCAAGATCTGCAGAGCAAGACTCGGGCTCCTGATTCCTCAGGACACTGGGCAGACCCTTGGCAGGTCTTCGTTTAGAGGGTGATGATGATGAGCCGATGTAGTTGGTTTAAAACACTTCCACTCGAAGACTACTGTAGCGTTTTCAACCTGAGTTGAAAACAGCTTCCTTGAGAGCCATCGTGTTAGTGAGTACTACTCTACCCTGGCATATATTCCACGCCAAGTATTGAAGAGCTTCGTCCCACTTGCTGCCTTGGTCTCGTGGTTCCAGGAGCCAAGCGCCCTCCTGCTCTACTTCAAAGAGCGATTCAGAGAACATAACTGGTTGCGAGTAACGTCACTGGTTAACAACTTAGCACAGCAACTGACAAATGCATATTTGAACAAGTCGATCTGCCTGCAGTACTGATGTACTCAGCAGCCCTTGCTCGAGAGGATGGAAAACACTCTAGAGCATGTTGAATCTAGGTTGAAAACGCTACAGTAAAAAATGGTTCAAAATACCATGGTTACCTTCAAAGCACTAAGCTAGTAAGTTCAAGGCATACTGGTACAAAAAAGTATATATATATATATATATATATATATATATATATATATATATATATATATATATATATATATATATATATATATATATATATATATATATATATATACATAATATATATACGTATATACATATTATATATATATATATATATATATATATATATATATATATATATATATATGTATTTTGAACCTTGGTACTGTAGCGTTTTCAAAATAGATTCAACATACTCTAGAATAAGAATCATAGTTATGTTAGTAAAATGTCTTATCATGCTTATATTGTCATTCTTGTCAAATAAATAAAAATAAGATAAATGCATATATATATATATATATATATATATATATATATATATATAAGCAGGCTTAGCATCTATCTCGAATTCAGTTTTACTTGTATAAAAAAGTATCTGATGCTTTACTCTATTAAATAGTATAATAATTGTCTAATCCATAATGGTAGAACACATCTAGCAATCTGTGCAACCCATTAGCCGATGGAAGTGGTAGCACAATGATTAAAAATTGTATCATCACAGTGATGTGAACGTGATGCTTGTCCAAATCCTATTAAGTCGCGTAGCGTACACATAATTATTTTAAAAACCGTTTTGCAATGTCTTACATTTTAATGTTGAATAAATAATTTTTTAATAAACCAATCAAATATCATTTTAAACAAATTGCTTGATTTCAGGGCTTTGAATGTTAATTACATGAATAGGTATTATATAAACAGAGGCCACCACCTGACACTTCACTGTGTACACTCTGATTACATAACCATAGAATGTAGACCAATTGAGGGTTTACCTTTCAAACATAAGTAGACCAATTGGCGTATAGCTGACAGTTTGGCTATTTACACAGCGTAGACGAAATGGATGTATACCAAGTAACCAGGTAACCTTAATGCTGAGTATGTTGTTGTTGTGGTGTGGTTGTCTGTCGTGTAGTTGTTCCTCACATTACCATAATCAACAGTGATGCCCTGGAAGAGGTTCAGGATTTTGCATACCTGAGAAGCAAAATTACAACAGATGGAGACGGCAGAAGATGCCATGGCTAGAATCACAAAGGCAAACCAGACTTTCGCTATGCTGCTGTCCTTCTGGAAATCCAAGCAACTGAGATTGAAAACAAAACTTAGACTGTAAGACAGTAACGTTCAGCCACGCTGCGATTATTACGCGAAGACTATTCATTCACATATCCACATCTGTATGTAGCCAGGTATTCGTTCATACAGCTGGAGCAACGTGGGGTGAACGAAATTACCAAAGCTTCGAGACGGCAGCAAGATGATTCGAACCCGGTTTCTATCGACTGAGAGTCCGACGTTCTCACCATTACGCCATCGTCACCCGCATCCTGCTGTCTGTCAAATCGTGTCAACAGTTTTCAAACGTCAGTGTTATTATGCTAACGTTGTGATTTTTTTTACGTATCAGTAAGCATCATTGTTAGTACTCTTTGTTCACTTGATAATTGATTAAATAGTTGCTGATTAGGGTCGGGCACGCGTTATCATGGATGCAAACATTTGGTCGACGATTATAACTCGGTCCCTGGACCTTGGCTGCTAAAAGTTCTAATTCCTAAAAACCCTCCAGGGGTTGACAACAGAGACGGGCTGATACGGGCATAGACGGGCAGAGACGGGCTGAGACGGACGGAGACGGGCAGAGACAGGCAGAGACGGGCTGAGATGGACGGAGATGGGCATATATACTCGGCGAATTGACTTGATCGATGTAAGTCGGACAATTGATCCGAGTAACCATCTGTCGCTGTCTGTATTGTCTGCATAACCACTTTGTGAGAATGTCCACATTTGTGTGAAGATTCATACTTTTCCTTCCTGTTGTATCCAAATCGATATCGCGTCAACTTAGGCAACATACGTTACGTGGCAGTTTTAACAACAATCATTAAAGCCAGCTTCTCTGTCGCAGTCCTGCTCCGACGACGTCAGCTTAGGAGCCTCAATATCCTGCTCTGTGCGAAAGGTAAGTACTTAAACCTGCCCTTAAAACCCGCCTCCCCAATTCGTTGAGACTCTAGACCACCGATAATTAGGTTCGCGACGGGCTAAACAGACAGAGGTGGATATCTGAACGAATAGTCTTCGCGCAGTAATTGCTGCGTATAAAAATGAAATTCGGAAATTCACTGAATAAGTCTGCATAGGCAAACGTATTGAGCATTGTTAGCGTAAATACTAATTGAAAATAAGCATGACACTGTGAACGTGTCTTATAGTATTCGTAATATGTTCTTCATCGTGGAACCCTTTATAAATGGGTATTGCCAATTTTTACCGCACTGCTTTAGTTGTTGTCATATTCCAATGTTCCTTATTGACAGCCCTTTCCTTACAGTTGTTGTATCCCTCTCCCCCTTTCTCACACCCCTTTCTCACATCTCACATCACGCAGTCCTCCCATCTTAACTGTGGTCTTTTCCTTTTCTTACGGCCTCGCTGTTTCATTACATCTGCTCTATTCGAGAGTCGGTCTTCCTCCATCATCATCAAGTGACCTGCCCACATCATCCGGCTTCTTACTATTCCTCCCATTAAGCTGAGCTGCATCCCAACCTCTTACCTCGGGATATACATCCTCCTTCTACCCACCCCATTTTTCCTGCAATTCTCCGGAGACATTTTGTTCTCGGAAACTGGCAGTTTTCGCACTAGTCTCACCAAAGGCGATTTCTACGTAGATGGACCGCCCTGCTCAGCTGACCTTCCTGATGCTGGTGTTGTTTTCGCTGGTCAGTCCGCTGGTCAGCAAATCAACGGACGTTGGTTGTGCCGCGGTCGAGAAGTTCGATGAGGCGCTGGACAGTGCTATTGAACCGGCCACAGTCATTCGAGAGTACCCCGACGTCTACTCAGCCTCCGACTGCTTCATGAAGTGTTGTTCGCTCGAGCAAGGTAAGCGTGACGCAAGAACACGAAATAATGTATCTTTGTGATCCGTGGCTGACACGCTGACATTAAACACATGAATTGTGTATTGCTTAATTTTACCCGAAATATCTATGAGTACACTGTCTACGTATGAATTACCCTTGAACACACGCGCACGCAGACGCGCGCGCGTACGCACACATACACGCATGCACACACGCACACACGCACACACGCACACACGCACACACGCACACACGCACGCACAGTCAATGGTGTCAACGGTTGGGTGGCAATAATAAAGTTTGTGTTGATGATGATGAAGATGACATGACGATGATATGACGACGATGACATTGTCATTTCACAATATAGTAATGTCAATAATGTGCATTATATTCGACATTCAGACGACTGTAATACGGCCTCATTCATCCAGTACGACGATCAGACCGTGTGCGTCGTTGCCCGCTGTACTCCGTTCGAGAACTGCGTCTGGGCGCCATATCAAGACGCCGTCTCTGCGTCCATTGAGCGAAATACTGCGTCGATAAACGCTACGGGCGACACGGACAAAAGTGACGCCGACAGCAAGCGAGAACTCGGTGACGTAACATCCGACTATGGCACAGACGGTAGCGGAAGTGACGAGCCTATTATCGACGCGGATATACAGGGCGATGACGATCTTCTAACACAATGGACCGATACAATACCATCGACAAAACGCATAGATGATGATGACGCATCACGCAGCGGTAACTCTGAATTTGATGACGCACTCGGAGCGATCTTTGATGACGAAACCGGATCTGAGAACGACCACGGAACCGGAAGTGTGCCCTTCATGCCAGAAGGGAATGCCCACGCACACGACAAACGGCCGAAGTCGGCTTGGCACGTAGTTTTCAACAAGCCTCTCGTGCCAATAGTGTCTTGCATTGTTGTTATCTTCTTCCTCGCTGTGATTGTCTTTCTCTTCCGCTATACGCTAGGATTGCGTGATAGAGCTGTGTACAAGCCACTCATTGACCGCTTCACTACGGTGTCTTACAGCGACTAGCGTGTGCACTTTGGATGAACGTTCGTTTAACGAAATGCAACATTGACAAATATCTGATAAGGACGGGGTATACATATATGAACAATTGTTGAACTCTCGATGAACCAATGGCTTCCTTGCCCCCATGTCATCTGGAACTTGTGGCTTTGGGTGGCAACTCTGTTAAATTCTTGTTAGACACAGCATAAGGCCACGTTAAAATGATAATCTCTTGACAATACTGGTTGCTTTATCTATAAGCTGATCTCTTTACGAGGAGATTTCTTTGTAGGACCGAGGAAACTAGAGTATTGAGTCAATGTTTGCTGCTAATACTTCGAAATGTGCCTATTCACTATTGCCGTCTCGTTATCTCAAATTATTGTATTTTATTGCAACATATTAAAATATACATGAATGCGAACATCTACTGCTTTATTGTGTATCCCGCCATTACATGTGTCCGCTCCCCCCCCCATTTGCATCCGGGTCTTAGAAGGGTCGTCTCAAAACGGTTATAACACAGTTGGACACAGCAATTGATATTAAAGTCTGCCTTTAAAATAAGCATAAGCCAACTCACGGCGATTACAAGTATAACTAAAGTGATAGATTAACTTGAGAGGAGAGGTTACAAACACTTCACTCTCTACAGACCTCACTTTACCCTTGGACACTTAACATTCTGCATGCTAACTAAAACTAATGAGAAGAGAGATTAACCAGCAGCTCACTATCTTTGACAGTTTGCCTCTAGTTATCAGCTTCTGACAAACCCAAGAAGTATTTGAATTTCACAGGTAGTTTTCGATGCCTGCTAGAGCGTTAAACGTCGTCCGTTTGTTTTATGCAGGACTTCAACGCATAACGTGTTTCGACAGTGTCAGTTGTCGAATCACTCGATTCTGTCTGTATGCTGTCAAAATCATTGACGTCGCTATACACGTGTAATGGAAGAGGATGTGTTGCATCATAACGCTTGAAGTGCGATACGTTTAGAGTTATTGTGTACGTTCCTCTCTTCGCTGTCACCATGCTGCCCTTACGTCGAATTACTTGCAGTGGTTTCGGGTCGAACGGTGTTGAAAGTTTGTTTCTGTGATGTTGTCGAACGAGAACAGTATCTCCAACTTGCAGTTGAGATCACTTTGCATTACGCCCTTTGTCGCAGTAGGCTTTTATTTTTGTTTTGTTCTCCATATCTTCATATTTGAGTTTTTCTTGTGATTCGTGGGTGCGAATCTATTCTATGATAGTTCCGGTAGTGTGACACGCAGTTTTATTCCGTTCAATGCTTCGGCTGGAGATATACTGGTAGTGGAGTGTGGTGCAGTTCGGTAATGGCGGAGGAAGGTATACAGTTCCTGTTTCCAATTTCGTTGTTCGACGTGTGCCGCTCTGGTTGCTTTCATCAATGGAGCCATGAAGCGCTCTACTTCACCATTAGCCTGTGGTCAAATTGGAGTTGTCTTTATGTGGTGGAATGATGAGAGAATTTCTCGAATTATGTACCATTGAACGGAGGATCGTTGTAAGATTTTACCATTTCCGGAATTCCCTGTCGTGCGAAGATGCTATCCAATTTTGGAATGACGGCTGTTGCAGCTGTAGACGTGATTATTTCCACTTCTGGAAATCTCCTGTAGTCGTCCATAACAACGAGAAGGTATTCGCCAATAGGAATTGGGCCTAAGAAGTCAAGCGAGACATTCTTCCACGGCGCGGAAGGAAGTGTTGTTGCGATCGTTGGTGCAGGGTTGATTGGACCGCTAGTAGCTGCTCCCGCAGTATCCCGAAGTGTCAGGTCAAAGTTCAAGGTCACTCTGTTGAGATGATTGTGGATTCGGGCGCATCTGTGAACATCTTCGAATTTGCCACATTCCAGAGACTACGAGATAAACCACCATTGCAGTCATCACCAACTCGCGTTTATCCGTATGGCTCTGACACACCTTTGCCTGTCATAGGAACTGCCAACCGTGATGCTGACAGCATCTTTGGTGTGTATTTGCTTACACTGGTTGCAGCAAAAACATATTCATGGTCATTTGAAAGAGACTGTACAAAGTCTGCTGTCACAGTATTGGCAGCGTGATTTGTCGAGATTTGTTCCTTGATGAACGACATACAGTGTAGAAATTACCATTTTTTCAAATTAATTGCACCTTTTTCCACGTGCAGAACACCCAGAGTGGTGTGATAGTTGATTTCTACAGTAGTTGCAAATGTTCTGCTTGTCTAGCATGTTTGCTGTTTTCAGCGTTAGATCGATGATATGAACTGCGTCGATGTTGCTGACCTCCTCTGTAGCAGCGACGGCTGGTTCGGTGGCTCCCTCTAGCGATTGGCGGTGTGACAAAATTGATTCCGTGAGCAGTCTTTGTATGTGCTTCGACTTCAGCAGCTTGTTTTTCTCTCACTTAGAGGGTTCGATCAGCTGCTATTAGCTGAGCAAGGTTAAGATCTTCCCTGAGTGCACGGCAGCGGAGAGACTGAGAATAACTCGCATATATTACCTGATGTGCAATCTCTTTGTCTGTGTTCGCAAAATCGCATGATTTCTCCAGTTGGTGTAGTCATAGCCGTGTTGTGTAGCTGTAAATTGTTTCCGTTTCTCCCTGTGTAGCTTGACGAAACTAGTATATTTCGTAAGCACTGCTTGTCTTCGGACTAATGTATGCCGTTAGCGCTTTTGACGTAGTTTGGTAGACGTTGACGTCATCTGTGGCTTCTTGTACAGTCAGTGTGTCGAATATCACGTCTATTTCGTGTCCCGCGTAGTGGAGTAATAATGCACGCATGCGCACTGGGTCTGAAATATTCGTGGCTGTCGTCAAACTGTTAAATCTGGATAACCATTTTTTCCAACGTGGTCCGACATTTCCATCTGTTCGTAAATCGACGTGTGGGAAGGATGGTAGAGCCATAATGGTTGCGTGAGTGTCGTGTACTGTTGAAGACACAGTCGTGGTCATGTCGCCATTGTTGTGTCGGTCATTGACACGTTACTTACTTCGTCGCCAGATGTTGTGTCTTGTTATCTCAAATGACTGTGTTCTATTGCAACATATTAAAATAGATGTGCAATCTCTTCAGAAGGGTCGTCTCAAAACGATTATAACACAGCAACTATGCGACGTATTTTCTCATTTCACACTGACATGATGTGTCAGATATTTGATTCTTGAATGATGTTCACAACATTATCTCACCTCTGTTAATATATTGTGTAATTAATGAATACTTAATCAGTATTGATGAAAAACCTGGAGGAATTGCGTTGAAGTTTGTGTTCGGAAACCGAACTGAGTGTAGATTCATTAACCAACTTGGCTGGACGACATTTTGTGAACATGTTATGAGCCATTTATTGGGCAGAATCATAATACGAACCATTCGTTGTTTGACGCAAATTGTTGGTAAATGAAATGTTTCGTTCATGTGATGAGCCAATACAATGACTTGTTTTTGCTTTATTAAACGTGTTATATTTGTATTTTTGTCTACCAAGGAGTGTCCAACTAATATAGATCCAAGCTCGAAAATACTCTAGCCACGCATCACCTGCGGCAAAAGCCCGCCATACACATACCGACTTTTAGTCGCCAACAGTTTGTCTGCCGACCGATTTTTCTGAAGCCAGATGTCCACAAAAAGTGTTGCCAACTGTTGGTGGAAAACATACACATAACGACTATATTTGAGTTGGCAAAAACGTATTAGCCAACATGTTGACAACTGAAGAATCGGTATGTATGTGCATCGCAGGCTTAACGTAGAGCCATGAGCTGTGTATCGGAAGAAGAATAAGGTAACTGTATTAGTGTTATCTGGGGGATTCACTACTAAGCCCAGTTTGACCAAATAAAAACGTAGCAGTGACTTACGCACAATTACCAACATTTTCACGTAGACAGATTCTTACGTATTTGCGCGACCTTTGAAATCACAAGCTGTGTCAGAATGACGTCATTCGTATGCAACTAAACAATCATGGCATGTGGGTTCGATTCAAAGTTATCAGTGATAATGTACAGATTATTACTCAGCTTAAATAATAACAGTGGGTATGAATCACCTTGAATAAAAACTGTTAAAAATATTTTATATGAACGTGGTCTTTCTAACGTTTGGCACTTTCCTAATGTCGTCAATTACAAATGGCTTAATAATTGTCTTAAAATCAGACTTCATGACGAATATATTCAAACATGGTCATCAAATGTATTTCACAATGATAAATATATTACCTATATAATATTTAAAGAAGTATTCAAGTTTGAATCATAGTTGACATTGTTACCGGAGAGATTAAGAATTCTTTTCACTCAATTTAGGCTGGGTAACACAACACTGCCCATTGAAACAGGCAGATGGTTCAATATTGGTAGAAATGAAAGGTATTGTACTTTGTGTAATGGAAATGAGATTGGGGATGAATTTCATATATTGTTTCAATATGACACTTTAAGAGACCAAAGATATAGATTTCTGAAAAGATATTTTATTAATCACCCTAATTCTTTTAAGTTCTCTGTGTTGTTTCATATTCATAGTTTAAATAAACTAATAAGAATGTGTAAGTTAATCAAAATAATAATTGGTAAGTTTAACTACCATTGACTGTTCTTATTATTTTTAAATGTTTCGAGTACTTTCAAGTACTCTTTGTATTGTATATTTATCTCATACACCATTATATGGTATTAGAGAATTAAAAAACTTAAAAAACACGTTACCCTAGCAATAAAATGCACTAAACTATAATAGTGACGACATCATTAATCCATATACATCTATGAACATATACAAGCATAGTAATTCCTGACAATACGGCATTACCACATACTTGTTTTTAGTGTATTTGGGGTGTATGTAAGAGACATTTCATGATCCCAGATATTAGAGGCAAACCAATTTTCTTGTGCACATATTTTTGTGTACTCACATGTTATTTCATTTAGCTTTAACTACACATTTGCACTGAAAGAAAGTTAATTAATTCATGGTCGTCCATCGGCCCACCTGTGTTATCAGTACGTTGAAGCAATGCGGATTACAGGAAGACATGTTTTATAGCTGTCAACCTAGCTAGGATCCAGGCGCCACAAGCCGTGAAGTCACCCCTACCCCAAAGTTAATAATGTTTTTTTAGAGGATGGTGGCCCATCTGATTCAATTTTGCTTTCTGTGTTGCTTATCATCAACACGTGCGTACACTGCTTTCCAACAGGAAATCTCATTGGCTGATGCACAACTGCTGACCAATCACTGACCGCGTTTCATAGTACCGGTAAAATTAACTGAGGCTTTCGTTTTGCAATACACACAAATACATTATGTGTCTCATTTTCGTAAAAGGCTACGTTTTGTTTCTTAATTTTCATGGCAAAGGATTACGAAAATATGCGTGAGATTTCAGACTTTTGCCATGAGACCGTGGCATTTAATGCAAAAACGTTTGTCTGACGGTTTATGCGTTGAGTTGATAGGTCTGATTTATATTCTACACGTTGTGAGTCAGAAATCGAGTTCGCCATAAGTATGGCGTCTGCAGCTCCGGAAGGGCACGAGATCTTCCGCAACCACGACACCGAGGCCGGGCGTGCTGGTGCGGCGCCACCAGTACTTCCGGTTCTTCTTGTATAAGGAGTTGCAGCTGGTGTAGCCTGGAAAACAACGCTTATCAAATAATAACACAAAACGCGATTTAGAAATACACTGACCTTGCACGTTATGGAATTGTGCGATCATGATATTATTGTTCTAGTTTTCTTCGTAAATACCATTGATTTATCTTTATTTCCATCAGCTGTGAAATATATCAAATTTTGGCTGATCTGAGTCGTACTCGAGTCGCACGTCTACAAGAGTTGATATTTGACTTGAGACTCCAGCATTTGGGACTTGGACTCTTACCTACTTGGGATTTGTCAACCAAAGGTTTGAGACTTGAGAAGTCAATTCGATGCTAGATACTTCAGCAAGACCTTAAACTAAGTAATACAGCGTGCGTGCGTGCGTGCGTGCGTGCGTGCGTGCGTGCGTGCGTGCGTGCGTGCGATAATATTGAGCCCATATTTACTTCAGAAAAACACAATACTCTCTACAATGATGACAGCTTAATGCATGTTACGTGCGTTCCTTGACCTTAGTGAAGCAGTACGTCGATATCGTTTACCTGTGTACTTGATTACGAAGTTGTAGGTGCGAGACTTGACGACGGGTTCCGTGTCACCGTCGTAGAGGCCCTGGTAGCCGAGGTAGGGCCTCGTTGTCAGGGCAACGAGCCGCTCTAGGGATATATAGTTTTCGTTCGGCGGGTAAGTATCCCGGACCGTCTGAGCAACAATATCATAAATATTTGTCAAGTGATGGTAATAAAAATGCTAATTAAAAAAACAATCCATAGCGCCTATTTGCTCAGGAACCCGAACTCACAGGCGCACCACAGCAGACTCGCTAAGCATGATATCATGACCGGGGCGTCCGGAGAAATTTTTCCAGGGAGGGGCAAGAAATGTTGGGACATAATAAAGCATAGGCATAGTAAATAAATATAATATAATATATATATATATATATATATATATATATATATATATATATATATATATATATATATATATATATATATATATATATATATATATATATATATATATATATATATATATTAGTTATATAGGTTAACATACACCTTGAACTCACGAATATACAACATTCCAGAGACGGTCGATGGCGTAAGGTGGAGTTACGAAAAAAATAGTGATGATTTTGTGCGGAGTTACAGTGAGGTTTGTTATATATATTAAAAAATCTACCCAGTCAGGCAACATAAAATCTGAAATGAAATCATATTGCGATTATGCAATTTGGCGCAACGTATAGCTATAATCCAAACACAACACTGTCGCCAGTGTTAGTTCGAAATAGACGTATATGCATGTTAGCAGCAAATTTGTATCTCAATGTAGGCATATGTCAAATAAGGCAAATATAGCTATGAATTGTAAATTAGTTCGCCCGACCTGTAAAACGAGAAGCATCTGCTTGGTGTATGTCGGGACTTCGTCACTTCCGGTCAGATGACCTTCGAAGAAGAGGAATTGGTTCAGTGGGTAACTCTCTTTTATTCGCATTGATGCGTGCCGTGGTGGTGACTGTTTCTGCCAACATTACTAGGATCACCTTCTAGTGACAAAGTCTCCAAATATTCAGGTATTCGATAACAAAACTACGTGCATAAGGACAGAGGAGGATTTAACGACATTATTACAGTGGCGCAGCATCGGTATCAGCAAAGTTAGAGGTGACAATACTGGCACAAGCCAATACCACAACAATGTTGAATTAGTTGTGTATACGTACACAGCAACCGGTTTTCCCTGGATTTATGCATTGTGCCCCATACCTTTGATGTTCGTTTTGAGAACGACTTCATCACGGAATGCTACCAGCGTCAGTTGCTTTATGGTCAGGTCCTTTTCCTGTTAATCGAATATATTATGACATTATAATAACCGAGTCTTACTTTACTACGTAATTGTTCATCTTCAGCCTGATGCTGGTGGTTACACTTTGACTTGAGGTCATTTGAGTTGCATCCATTGTTGATGCATAACCAAGAACCATTATGGGGGTATATTGCTAAAAATAACCTATATTGGTTTATGCATTTACTCGGGAAGATTTCCACAGTCGGCGAGGTAAGCAAAACACTATCTACCTTCATCATTACGCACACTGTTAACCTCTGCAAACTTGGGAATGTGTGCCGATTTTATGGACACAATTTACCAGAAATAATATGTAATCAAACACCCCGTCGAGCGCTAGGAACAGGAAGGGCAACACACCTATGACAAGTAAATGAGCACGAATGGCGAGACATCACCTTAACCGTGTGCATAACGAATTGTAACGTGGGCAGAATCTCCGTGTAAAAATGATCCCACGTCTTTCCGATGTTCGCCAGTAGTTCTACTGAAACGACAATGATGCAAGATTGGAATTTTGTACCTACAGGCATTATTTTACTTTTAACACCTAATATGCAGGCATTATTTTACTTTCAACACCCAATATACTAAGCCAACTTAACCACCATGCGCACATATCCAATTATACAATAATTATTAATAATATATATATATATATATATATATATATATATATATATATATATATATATATATATATATATATATATATATATATATATATATATATATATATATATATATATATATATATATATATATATATATATATATATATATATATATATATATATATATATATATATATATATATATATATATGTGCATTAAATAATATCATAACAACGCTTTAAGATGGTTTCTACCAACGGGATCCTCTACAGATGTCGTTGATAGTAACACACATGAAAGTTAATTAAAATGTTGTAGGTGAAGTGTTATGATGACTCTAAATAATGGTGGCTTCTTCTACGTTCATACTTTGTTTGACATACGTTTTTGTTACGCATTCAGCTGCCAGATCCAGCGCTTCGAGTGGGTTTCTTGCTTTTTTGTTACGTTCGAGTATTAGGTGAAATAGTTACAGTATTAATAATAATATTATAATAAAAAATAAAATAACAAAATACAAGCTGTTCAGATACGCTTAAAATACAACATTGACAAAAATAATTATTATGATAACATTCATAAATCAATACAATAGTGATGTTTACATATATGTAAGAGTTATACATGTAAATTGTATTACCCAAGTTACTACATATACTAAAATAATATATAATGCCACGTTTAAATATAATGTGTAAAGAAAAAACACAGTAGCAACTATACCAGAAGAAATAAAACAACTGAATACAAAAGGTATTTAAGACTAGTGGTACGAAAACTGCTTTAAGATCTATAAGAATAGTTGATGTAATGTAATTAAGGTGCAAAATAGCAAAGATTATAATTATAAACTGCGAACCTTCGTTCTGTTCTTTGGACACACTGTTATGAAGTATCTGCATGCCGCTTCTCAGTAGGTGATTCTGCACAATGCACAATCTTATAATCGCAGTTACCATTGTAGTCGTAGTAGTAATAATAGTAGCAGTAGTAGTAGTAGTAGTAGTAGTAGTAGTAGTAGTAGTAGTAGTAGTAGTAGTAGTAGTAGTAGTAGCAGTAGTAGTAGCAGTAGCAGTAGCAGTAGTAGTAGCAGTAGCAGTAGCAGTAGCAGTAGTACTTTCAATCGAGAGAATCAAGGTTCAAATAATATTGCTGCCGCCTCGAAGCTTGGGCAATTTTGTTCACTCCAATTTGCCTCAGTTCTCTGAATGAACATGTCTTCCAGGGAGTGAAGTGTAAAACGCTTTGAGCAGTCCCAACGATAGGACACCGCGCTGTATAAGAACCTACATTTACCTGTAGCAGCAAATAAGAATGGCAGCATTCAGTAATACCTGTGTACAGAATGTCTCGCTGCTCGTCTATCTATAATTAACAAGGGCGGATCTAGGCTTGTTGACTTGAGGGGGGTCTCAGTCAGTCGTAGTCATATGGGACGACACATGTTAGTTCTACGTACAGAAGGGTTAATATTAGCCGGCTGCTAATACTTGACACTAGTTCCGATGTACACCTATATATATTGTTCTTTATTTTTATATTTTATATTTGCTACGGACACAGGGAGGTCTAAGACCCCCCTCCATGGCCTAGACCCCCTGGATCCGCTGTTGGTAAAATGCATGGCGCAGTGACCGGGTTATCTAATTTAATCAATCGTTTCTCGCACGGCATACACTTTGTATATACCTGTTATGACACTAACCTTATAGTAGTCATATATAAACGATCCCAGGTCAGACCTCGCCATTTTCCTGTCAACATAAAAAGAACTCCCACATTTTTCGATCTCAAGGTACATTTAAATCAACAATGTTATACTTTCCATCAGAAATAAACCAATACATAATTCAGTGAGCAACGTTGCCTTTCAACTTCAAATGTGAAAATGTATTGGTTTGTCATTTGTTGCAATAAAGCAACGTGTGTGTGTGTGTGTGTGCGTGCGTGCGTGCGTGCGTGCGTGCGTGCGTGCGTGCGTGCGTGCGTGCGTGCGATAACTAGCATATTTTAATTCATCGCCAAATCGTGTATTGTCGCAGTTATTAAGAGGTGAAAGATTAATATAGTAACACGTTTTTTTAAGGATTGGATGTTATTGTTAACCAACCGAGATCATATAACTATTAATAAATTCAGTGTCGCAATGTAGTTCAGTTCAGAAATTCAATTTAAATTAGGGCATACAGGCTTCCGCACTGACACTGTCGACCATATATATTGGCTGATTGCAGTAATTGCTAAGTGGACTACAACTACTTTTCTACGGTCATTTCGGGGATACTGAACCATGACGTCATCATTGTCAGTTGGCTGACAAAAATCTTGTGAGGTAGACAAAAAGAAACAGATAGAAATATATATTTTTGTTATGTAATAACAATATTATATTTAAGGTTGTAATATATGGATATGTGTTTTGTTATAGATACCTTTGGCTGGCATTGTTAATGTCATTATTATTATTGTTATTAGTATTATTACTATCATTATTATTATTATTATTAATAGTAGTAGTAGTATGAGTATTGTCAATATCCGACTTTCCTGCCAACTAGAAAAGTCATCGTCCAGATTATCTGACGGTTTTTTACCTGATGTGTTCGTGTATGGGTGTCACGTCGAGCGAAGAGACAGAGGTCGATCGGAACAGGGACAAGATAGCTTGCTGAATGCTATGTAGAGAATACAAAACTATACAATCCAAAATTGTTATTATTGGTGTCCAACAAATCAACTGCCATAGCGTTGCTATATTAGTATAACAATTAGATATTTGCAAAAATAATTAAGGTAACGTAGCCAACATACACGACACAGCTGCGATGCCACTATATATAAAATGGCTTTATACTGTTCCACTCTCCATTTATCGTGACAGCGCTGATAACTGGCGACAACGGAACACTCGAATGACTAACAGGACAACGATATATGTTTGTTTCTATGTTGGTTTGCCACGGCAGCTGTGTGGTGAGATGGTGCTCCGATGGCTTTTCGCACTATTGGAGTAGGAGGTAACATGCTATTGGATACAGTTGGTGCATAAACATAATATATCCGATGGAAGAAGGTGAGTGCACCGATTTGCCGTCTTTGTGCTGGTGGTTGAATGTCATCCCTGCTCAGGTAAGTCTCTGGTATAGCTATACTTTTGACAGTTCTCTGGACGATATTAAGTCTGCCTACCAATCTTATTGAGGCTGCCATCCAAACAGATGTGACATATTCCATCTCGGATCTCATTATGCTACGATTGCGCTGATGGCTACAACTATGACAACGAAGACAAACTAACAGCGTCATCAAAACTAATTGCTGTGGTGACAGATCATGGCAGCACCGCCAAACGTTCGCAGTGGTTATACATTGATCACGTCAAATCTGGCATATAGGACCACCTCATCAACTGACTCATACCTGGTTTAGGTGCTGCCAAACACATTACAAAGAATACTGGGAGATCACAGAAAACGTTTCGGGTCAAATATAATATCGGAAGCACCAACAATTAGACAGTATCCAACAAAATGTACGAAAGTTATGTTTTCAGATTTCAAGTCGTATTTCAGTCAGGACGTTTGCTGAAAAAAAGTATATTATTACTATTATTATTAGTATTACTATTATTATCCGTAGCAACAGCAGCAACAGCAGCAGTGAATGTGATGACGTAATAAGATGTGAATGACGTAACACGTGCAATTCCTTTATGTTCGGATCTGGAACGGGTATTTCCGTACTCTCCACCTAGCTCATGCGGGCGCCGTTGCTATGACAGACGTGCCACACCGTGGGTCTGGAACAAGCCAAGACCAACAGAATTGCCGTACGAACATACCTAGTCCAGTCCTTCAAACTGCACGACAGCGACGCGTAGCGGGGAAATGCAGCAAACGGCTCGCGAATCATCGCCACAGCGGGGAAGTCGAACTCGTTCAGGTTGATGCTGGACAGGGCCAGAATCGACGAGCTGACAAGGGAATCTGTCGACAGCATCCGTCGTGCCATGGCTGCCGTCATTAGATGCACATGTCTCTTCGTTTCAACTGCACTTATTAAACGCCGCCCTCGAACGATATCATTATCGACGTGAGCAGATAATCGGCTCTGGAGATAAAGATGTTTGCGTTTAGCTCCGATAGCCTATCGTCTTTAAGTGCAACTACCGGAGGTGTGCTTTGGCTGGACGACATTTTGGACTGTCGCAGTATGTGTCCGGGTGATTAACAACCGATATCTGCTGTAATAGGTGTTAACGCCACGTTGACCTAAACGAATCAATGGCTCAACCAATAGGTACTCTTGTTTGGTTTCCTAAACTACCTCTGTTGGGTGCCGTTACACAGTAGTTAGAACATCGAAAACACGCAGTCCTCTCGCCGCCGTTTCGAAGACAGTGATTGACATATTTGAACAAAGAGTCTACGCGCAGTAATAGCAGCGTGGCTGACTGCTTCCCAGAGAAGTCGAGTTGGTGTTGGAATGAACAGGTCTGCCAGGGGGTGAAGTGTAAAGCGCTTTGAACAATCCCAAGGAATGGATACCACGCTATATAACGAAGAAATAAGATTTACTGAACTCTTGTAGATATATAAATGTAGACAGTAGATGGCACACAAGCCACCGTAGACATACACGAGAAAGTACTCATCATCACAGAGGGTGATAAATGAATGGAACAAACTGCCAAATGATTGTGTTAATGCTAGTAGTGTGAATATGTTTAAAAATAAAATGCACAGATATCTGATAAGGGCGGTGTCCATCTCCCATCTTTGTCGTGGCTTGCCTCGGTTTCTTTCTCCTGCCAGTAACCCCTCCACTGTAGTCTTTCTCCTGCCAGTAACCCCTCCACTGTAGTCTTTTCCAATCCTTTGGCCAAAAGTGCACAGCACATTTCGTTGTGCACTGTATAAGTAATTCACTCAATACCAACACATGGGTAAGGTGCGCTATCCAGGGTTGGATTCACATTCTCTTTATATCCACATTACATTTTTTATTGTAAACACCCCTGATTCTATTTTTAGAGATATGCGGTGTAAAAATAAATTTGATTTGATTTGATTTAGTACCCGTGCCTGGCAACCATATGTAGTTACCGGGAATGCTCGCAACACCTTTAGTTTCATCAATTTACCTTCCATAGGTATTGCATATAATTCAACAATTGCATTGCCGTTGCTAGCCTTTACCGAATGTCCGATGTTCCATCCACAATCAACGTAAACAGAAGCGTAAAAGATCATAGACACTGAAAAACACCACGAATAAATCTCAACATCTTCCGCGGCTTCATTATGCCCACGTCTTTATGGGGTATCGTGGTAAACATGTTTCGGAGTCAGAACGTATAATACAACACGGAGACGTATCAGAACAGGATTTTCAGAAGATGAACATGTACAATTGTCAAACATCGACTGCTGAATATGGTGAGTAGTGCTGGAAGGAAGGAAGGAGCAAGGAGCAAAGCCGACGTCGAGAAGCAAGGGACTGGTTCGTCTGCTGTAGTGTTGCTTGCTTCACGAGGATGAGGACGATGACGAGATGGACCTTCTTCTCTTCCCTCTGCAAACCAAGGATAACGTAGTTTTAGAGAGATAGACAGAGAGAGAGAGATAGAGAGAGAGAGAGAGATATATAGAGAGAGAGAGAGTGAGAGAGAGAGAGAGAGAGAGATAGAGAGAGAGAGAGAGAGAGAGAGAGAGAAAGAGAGAGAGAGAGAGATTTAACAAGATTTAACAAGATTTGCCATCCAAGCCCAGATGGCAAGTGGACAAGGAAGCCATTGGCTTATCGAGAGTCCAACAATGTTCATCTACTTATAGCCCGCCCTCCTGAGATATGTGTCAACCTTGTTTTTAAACATATTCACGCTGCTAGCAGTTACACAATCTGTAGACAATTTGTTCCATTCATTTATTGTCCTCTGTGAGAACGAGTGCTTCCTGATGTCCAATCTACATTGATCCTTTACTAATTTTACCTCATGTCCTCTAGTTCTGCTATCCTTCTTGAGTGAGAAAAACATATTTCTATCAATATTTTCATACCCATTCAATATCTTAAAAACTTCAATCTGATCTCCTCTTAACCTCCTTGTCTCTAGAGTTGTTAAACCACATTCTTTCAGGCGTTCTTCATAACTAAGGTCTCTCAGTTCTGGAATCATTTTAGTTGCTCTCCTTTGTATGCGTTCAAGCGTATCTATATCCTTCTTACGATATGGTCTCCATGCTTGTATACAGTATTCTAAATGAGGTCTAACTATTGCTTTATAAAGAGGTATAATTAACTTTTTTCCCTTGTATATTATGTTTCTTCTAATCAATCCAAGAATTTGATTACCCTTTGAAGCTGCAATACCACACTGCTCTGAAACTTTCATATCAGCGCTTATTGTAACTCCTAAGTCCTTTTCTTTTACAGTAGTACCCAGAACAGTATCTCCCATTTTATAGTTTACATTCAAGTTCCTATGTCCTGTATGTAGGCATTTACATTTCCCAAAATTGAACAACATCTGCCATTTCTCAGACCATTTCACTAATCTGTCTAGATCGTTTTGTAAATGTTGTTTATCACCATCAGTATTAACCTTTCTAAACAGTTTTGTGTCATCCGCAAATTTCAGTACGTTACTTGTTATACTGTCGTCCAAGTCATTGATATAAATTAAGAATAATATAGGTCCTAATACTGATCCTTGAGGTACCCCACTCAACACCGATTTCCAATTTGAAACTTCTCCATCTACTACAACTCGTTGTCTTCTGTCAGTCAGCCATTGTTCTATCCAGTCAGTTATGCTATCCCCGATACCATGGGCTTTTAATTTAAGTAGTAATCTTTGATGTGGCACTTTGTCAAAAGCTTTCTGAAAATCTAAGTAGAGAGAGAGAGTCTGACACACATACATACAAAGACAGACAAAGAGCAGGGTTGGGAGAGAAAAATCTCATAGAGGACTGTGTATACGCGTGCGTGCGTGCGTGCATGTGCTCGCTTCATGCAAGTCTTTATATGGAGTGAAGCTGTTATACCGACCCACCAATACTGCATCATCAATTCGACAAGAGTACATTAACTAGAATGACCACATAATAGGACGCCCGAGCATGCGACGTTGACATACGTTGATGCGTACCTGCCGAGTCGCTGCCTGTGTTGTTCTTGTCTGATAAATTTCTGCAATTCCACCAACTCCTCCGCTTCCTTGATTTCCTTTTCCCGTTCCTTCTCCTCCGTTTCAATCTGTAAACTGTCACAGGCACACCACCATTACGTCACAGGCGGAGTGACATCAAACGCTGACGTCATATCACGTGGTTGTGTCTCAGCACTAAATATTGTGCTTATGATATGTGGACTGCCGTTGGATTAATGTTTTAACAAGATTTAACAAGATTGCCATCCCAAACAACACGTTCCAGAGGGCAAATGGACAAGGAAGCCATTGGTATATCGAGAGCCCAACAATTTTATCATATATATGTAGCCCGCCCTTATCAGA
Source organism: Lamellibrachia columna (assembly GCA_963662155.1). NCBI lineage: Eukaryota > Metazoa > Annelida > Polychaeta > Sabellida > Siboglinidae > Lamellibrachia > Lamellibrachia columna. Next base: position 11,835,766 of record OY759270.1, read on the forward strand.
TATATGTCAGTTATATTTTAAAACATATTCACACTACTAGCATTAACACAATCATTTGACAGTTTGTTCCATTTATTTATCACCCTCTGTGAGAACGAGTATTTTCTCCTGTCCAACCTACACTGTTCCTTCACAAATGCTGCTTTGTGTCCTCTGGTTCTACTGCCTTCTTTAAGTTTGAAAAACATATTCCTATCAATAACCTTATAACCGTTCACTGGTTTAAACACTTATATTTGGTCTCCTCTTAGTCTCCTGGTCTCTAGTGTTGTCAAACCACATTCTAATAAACGGCTTTCATAACTAATGTCTCTCAATTCTGGTATAATTTTAGTTGCTCATCGGTGTATTCTTTCTAGCTTGTCTATGTCTTTCTTACGATATGGCCTCCATGCTTGCATACAATATTCCAAATGTGGTATAACTATTGCTTTGTACAGGGGTATAATTAGCTGTATCTTCTTATATGTTATAGTTATCCTAATTAGTCCATGAATATGATTTCCTTTTGAAGCAGCAATCCCACATTGCTCAGAAACTTTCATGTCACCACTAAATGTTACTCCTAAGTCATTTTCTTGTGTGGTTCTACCTAGTACAGCACCCCCCCCCCATTTTATATTCTTCGTCCATGTTTCCATGTCCTATGTGTACACATTTAAATTTCCCAAAATGTAATAACATTTGCCCTTTTTCTGACCATTTAACTAATTTGAAATAATTAAAATATTATAACTGCACGCATGCTCGTGTGTATGCCCAGTGACGCGCATATGCACAGGCATCCATAGTAAAACGCATTTCCATGTCCTATGTGTATGCATTTATATTTCATAAAATTTAATAACATTTGCCATTTTTTTGACCATTTAATTAATTTATCTATATCATCCTGTAAACTTTGTTTATCGGTATCATTTGTAACCTTTCTGAATACTTTTGTGTCATCTGCAAATTTCAGTACTTTGCTAGATATGTCATCCTCCAAACAGATTTCCAGTTTGAAATCTCACCATCTACTATTACATTCTGTCTGTGTGTAAGCCACTTTTCTATCCAGTTGATTACATCATTACCTATTGCGTGGGCTTTTAGTTTAAGTAACAGTCTTTGATGTGGCTCTTTATCGAAAGCTTTCTGAAAATCTAAGTAGACAACATCCACTGGTGACCCGTCATCTACCCACTTTATAATTTCTTCCAAAAAACATAAGAGATTGGTTAGACATGGCCTTGCTTTTAGAAAGCCATGTTGAGAGGTATTTATTAATTTATGTTTTACAAAGAATGTGGTCTCTAATTAATGTTTCGAGTAATTTACGTACAACTGATGTTAAACTCACTGGTCTGTAATTTTCTGGCTTGTTCCTCTTAATTTTCTTTGCTATAATTTCAGGAGTTACAAATAACTGCCCATAATGATCTGATTTATCGCCCACAATTTAGTAACTGGAACTGGAAGTGAGCTGGTATCTCCTGTGGTAAAAACTGAGCTGAAATACTCATTCAAGACCTCTGCCATTTGAAACCCGTCTTAAATTATGTTTCCACTGTTGTTTTCCAGTGGTCCGACCTTATTTCGAACTTCCTGTTTACTCCTTACATAAGCATAGAAACTCTCGCTCTCATTTTTTATATTACCTGCCATTTTTTTTCAAAGGTTCTTTTGGATTTTCTAATTTCAGTTGTAGCTAGATTAAGTGCCTCTTTGTAGTTTGTGTAGTATTCTATATTTCCAGAGTGTGTATATACCCCCACAGTATCTGTTTGCAAGCAATTTTTCTAATAGCCTCTTTTGACAGGTGTTTCTTCCTGGACCTTTTCCCTTGTTTTCTTAATGGAACAAATTTCTCAATAATGTCCTCGATTTCATCTTTTAAACAAGTCCAACATTCTGTTGCCTTCTTGTTCTTCAGCAAGTTATTCCAATTTATATTTGCTAGATATGTTCTCATCTCTTTATATTTGCCTTTGTTGAAGTTCCTCCTCCATTGTTTTTTTATATGTATTCCCTGTTTTTTACTTTTATATTAAAATGGATTTGCTTATTATCACTTGAACCCAAAGGTTCGTATACTTTAACATTGTCAACTAATTCATTTTGAGAAGACAAAATTAAATCTAACACATTCCTACATCTAGTTGGTTCCAAGATATGTTGAGCAAGGAAACAATCCTGTGTTAGAGGTAGAAACTGATAGTCGTCACCCCAGCACTCTAATGATTTCCATTGTACGTGGCCATGATTCAAATCACCCATTATAACACATTCCCCCTTGCTCACCTCCCTTATGGCTTTTTGTAATTTTACATCTTCCTCTTGTCCTATGTTAGGACTATGATAAACTACTCCTATTGTTAATGTTGAGTTCTTGGTAACTATGTTACAACAAATTGCTTCCTCACAGTCTGCTTCACTTTTCAGTGTTATTTCATATGCTTGGATAGATTCTTTAATATATAAAATTACTCCACCTCCCCTTCTTTCACGTCTATCCTTCCTAAACATTACATAACCTGTCAGTGTTAACTCAGCATCTACTATATCTTTATTTGCCCATGATTCTGTGATACCTATACCATAATGTCTACCTCACTTGTTTATTTGCCCATGATTCTGTGATACCTATACCATAATGTCTACCTCACTTGTTTATTTGCCCATGATTCTATGATACCTATACCATAATGTCTACCTCACTTGTTTATTTGCCCATGATTCTGTGATACCTATACCATAATGTCTACCTCACGTGTTTATTTGCCCATGATTCTGTGATACCTATACCATAATGTCTACCTCACTTGTTTATTTGCCCATGATTCTATTATACCTATACCATAATGTCTACCTCACTTGTTTATTTGCCAATGATTCTATGATACCTATACCATAATGTCTACCTCACTTGTTTATTTGCCCATGATTCTATGATACCTATACCATAATGTCTACCTCACTTGTTTATTTGCCCATGATTCTGTGATACCTATACCATAATGTCTACCTCACGTGTTTATTTACTGTGCTCCTCTTTTGCAGCATTCGTAGATGTAGTTAGCTGGATTATTTGACATAAGGACTGGTGTTAACTAATTGTAAACACATCTGAGTCAAATCACATGTACATAATGGCAAACGTAATCTGAAGCCGACTATGGATTCCAGATAAAATAACCAGTGGTGTACGTAGGACACATCTCGTAAAGGGGTGGACACATCTCGTAAAGGGGTGGGCACATCTCGTAAAGGGGGCAAGAGTGTGGAGGGTGTGTTCAAATTCAGTATAAAAAATTCTTATTCTAAAGCCAAAGGGGCCATAACCCAACGGCCCCCTAAATACGTAAATTGGTCCCCTTGAATAAAACTGCTTCAATAAAACATGTTGAGCTAACAAAAGTAGTGCATCGACTCCAAATTCTGAAGGGCTTTTATAAGGGCTGTAAAAAGGAAACATTACAAGCACTAGACATAAATGTGTTGATACAAAGATTAACCGATATATACATAATTATATATAGTGTATGTAGAACCGTTTGGAACACAGAGAGGCGGCAGGTGAATTAAGTGGAGAATTATGGTTTATAAATACAACTGTTTACAAAATGCACAAGTTAAACGCAATAAACCGGGGATTAGTTATATTCAAGGTGACCAATTGTGGACGCCAAAACTGGTCCCCCGGGCCGATTTTTGCTTCAGACCAAGTTTATCGTGACAGATCCCGCTAAATAAAGTCGCGGACTACAGAATTAGCCGTTTAGTGGAATAAAATGATTGGGAAGGAATGCCATATTCCCGCTGTGATAAATGCGCCCTAAGTGTAATGACATCCGCTGGTTAGTAGAATCAGGCACACAAAAAACGGTATGTTGTAGCGGAAAATAACATGTTTACCAGTAAAACTTTTTTTACTATAAATCTGTGTTTTTACACTAGAAACGATACAATGGTCAGGTAAAACGGTAGAACATTACACAAACGGAATACTATTGATTGTATACGTTGCAATGCGGACGAGCCAAGTAAGGAGCGGCGGTAATATTCTGGACTCTCGATAAGCCAATGGCTTCCTTGTCCACTTGCCATCTGGAACTTGTTGTTTGGGGTGGCAATCTTGTTAAATCTTGTTAAATAATGGTTCGTCGATCGAGAGGACGGTTTTTCGATTCCACCTCCGCCGTTTCGAAGTTTGGGCAATTTCGTTCATCCCACTTTGCCGGTGTCTTTCGGAAGAGACAGCAAAAGCCGTTGGTCCCTTCTATATGGTGCATATGCCAGGGGAAGTAAAAGATCCCGCGCGGGGAAACAGAAAAAACCTGTGATTGATTGTGACTTTCGCCTATCTAAAAAAATGAACTAAATGTCGTAGTTACTGTGCATTATTTCAGTATAGACGAAATACGACTCAAATAGTTGATGTACATTTAATTCCACGTCATTCTGAGTCCATTTCGCCCATAAATGCCCTTAAATGAATAAGCCATTTAATAGAATAAAGTAGCTCTGGCCAGAAGTTATTCTATTAAGCGCGGTCTACCGTCGCACATAGACCTGCAGCTGGTTAGAATGCGTGTATACGGTACACCTGCTGTAGTTCAGAGTACGTTTACATGTTGTAATCTTATCGAAATCCACCGGGAGTACGTATGTATGAATGTTTGCATGTTACGCTACTCCTCTTAGACGCTTTGCATCTCGGGCGTCAAACTTTCAGGGATTCATCTACGGTCACACGGTCGGGTCGTTTCACTTTTAGTTTCGACGATACTCATCCCGCGATAACCCATTCTCAAGAACAATCGAACTACCCTTTGTAGTTATTACGTACAACTGTCCGCAACGCTACGCGAGCAATTACGCAAGCAAGGCGTTGCTACATAAAAGCAAGGCGTTGCTACATAAAAGCAAGGCGTTGCTACACGTTACTATGACTGCCAGTATTACATCGCAAATTGGAAAGAAGTGTTGGAAAGAAACAATCAAGATATTGACTGGCAGAAATAAGTGCCAAGTCATAGATGGAGAGTTCTGTCATACTGTTGTGTATCCTGAAATTTTTGTGTGAGCTTTTTGTGAGTAATATTAGTAACTAGCCGAATTTCCCGGTATTGCACAAAAGAAAAGGCTACCGCTGCAAGAGCAGATGATTCCCTGCACTACCCAGTCCAGTTTGTGTAGGACACTGCCAATAGCAATCACAACGTCATGCTCCCAAAATCATGTACATCTGCCGAAGGAACTTATGTGGATGCTCGGAACAATCGTAATAAACACGCGTAGCGTTACGCACAATTGTACGTAACTCCTGTTGTTCCGAGTTACGCAGTCTACGTTAAAGTCCATATAGGTTGCTCCGTAATATACCCTCCACGGGGGGATTTTTATAAAATATATATTTTAATATATATTCATGCCTACACAAGTTCAACACACACGTGCGAAACTGACGGAAATATGAGGGAACATACACATTATAGACATACAGATATACAGACAGAATAAATTACGTTATAGAAGTACCAGGCAAGATAAACTCACGCTCTGTTGTAGAGCCGCAGGGAAACAATACCAAGTGCGAACATCACGGCAATAGTACCAAGCAGCGCAAGAAGCAGAATGTTGTTCTGCTGGTGAGCTATAAGTGTGCCGGAAAACTCAACGTGTACCATGATGCTACTGCAAGAACAAGATTTAGCAAGATTTTAACAAGAGTGAAGTGTCAGGCAACACAGTTCAGAGGACAATGACGTCATGATGTTTTATTTGTGCATCGTCAGCTCTCGTGAAACATCTATCAATTCATATTCTTCTTCCTCCTCCTATATTCCGTCTAGACTCAACGTGTTGAGCGGGCGAACAGGAACTATTTAATGTATATTCACACATATAATTTATATTCACATCATTTATTACAATCATTTGTCATCCTTTGCGAAAATGAACGCTTTCCTATAAAAATTATATCCAATCGGCACTGCTATTTTGTTCTGTATTGTAGCAGCACGATTTTCCTTAAATAAAAAGACCAAAGGCACGCCACGAATTTCCAATGTTGGAATACGTAATGGACCATGTGGGGTTAGACCACAATTAGTCTTCCCACTGGCTGTCGTAATATTGTTTCTTTGGCTTCTTGGTAAATTTTTCGTATGATTTTACTTAAACTTCTACAGCACGTTGAACGTCAGTTAACTTACTCCATGTGTGAAGTTCGTGAAAAAACATTTGTTATTTCTTCAGAAAATGAATTGATTTCGTGGTGTTGATGCATCGATCTAAATAATAACAAGTGAGAGAAACAACACGTGCCTCGACCGTGGCGACTCGAGTCCATCTTCCGCCTTCACGTACAGCAAGTATGCCTTGTTCGATGGATTAGACGCCACTCGGATTTTACCGGTCGTTCTCTCGATTAAGAACACCCTAGATCGCCATAACACTATACCCATTAGCGTTGTCTTCACCCCATTAGCGTTGTCTTCACCCCATATTGAGGCATTTAGTTTATAGCAACGGCAAACCCTGCATACATCTACATACATGAATGCATGCATGCATGCATGCATACATACATACATACATGTACACACACGCGTTTGGTGTGTGACCTCCTGGTTTTACATTAAAAAGGCTTTGGGCACATTAGTACACATACAGATAGACATGCGCGCACGCACGCACGCACGCACACACACACACACACACACACACACACACACACACACACACACACACACACACACACACACAAACACGCACGCACGCACGCACGCACGCACGCACGCAAGCACACACACACACACACACACACACACACACACACACACACACACACCAAATCCAGCATTTTAATTTTTAATAAATACATAAATAAATATTACACCATATCTTATTAAAACATACTCGAGGCTAAAATTAAGTAAATAATATCAGGTGCAGGGTGGCGACGATGACGATGGTGTAAAGTGATACTTACACGTTCCTGTTCATAATGGCGTATGTGATATTACTAAATCCATCGTTGTCGGTGGCCTACGGGAAAACTAAATAAATCAGTGACTTTTTCACATTGCAACAATTAGGGAAGACAGACCCTTTAAAATAAAAATTCGAAGTTGTTATTTTTTAGTTTTCCGTTCATGTGTCGCTGTTTTGATTTCGACGTTAACAACTTCAAACACGTCAACAACATAAAATATGTAAAGTTAAGTAACATCCGCAGTCGATTTAATATAAAAAATATTTTTGTTCAAATCATTGAAAGAATTTACTTTAGTCGTTTGATCTGGTAAGGCTCAAAATACTGGATATCCAAAATGGTAAACACTTTGCGGGTTAATGCCAATCATGGGCGTGACTTCCATCCTCTCGCCGATCACATGCCAAAGTTACGAAATTTCACCAAGGGTGAAATTCGTGAGTTTTCAGCGTTTCCATGTTCGCTTCACTTAATGTTTGACCAAACATTAAGTAATTTAATAGTTTGTCTGATAATTTCACACACAAAACTACATACAAAAGTTGCCCAAACGAGCTAGCATGTTGCGGAGGTAACTTTAATTGAGGAGGGACCTTTAGAGATCATATGCAACGGCCGTATACATTTACTTGTTTTCACTCGTTCTGGATAGAACTGTATCCTCTTTTTCATATTCAGTCATGACATTGTAAAAAGCGACATTAATTTAGTCATAAAACGGGGGATATACCTAAATTCCCGAAGGCACTTTCCGAAACCAGTTTGTGGATTTTTGCCGGTAGATGTCGGGCCGCTTGACATCATTTTGGCCAAACAAACCAGTTTCGCCTACACTGGTTCATAGGCACCTAACTTTTAGCAAGATTTAGATATGTCGAACGACGGCGATTCTGACGGTGCGACTGACATAAACGTATCGGTTTAAGTCATTCTGTACATGTACGAGTCGACAACGCGGTCACAGTCACAAAACCGAAGTTAGTAGCGACAGCGAGTTGTGTCAAACAAGGTCTGATATATCGGCCGAAGCCTTCGGATTCACGCCGCAGTAAACAAATGCCCGGGATCAAAAACCTCAAAAAAAAATAACGTAAATGTAAATGTATTTACAATAGTGTTGTTTTGGTACCATGCGTATTTATCTATAGTTTTTATTTATTTATTTTTAACAACTGTCGCCGAGTCTAGCCTAGGCTTAGAAGTTGGATCAGAGGCCTACTTTGTCTTTGCGTTACTCGGTGGCTTGATTAAGAATATTGGAACACGTGGGGAAATATGTGGACACTGTATGATTTTACTGCCGAAATATCTTGATATATGCTATTTTAACAACTGTGTCGGTCTAACTTTTGAGTAGAGCTTTCACCTTTGCATTGGCATGCCCTTTGCGATTTTGTCGTAGCACAGTAGTACACAAAGTGTCTCTCGGTCTACGCTAGCTATTACTTAAAATCTATATAATTATGTTGCAGTATCTTAATAGTTTTCAAATAATGAAATTGATGTCACACACAAATTCATTGTTTTTTGCCCCACTGCAACGTATAAGCTTTTAAATTACGCAGATGTTCTGACGCCAGACTAACGTCACACGCCGACTCCGTACGGACATTGCCGAGCGAAATGTCAAATCGCTTTATTGAAGCGTTTATTGAAGATTACGCAATAACATTATTTAATGCATTCAAACTACTAATACAACTGTTTGTTATTATATATCACGATTTCTGGAATATTTGCATATGATCTTTAAGACGCAGTGCAATATAACCTAGCACAGACAGAATATTAGTGATACAGAATACACTAGTTGAAGTAAGCATAATCGATCGATATAAATCACAAGTGTACACTTCTCCTCACAAAGACCTTCCAGCAGCACGTAGGGGAAGGCAGTGTTAGTTGAGCCACTGGGTTAATTGGGCCACCCACGTTTCCCAGGAAACTACACCAGCGACAGTTACATGGTACCACCCAGTGATTGTGTATGTTATGAGAACACTATTGACGCACAACAAGTGCTATTTGTCACAACGGTCAGAAAATGTTAAAATATGTTTTTTGGTGTTTTTCGAAACTTTTTGTGACTGTGATTAATCTCTGCTGGTGTGTAAACTAACAATGTATATTACCAGACTTTGTTGTCTGTGCACTTACAAATGGTTTAACTGTGCACAGGGAAGAAGATTGTTTACGTCACTGCGCGCATTGATAAGAAGTTAATTTAAAAAGCTGTTGAGCCACACAAGGCCCAAGTGAGGGTTATTTGACCAGCGGCTAAAGAACGAAGACGAGTGTTCTTTAACGCCAAAATACATCAAGGAATTCATTTTTCCGAGCACATTGGGACTTCGGATAGTGACAACGCAACATATTAGCAGTTAGTTATACCGGTTACGATTGGCCTATAAGTCTATATTAATTAAGTGTGTCAACGTATTAAAAAAGCGTGTAGGCTTGTCAGAGACGTGTTGTACCCATTGGGTAGATGTGTTGGCTGAGTAATTATTAAATTTTAGTACAAGACCTATGTAAAGTATAAAAATAGAGCATTTACCTAACTTACGCTACACTGTGGCTCAGCTTACCCCACACCAAGTGTTAGTTTAGCCACCTTACCAACCCTATTTGAATCAGGCGCATATAATTATCTATGCCTACGAGATATATATTATCTTGTATAAAATGGTCTACTAATAATCACATATTGTGTAAAAACAGCTTTGAGTTATGAATACAATTGTGCTCTAGATATCACAAAAAGAATGAAAAATGGCTACTACTAAAAACTACCTTCCCCTACTGGACGCAACCTCCATTTTTGTTTTTTGGTGCACGCATCCGGGTCTTTCCGCATCCGGGTTCTTTCAGCTGGTGACGCTCCTGCTTCGCCTGCTGCATTTTTTCTTTTTTTTCATGGTCTTCTGACGGAAAGCCACATCCACTATGAGATGATGTGGTTAACAGCCTCATGCAGCCAGCTAGGCAGAGGTGTCGGAAGATACATCAAGTCTACCTCTCTTGGACGGTCTCATTGGCGCTGGAGTTGCAGGTGGAGCTGGAGGAGAAGATGAAGCCGATACTGCGATTGCACGAACTCATCACTGGCCAGTGAACTCCTCGGGGATGACTGGAGGCTGGCCATCCATCTGTCTCCGTTCGTTCATCTTCACCATTTCTTGTCGCGGTCCCGTTGATCAATTCTACCCCTTCTGAAGTTTACGATTGTATCCTTTCTTGGCTGCGAAATCAGTCTTCTTATTCTCCGCGCGTATGACGTTCTTGTGGGTTGTCAGGAGATTAGACAGAAGTGTGATATTTACATTTTGTGACAATTAAAGAAAAAAATTATACAAAACAAGCAATTTAAAAAATTGCATGTTTTGTATAATGTTTGTCTTCTGCGTCCGTGATTATTTATATTCTTCGTCTAATTAATCAAATTAAATAAACTTTTTGTTTTCAATTTTGTCTGGTGTATAGAACCACATATATCAAAGTGCTGTTGTATAATATGGCGGAACGTCCATGACGATGTTTTTCATCTCACATCGACGTTCTTTAGATAAATATAAAAAATAGGTAAATTGTTTTGGGCAATCGTTTTCCACACTGAGTGAGATATGCTTGGTTTAATTTTTAGGACTGGTATTATATACATGTTATTCTTGTTTCGTTTGTAGCGGTGTAAAGTAAATAGTCACGGACGTTCTGAAAAAAATTACCCATCCAAAAAACATAATAAAATCTTAACGATAATTTTCAACTTTTACATACGCATAGATTGTGACAATGTGATTTTGACATAAAGAATAATGGGCGCAAAGCAATCGAGACAAGTCTTCTGTTTACTATGACACTGACAGTAATTAAAAAACCAAAACGAAATTCGATAAAAATATAAATGTTCAGATAAATAAGTATTACGCATGATCACAAAGTTTAATATGTCAGTGACACAAAGGAAGTGCTTACACACATCCATGGAGGACTGTAATCAAATCGTGAGCCGTGGAAAGCATTTTAAGCGGTTTTCTCCAATTGATGCAATGTTAAAAAGTCACTGAAAGAAATACGGCCTACTTATAATAGCTGACGTCGTACAAAAGTTTCTGAACTACACAACCAATCTCACGACGTAGCCGGTTTCTTAACATTTTGCGTGAATTGTATAGCTATACATCCATGCAAGGTTTACAAAAAAATTCAACGTCCAAGTAATTATTTGACTTCATCATATGTATTTCATTTTTTTTTACATATAACTGTATTTATATGCATTTAAATATTTTTATTGGAATATCAAGAATTAGCGAGAATCGATTGGCTCTTGAGATTGCAATAACATTGCATTTAACGATTTATTGTCACAAAGGTACTAATAACGTAAGTAGTAGATATAGGTATATCTACTACTTACGTAGTTGATTACAATGCACTCTTACTCGTGTCGATTATTAAAATGCTTAGATAAGTCACACATTTGCCATCTACGAACATAACACAATGGGTAAAGACAGCTCCCTTATGCTTAGTTACCTTTACAATTCCGATTAACTGGTGGGCCCGCATGGTTGGGAAACTGAAGCTGTACGTGGTCTCCTCAAACACTGGGTCGAATTCGTTCAAGTCCAGTATGTCAATAACCACACGCACACGGTCAGTCTGAAATATTCCGGCTAACGGTAATACCCAACAAAACTACGCAAAAGTAGCATAAGAAGACAGCGCTACCGATTACTTTTAACGGATCTGAAGTGCATGTTGCCCGTGGCACACAGGTTTTCGTGCCCGCCCGCCCGCCCGCCCGCCCGCCCGCCCGCCCGCCCGCCCGCCCGCCCGCCCGCCCGCCCGCCCGCCCGCCCGCCCGCCCGCCCGCCCGCCCGCCCGCCCGCCCGCCCGCCCGCCCGCCCGCCCGCCCGCCCGCCCGCCCGCCCGCCCGCCCGCCCGCCCGCCCGCACGCCCGCACGCCCGCCTGCTCGCACGCACGCACACTCGCACGCACGCACTCTCATAAGCACACACACACACACACACACACACACACACACACACACACACACACACACACACACACACACACACACACACACACACACACACACACACACACACACACACTCACAAGCACACACACACAGACACGCACACGCACGCGCGCACGCACGCACGCACGCACGCACGCACGCACGCACGCACGCACGCACACACACACACACACACACACACACACACACACGCACACACACACACAAACACAAACAAACCTGTACACATACACAAACGGCACTTACAAACGTGCCTTCAACCAGTTGTACGTAAAAATCATACTGAGTCCTCCTTTCAAAGTCCAGCTCTTTAGTCACGCCAATAGCAGCCCTGTGACAAAATACACGTCACGGTAATCTGGAAATTGTATTTTAAAATCACAACATTTAAATAAGCATTAATGGGAAACAAAAGTCATGGTTTTTGGTCGATGTTTTACGTAATATAAACCGCCATCTTTTGGCGCGCGTGCGTTGTTTCTGCGATTGTTGGAAGTTTACGTTTGACGTACGAACATTTGATTTACCATAAAAACCACTAACCTTTATATACTGGGTATTTCGAAAAAATAAAGGCGTTACGTTTCATTCGTGGGGTCGTAGATTAATCCCTGAAAGTTTGGCGCCCGAGGTGCAAGCCGTCTAGGAGGAAAACGTGAACAAACATACAAACATACGCTAGCTCGATTATAGATTATTACTATATAGCTTACGTTTTTGTGTTGATAGTAAAATCAATAACCCGCTGCGGCGACTCAATGGAATACCTCGCAGTGGCTCCCTGCAACGGATAACAAAACTCAACAAGCACACAGGAGGCACTTACGAACGCACGTATGCACGCGGGCCCGCACGTGCGTGCTCGCGCGCGCGCGCGCACACACACACACACGCAGGCCAAAATATGTCCGGCTTCTTTAACGGGCGCATGTGCTATCGTGAAAGGTGCGCGGTAGGGGAAATGACGTCATTATAATCTAACACCATACCCAATCTGCGGCAGAGTACATTTAACAGCATGGTGTGTCGCAGTCACGTCAAAACTTTGAGGACAGCTATGCGGATTTTGCTGAAATGTTGGCAAAGAAGGTAGGTAACTCGCCTGTGTGGCGTTTTATGGCACGTGAGCATTGTCAAATATGACAGTAGTAGTTTTTGCTAAAAACTGACATCATAAGATCTAAGTTCCTTCGTGTTTCTATGGTGAACGAATGTGTTTTGCGATGGTATTGCGGTCCGTTGGTGCAATTGTTAATGTGGCCTCACCACACTCGATACGGCCAGGGTCATTACGATCGTGCCGACGGGCGTGTTCTCGACGAGTTTGATCACAATCTCCTCGCTCTCAAACGCCTGACGACGCACTCGGCTCCGTCGGAAGTGCACAATCGCGGACTCACTGCGTCGCTTGTTCGTCTCCTTGGTCGCCTGTCGAGGAAATATATCAACTTAAATAAGATCGGTTTACACAAACGATGTGTGCACCAACAATTGATCGCCTGTCGAGGAAATATATCAACTTAAATCAACTTAATATCAACTTAAATAAGGTCGGTTTACACAAACGATGTGTGCAACAACAACTGGTCGAATGACACTGGTGATGATGCGAAGCTCAATTATGTGTGCCTATAGAGACAGAGCGGGAGAGGGGATATACATCAAATTAGCACTTTGTAGTCGCTCACCAGTACAAGAGCAGAAAATTCCTCGTCCAATGTACAATATTTCGTCATCTCCATGTGGCCAGTTTCTCTGTCCATGCGAAGACAGTCAACGAAGCTGCCTGGGACGAAATATCCACATGTAAAATTCATAATACAAATGTGTGGGCGTTTAACGCAGATCACGTAACTGGGCACAATCTTAGAAAAACACGCATAATGTTGCTAACAATTGTATGTATCTACTAACTCATTTTGTTGCGAGGTATGTAATCTCTGTCAAACGTCCATAGTTTCCTTCGGACAGACATACAGACAGATATACAGACAGACATACAGAGGTTGCTTAAACACTTTTTCTGATCTTCCCATATTAATCAGTGTTCGATCGAGACGCTGTCAAATATGCTAATTAGGCACTGCAAACTATTGAGTAATACAATATAGGTAAAGTACATAGGTAATTACAACACTTCTGACTTACCGTTAGCATAGTTATCTGCATAGATACTGTACGCTATTCTGGCGCCGATACCTTCGTCTTGGTCGTAGGCATGGATCGGCGGACTGACTCTCACATCGGAACCCTGCAAATGTAACGCAGCTGTCTTAACAGTACCCTAGTTGAGGGAGTTTGGATAAGCATCGTCCTTGAAGAGAGCAGGCGCACACATTGTACGTGCCCCAATCCTAAGTCACTACGGATATACGATTGTGTCTTCAGTCAGTAAGACATTTTCGTGCCCGTCGTTCGAACGAACCCCGCTCGAACGAACCCCATTTTGGAAAGCATTTTGTCTAGCTGTAACATTTTTCAGAAGTCATCCCAGAAATCCCCGACTGCTTGTGTACACTCGAACCTCCTTTTCAAAACCCCGAGGACGGGTCTACGTTTTGCATGGATATTAACTGTACACAGCCGACATGTTATAAATACTAATGACTTCAGTGTCGTTGTACATTCCCTTCAAGCTGAACTTGCCGGACGTGTCGACGCAGTGGCGTATCTGGGATCACGCAATGGGGGCTGCCAAAGGGGGCAAGCTTAGTCACCCGATAATTTACAATGTGGCTTAGGCCTATATACGAAATAATTTTTTTTTTAACCAAACAGGGGCATGACCCAATCCCCCCACCCAAATACGCCACGGCTTCGACGTACCAACATGGAGTCAAAACCGACTTCAGCAGTGTACTGGGCCTGCACGAAAGTTGGGTCCTGGTCGTCACCGTCCTCGATCGTCACAATAAGCGTCGCCTCCCCGGTCCTAGTCACGGCAGGACGGCCTAGCATAGCAGCGTAATGGTCCTACAGCCGAAATATTTAATAAGACAGGATTTAACAATATTGCCATCCAAGGTGAAATTCCCAGATGACACCCAAACAAGGAAATTATTGGCTTATCGAGAGTCCAACGATTATTCATCTATGTGTAACCCGTCCTTCTGAGATATTTATCGAGAGTCCAACGATTATTCATCTATGTGTAACCCGTCCTTCTGAGATATTTATCGAGAGTCCAACGATTGTTCATCTATGTGTAACCCGTCCTTCTGAGATATTTATCGAGAGTCCAACGATTGTTCATCTATGTGTAACCCGCCCTTCTGAGATATTTATCGAGAGTCCAACGATTGTTCATCTATGTGTAACCCGTCCTTCTGAGATATTTATCGAGAGTCCAACGATTGTTCATCTATGTGTAACCCGTCCTTCTGAGATATTTATCGAGAGTCCAACGATTGTTCATCTATGTGTAACCCGCCCTTCTGAGATATTTATCGAGAGTCCAACGATTGTTCATCTATGTGTAACCCGCCCTTCTGAGATATTTATCGATAGTCCAACGATTGTTCATCTATGTGTAACCCGCCCTTCTGAGATATTTATCGAGAGTCCAACGATTGTTCATCTATGTGTAACCCGCCCTTCTGAGATATTTATCGAGTCCTACGATTGTTCATCTATGTGTAACCCGCCCTTCTGAGATATTTATCGAGAGTCCAACGATTATTCATCTATGTGTAACCCGCCCTTCTGAGATATTTATCGAGAGTCCAACGATTGTTCATCTATGTGTAACCCGTCCTTCTGAGATATTTATCGAGAGTCCAACGATTGTTCATCTATGTGTAACCCGCCCTTCTAAGATATTTATCGAGAGTTCAACGATTATTCATATATGTGTAACCCGTCCTTCTGAGATATTTGTCAATCTCGTTTTTAAACATATTCATGCCTCTAGCATTTACACAATCTGTAGATAATGTGTTCCGTTCATTTAGCTTCCTATGTGAGAATGAGTAATTTCGTATACTCAATCTACACTGATCATTTACTAACGTTATTTCATGTCCCCTAGTTCTACTATCTTTCTTAAGTGAGAATAATTTTTTGCTATTAATATTTGCTTACCCATTTAATATGTTAAAAACATAAATTGGATCTTCTCTTCTTATTTTCGTTTTCAAACAACGATGACAAAATGACAAAGCATGATATACAACATGTAAAACATGATATACAACATGTAAAACATGATATACAACATGTAAAACGTGATATACAACATGTAAAACAGTGCAGCAGTACAAGAGCTAGTCGGCCCCGCCCCTTCTATGGTTACTACGAGGAAAAACAACACGTCTAGAACCTGTTCTATTTAGAAATGTAATTCGACCGTCAATCTCGGCATGAATATCAACCTTGGCGTTCACTACATTCGCAAACATATGTCAACAATTTCCAGCACATGTGGACAAAGCTGATATGTGATGGTCATGTGATGGGCATATAATTAACATATAATTAACATCCCTACTAAAAAAAGTTCGTGCAATGTAAACATGTTTTTCGCCCCGAAATATGAATAATAAACAGATCAAAGTATATTTTTAAATTGTGGTCCATTAAAACACATTTGAGCAGTAAATGTGTTAGGATAAATACGGTTTATATTATATAACATGATTTTTACGATAACACGATTAGACTTCGTGCCTTTACGCTGATATGGTAGCGACAAGGTATTGCAAAATTGTATCGGACCATTGGAGAAATAGATATGTGGTCGGTGACAGAGATCTCTAACCCAACCAACGTCGTAATTTGTAGCCAGGAATCCGGTACAATACAATTGTTGCATTTTATCTGGGGCTTTGTTTCATGTGAAATATTATTGAACATACTGTACATTGTTAAATGAAAAGTAACGTCGGCCAGAGTTATGCAGCAACACTTCGCTGCTCACCAGAGCTTCCAGAACGACGGAGAACGTCTTCTGCCGTTCGTAGTCGAGAGTGCGAGCTAAGACAACGACACAAGGAGGTGACTTGTTGCTCATCGAAACGAGGTGCTGAGAACAGATCGTCAAAGTATTTAACCACATTTAACAACATTTCGCAAGCAGTGGCGTATTTGGAGGTGCGAAAGAGCAGCCAAGCTTAGCCATCCATTAGTTTTCCATGCGGCCGTGTAGCGGCGCAACAACGAATTAATTCCTAAGTGTCACATGTCAGGTGACGCGGTGGCAATTGGCTTAACGATCTTGCAAACGTATTCAGCCAGCCTCTCTCAGTATAAGGTTAAATGTTTTAGACATAGTTATAGTCCGTATATAATATGCTTGCTTTGTTACTAAAAAGACACTCCGGTGGAGGGTAATAACGCAGAAGAAACGGATAACGTTATTTTTAAGATGATTTGCAGAAAGACGTTCACATGATGCAATTTCAGACAAATACCAATTACTTCGCCAGAAGATAAAATGTGACAAAACCGCAAAAAGATACCAATAGCAGTAAAAGGAATCATAACAAGAAGATGACAGTAATAAAGGATGATGAAGAAGAAACTAACAGTAGGACAAATGTAAGATTCCAGCGACACTAGTAGTAGACACGAAGATGAAGACGACAACGACCAACAACAACAACAACGACAACAACAACACGAAGCATACAATAGTAATGACACTACGAAGTCGACAATAATATCACGGATAGTGTGGCTACATTAAAACTGCATAAAGATGACAAGTACTGATGAAAACCTCACCCGGACTTCAAGAAAACATAGAAGAACAACAAGTAACACTAAATAAAATATGACATTTAACGAAGTGGAAGTGCTGCTTCAAGTGGTGACTATCATTTTATAACTATTGTACGTTTTACACTGCCAACAGTTCGTACGACAACGTGCTTCAGCTCAGCTAAAATGGTAGCCAATACCGACAACATTTCGTATTGCATAATTCAGTTGTACATACCGAGAATTTGCCAGCTCGGATGTGGCATGTGATGTTCATGTTATCTGGATCGACACCCAGTACCGTCACGTTTGACACCACGACTGAGCGTATATTGGCCAGCTGAAAGGGCACGCAAACGCCTATGCTATCGTAAATTTACAAAAGTATCGTTAACAAATATATATTAATAAAAGTGTCGTTTATAATCAGTAATAAATAGAACGAAGGCTAATAAATAATAGTGTTGTATACTATTGATATTGTGTATTGATGTTATGGCGCTTACACCTCTCTGTTCTTGTCACTGTAATTATCATCACTCGTATTGTTTTGTAAAACGCTTGGCGTTACTCCTCAAATCAACTGTCCGTCACGTCCTCGCTAGCATTAACCTACCATTAACAACAATAATCAATTAAACGTAAATATCGCTAAATGTGTCCTCTTTTACAATCAGTAATTGTTACAAAGAACACGAACACAATATGGTAAATATAATAATGCTGTCACTATTTTCATATTTTATTGTCGTTTCTTTCACTGCTACTTCTGTGTTTTATAAAAACGACTCTGCGGTATCACTAAAGCCAAATTCTCTCACCGGTCGTAGCACCGGATTATCAATCGAAGTGACCGGGGTTCTAGTCCACCTGCTGTCGTGTCGTAACAAGGGCAAATCCGTTCACCCCACATTGCTTTCAGAAGAGACACCGTATTTCTGGTGTCTATGCCAGGGGAAGTATAAGACCCCACACATGTGGTATATGTGTAACCTGTCGTGGACTTAATGACGGTCTCTGTCTAGCGAATGCACTCAGCTCGACAGTACTCACGTCACTTCATATGTTACTTACGCAGAGGCAAGAGTTGTAATGGAAGAAGAATTACCTCGTTCAACACGGCAGTGTAGACCGGCTGACTGAACGCTGGCGAGTCGTCATTCATGTCCGTTATGTGGACGGTAACGTTGACTGTGGCCTGTGTACAAAGTACTTCTAGCATTAGTCGTCACTCAGTGCTGCAAGACCTGTGTACCGAGACAGAGAGAGGGGGATATAGGGAGAGAGAGAGGGGGGGGGTTGAGAGGGAGAGTGGGGAAGAGAAGAGGGAAGGAGGGACGGAGGAGAGAGGGTGAGAGAGTTAGAGAGGGAGACAGGAAGACATGAAGACAGAGAGACAAACATAGACAGTACCCCAGCAGAGACGAACATACTTTCACACATATACAAAAAAAGACAGAGAGGCTGACAGAAAGAGAAAAACATAGTTAGTGATTCGGAGATACAGGCAGACAGACGGGTTCGTAGGAGCACCGTATTTCGAAGTGGACGTATGAATTGGAATTTCTTAAGATATGCATTAAGAAGTTATGTGCGCAATACGGTAGGGTGGTGGGGCACTCGTACCAACTGGTCATACACCAAACTTATGTGTCATATATGGCCATACAAGGGTTTCATGCAATATCAGAAGTATCTTGCTACGCCGGTGGAGTGTCGTTTCGTACTCTGTACTCGAGACATCTTAAATGCAGTTATACAATTTAAAAAACAATACATGCTTAACAGAACCACTCCGGGCAAGAACAATGTGATTCTCTTAAGCAGCTGATTCTCATAAGCGAATTTCCGAAGAAAACAAATTGACTCATAATGATGTGGTGGTGAATGCATGTTAAGCGATTTAGTTTTTCGTCCATGTACTGAATAATTGCACAGTAACCATACAATGTCTTAAATTGGCATTCTCGAAAGACAATCTTCTTAGATAGTGGAGAGTCGCAAGTTAGTTATATAAATCTGGCGAGAGTTTGTCCGCGTTGCAACGGCTACATTCGCCACTGTTTCAGTTAAATGTAATGTGTGACTGTTTTACCTGAACAATATATTGCTGTTCGCATTAAAAATACTGACCTATATTCAAAACGCCTTGGGGATGTCATTCAACTGCGAAGTCAGTTTCAAACATACTGAGCAGAGGACACTGTGTAAGAGCGAACACTTTTACATTTAATTTTATCGAAAGAACTAACACTTTCACATTTATCGAAAGAGCGAACACTTTCACAATTATCGAAAGAACTAACACATTCACATTTATCGAAAGAACGAACGCTTTCACATTTATCAAAAGGGCGAACACCTTCACGTGTATCGAAAAAGCGAACACTTTCATATTTATCGAAACTACCCACATGTTCCTACCTGCACAGTGCCAGCAATAAGACACGACAGTCTGAGAGTCTGCGACTTGTCCTCGCAATTATTGATGACAACTTCCCGAGCAAGTATCACTGCCTGGGTTCTGACATCGAATCCAATGTAATGATTCGGCTGATCAATACTGAAGTTGGCTCCAGAATCTGTCGCTTGCAGTGTCGCAAGAACATCGCCTATCATGCAGTCAGGATTGGAGTAATTTTATTCATAACGATAATGAAATGATAATGAACGTTTTCATTACATCATAATAATGATCGATTTAAAATTCATGTAATTATAAGGACAATAAGTTAACCAATCAATAATTGCAGCTCCCTGCCCGTTCACGCAGGGTAATGCTTCAACAAATTCCAGCAGTTTATTCCGATTTTTCTTAGTGACTGCACACTATAATGATTGCAAACTAACCACCAAAGGTATGAAAAACAGTCCGGTGTATTTGTCCTCGAGCAAATAATTTGAGAAGTACGGGTTAGTCGGGGGATAATTATTGTGTTACATAACAGTTACCACGCTTTTCTGTTTCATTCAAATAAATGTATGAAACTTGTACAGCCGACTTGTATATTCGAATGTTTTCCTTACGTGTTTTCCTGCCCATTGGTGGTTGGTCTAGTTGTTGGTCTAGTCTGTATGTTATGGTTACTACAGTTGTATGGTGGTTCGAGGTCTCATTCAACTAGCCAGCCGTTTTCGGAACATTATTGCCAAGCCGACATTTACATTGTAATGATAATAGTATTGATGGCTTGTAATGATAATAAAAAATTGTGTAGTCATATAATGATAATGAAACATTTAACTTTTATTTAATGATTATGGCAGTGGTATTGAATATTCCAATATCACTCCAACCATGAATGCAGTAGGACCTACTCCTTATTCCATCCGGTCTTGCATACATAGTAATCTGCATTGTTTTCATGTTTTTTATTTTATAAGTTTTTCTACTTGGGTGTTTTGTTGCTTGTTCGTCGACGTTGATGTGATTTCTTTCTAAACGATGTAACAGTTACGAACATCACGACTACCGTTCCTATTGTTTACAAGAAATACATAGAATTAATTAACACGATAGGTAGGAAAATGGGCCATTTTAAACATGTTTTCTTCATATACAATCGTGCACATTTATCATAATTTTATATCGATTTCTATAAACGTCGGCGCTAGACCGGTGACACCGGTGTCTTCGCCCGACTAAAAGGACTAGGTTATATATTAGCTCATTTTGGTTAAGGCATAAACAAACGAAGCTATCCACGTTGGCCATGTGGAATGCGAAGAAGTCGAGGTAAAGGTCGATATTCTAACTCGGTATCATGCCGCTTCAAGACAGTTACACGTTAGTAATACTTGTGTGCACTTTAGCATCTGCATGAACGATTTACAGTTTGCATTCTTGTTTCTGAAAGTTGTAAAGTATGTCCAGCTAGGAATTAGGCCTCAACCGTATATGACTGCGAAAGACCGTATCTTAGAGCTGAATAAACAGAAATGCGAAGCCATCATAATCGTGTCCGAACGCTCACCAGGTAAAACGTCTCTAGCCACGGCTTCGATGTATACTTGTCCGTTGCGAACTGTCACTCTTGTGCTGTTGGTTACCTGGCAACCTACCGCTGTATCACCTGGAAACAAGCGAGGTCGTCAAGGAAACCACGTGATGCATTGATTTCCGTTTAACTGCTTGACCAATAGGGCCTACTGCTGAAAGATTAGCTTTGCATGTTCGAAGTTAAATGTGGCACTGTTTTCCATGCACGCACATTATTGTCATCGTATTTGTGAAAATCTGCTGAAACGCAATAAAGAAACTTTTAAATTTACCGAAATACGATAAAAGCATTAATATAATAAAACTAAAATTAGTTTACCGGAATCGTCTTTTGTCGCGACCAATACCAACAAGCAGCCGAATATAAAATGGCTAGCTCGACTGCAGTCCAACATCGGAAACACCACTTTTAGTACAAAGTCAAAGCAGATGTGTCTGTTTATCTGACCGTGACGTCTCCTTGCTTTTGGCTGAACGCACGCGAATTAGCTTCCAGAAGCAGTAGCAGGCCATATAACAGTTGCAGTGGCTGTGCTGACGATGCAGGTCCAAATAGAAAACACGTTCGATGCCGTTTTCTCGTTGTCCATAATGCATCTGGTCGTCAACGTAATACAAGACGCGTGAGTACCACGTGAACATGAGGTGTGTGTGTGTGTGTGTGTGTGTGTGTATGTGTGTGTGTGTGTGTGTGTGTGTGTGTGTGTGTGTGTGTGTGTGTGTGTGTGTGTGTGTGTGTGTGTACGTTCGAGCGCCCGCGCGTGCGTGCGTGCGTGCGTGCGTGCGTGCGTGCGTGCGTGCGTGCGTGCGTGCGTGCGTGCGTGCGTGCCGGTGCCGTATGTGTGCACGCATTCATGTGACTAAATGAGTGCGTGTGAGAATCTGCATTTGCGGTTTGCCATTCTGACTCAACATAGCACCATCCGGAAGACCGGAGCTAGTTGTATACAGGGGCAAGTTGTTACAGATGCGCTTTACGAAAGCATAGCACACATATGGAGTAACCAACAACAGTAGTTGGTTGGAAATCCGCCAGGGGACACACTGTTCAAAAATCGGGAGTTAAGAAGACGAAATTAACGAGATGTGGAAAAAAAATACTTTTTAGCCACCTAAGACTTTTTTTGGTATGCCCATATAATATCATCTCACGCGGCCACTTTTGATGTTTCGTGAATTAAAATTTAAACATGTCTACTGTATAGCATAAGAATTGCAATTCAGGATTTGTTATTGTACACGTGCGTTCAAATGCAAAAATTGTGTTTGGGGCAAGTTGTTACAATTGTTTTGGGGCAAGTTGTTGCAACTGTAACAAAGCTCGGGCGGCTCGTACCGATAGTTCAGCCAGCAAGTTGTGTGCTGACAATGACTGAAAGAACAACAAGATTATCAATGGAATGGTACATTTTATTAACACAAATAAAAAATGTAATGTATACGTTGGCAGAAATACTGCATCTAACAAACTTTTCACAAAAAGTGATTTTAACCTAAAATTGTAACAACTAGCCCCTGTCTCCCTGTCCCTGTAAAGTGTCAGCTACTGCATTGTTGTTGTTGTACACACTGCATACTCGGAACGAAGTTGCCACAGCTTCGAAACAGCAGCAAGTGGAGTCGAACCATATTGTCTTCTCGATTGGGAGTGCACCAACACTGGTCAACGTTTTGCAGTGCTGCTTAGTAGGTAACAATTCCAGCTTAAAATAAAGTCATTAATATATAGGACCTACCAGCATTTCAAAAACTCACCCAAATTTGGAGGTCAAAGGGTATAAATACAAACACCACAATAAAAATGTTCAACAGCAATGTTATACCCGTGCTTCTGTAAACAACAAAAACGTTGAACACATACTAGCAAGTTTCCAGACCAGATATTTGCGCAGACTTGTAAACATCAAATGGAATGAATTCATCACGAACGAAGAAGTTCTTAAAAAAAAACAAAGGTAGAGCCAATCAAAGAAAACAATGTTTCGGCCATGTCCTTAGAATACCGCCAACAAGTGTGGTGTTGGAAACCATATGGGAAAAAAGGAAGCCCATAAACGTACCAATGAACCATCATAAGATAGGCACAAACCTAGACTATACAGATACAGGACGTAGAAAGAATGGCTGCATATATAAATGTTGCCGTACCCTAAATGACATTTGTGGCGTTCCTAGCGGATAGCAACACAGATAACAAAGTCGTTACTACCCTCTTTATAATATAACTTATAAGTCAGCGCGCAAGTCAGTGCTTCATGATACTTTTTTCGCTATCTTTGTTCTTCTTGTTTTTAAGAGTCTACAAACAAACTTTGGACACACATTCTCTGCACGACGCCAGACCACTCCACTGGCGACATGTAGCGTCGTCTGTAGAGACTATCGTCCAGAGTTTTCGCTCAAGGCTGCGCGAATCAGACCAGACCAGGGTCGAGGTCATCAAAATGGGCAGAATGGGTGGTGTCGAGCCAGTTGCTCAGGTGTTTTTGGGGGCAGGTGTAACCACCGCATTCCATCCTTTCAGCTACACGAAGACCCTCGTCCAGGTAAAACATTCCCGGCGGCGATAGATTGGAGTGTTTCCGCGATTAATCTTATGTGGAACAACTCGAAGACCAGATGCAGTGGGGGTGACGGTGATTCGCCGTGACTTGTTTGACATTGTTGTTGACGCCACTGCACTGGTTTATCATTGTTTTCAGAGAGTTATATCGAAGATTACCACGGAGATCAGGGCCCCTCAGCAACGACCATCAATAAATGATCCTGGTGTTTATGTATCCATTAATATCCCCTCTGGAAAAGTTAAAACATGTGACGTAGTGGGCGATAATGTAAGTTTCGCCTAACTATGCTGTGGGTATATACCTACACCATATGCCGAGAAGTGGGAAAAGATCTTTATTTCCTTCCGGGTTTATGACGGATAAAGTGCCAGGAATTTTGAGGATTCTATGCACCCTGAAATATTAGTTTATGAACATGAAATATAGGACATATATTTGCAGAATTACTTGTGTAAAGTGTTTAATTTAAAGCGTATAAATGTTTAATAAAATAACAATAAATACATATACAAATTTTCATATCAGCATATATTATAAAAATGGTTTGTGTTCTTATAAAAGTTCTATACTGCGGCAGCATCTTTGCCATCCTCACTGAATCAGGCAACCGATTCCACAGCCAAACAACGACATGACTGTATGTGAAACTTGTACAGACAATAGTTGCAAAGAAGGCGAACCTCAATTGCTGATTTTTGGTGGGGTCGGTTCACTGAGTTCAGTAACTCCACAATATTGTCCAGCGCCAAACCATTCATCGTTGAATACACATAAGGAAGCACTTTGTAGATTGGGCACAAATGAATTGGTAGCTAATACAGATGTTGCAACACAGGAGTAATGTGCTCATGTTTTCTGGTACGACAAATGAGGCGGGCTGCACCGTTTTGCAAATGCTGCAGCATTCTCTGAGGAAGGCCGAACAACAAAGCATCATAAGCATGCACATACACCATGGTATGCACATACACCATGGTTTTGCAAGCATCATCAGTTATGCTTGACCGAATTTGCCCAATATTTTGTATTTAGTAGTACTTAATATGACTGCTATCTGTGCAACCTGGCCCAGGTTGTGCACAGACAATGAAATCCGGCATACAAGAATAATATAAAGTTAGAAATATGTTGGTGACAAATTATGCAAAGTAAGGGAAGTAAATTATCCTTGATAAGTAGGTGTTAATTCAACAGACATATATGAAACTCACACTGGATTTCAGCGTCTGGTTGTTTAGGAAATGATGGTGAACATCACATAAAGTGTTGTATGTGTTTGCTCTTTGGGGATTGATCTGCAGTTCTGCACAGCGCACATACAAACTATTCGAAAATTAACTTATCAAGACTTCAGTCATAATGTCTCAGCTTTGAGTGGTTCATGTGCAAATGTCTCTAGCCTGTCCCTGTTCTAAATACGTTTATTTCATCATAAAGTGAAAGTCTTGTGAATGCGTATGCTGAAATACAGTGTACCTGGATTTTGTCTGGTTTTACTGTACATGTCTATATTGCAGCTGGGATATGAACCTCTTCCACCCATACCTACAACCAATCTCTTTGGCAAGAACGTGCTTGCCTACCCAAATGTCTTCCAGTACCGTAAGTATTGTTAATACATGGATGTGCTGATAAGAAATAGTTGGTCTGCTAAATTTAAAGGTCCTGTGATATTCATGGTTGTTGGCCAAACGCGTGAAATATTCATGGAACAACCAACACAGGAGATACTTCCTCAGACTGATGCCTTGTTGCGTTGAAAGAACCAGATTAATTAAGGTTAAATTTGGCAAATTGGAGCAAGTACTTTTCAAGACTAGAACACTCGGATCTGTTCAAATAGCAAATGCATAGCAGCAAAGTGAATTCAACTGTGCCAATCAGAATAAACTGAAGTTTCACTGAATGTACACATGTATTGTGAAAATTACATTTGACAAGCTCAAACTGAAAACACGTAGAATTTTCAGAATACACGTACAGCCATGTGTAGTACTTCATAAACAATAATAGGTCAACAGTTCTATTGTTTTTCACAGTGACACATCGTTTTTATGTTACAGTCGGCCACATCCGAAAGTTGGATGGGTTTGTGGGCATGTATAGGGGCCTGTTCCCCCGGCTGATTTGTGGGGCTGTTGGCAGCTTCGTGACAAATTCCTGTCAGATAGTAAGTGTTGTTTCTTCTTTATTTTTCCATTGTCGTGGTTCTCTGTAGTTAGAGAGGTAAGCGTGTTGAAATAGTGCCAGATTCTCTCGTTAGAGCCACCACATAGTTTTTGATAAAAAAATGTTGCTCATAATAAATGAATAATGGCTAGTTAAATAAACAATAATAGACATAAACTGATAATCATACTAGCATGATTTGTATAGTGGCATGACACATAAATATAAAAGATATTAAAGCAACTGCAATATTACAGTGTCATGCTCATGCATCCTGTAGAAGCTGAGCAACATTTTTACCCTTTGGAAAGCAAGGAATTTTGGTAAAGGACACTTTGGACCACATACGTTTTTTGCAATATTGGACGTTTTTTGCAAGATGACATTTTGATAAAGACCTGTTTAGTGACAGTAAGAATTACAAATAATTCTGCATGTATTGTTCAGTGCCTGTTTGCCATGTTTAGAAACTGAAGACGTGTAAATGTCTGTCGACTGGGAAGGAGGGAGGAGAGGACCATGAGGAAGATGAGGATGAAGAGGAGGAGGATGGGATGACAAAGATGCTCAAACAGGTCAGTATCAAACAGGGAATTGTTGTTGAAACAAAACCCAAATGGGGGAATAAATTGCTGAAAAAGGCCCCAAAACTGGTCGAATCAATTTCTGAAGATGACTAAAAACTGGTCGAATAAATTACTTGATAAAAAAAGCGGTCAAATAAATTGCTGAAAAAGGCTCCAAAACTGGTAGAATAAATTTCTAAAGATGACAAAAAATTGGTCGAATGAATTGCTGAAGAAGACCAAAAACTGGTTGAAGAAATTGCTCAAAAGGCTAAATACTGGTCGAATAAATTTCTAAGGATGACAAAAAAAAAGTGGTTGAAAAAATTGCTGGGAAAAAAGTGGTTGAATAAATTGCTGAAAAAGGGCCCTAAATGGTCCAATAAATTTCTAAAGATGACAAATAACTGGTCGAATATATTTATGAAGATGTCCAAAAACTGGTTGAATAAGTTGCTGAATAAGGAAAAAAATCAAATAAATTGCTGAATAAGGCAAAAAACTGACCAGAAATGGTGCTGGGGAAAACCAGAAATGGTTGAAATTGTGCATATAGCAAATATACCTTCCAGTGCACATAAAAAGCCATATTTATACAAATTAGTTAAACATATTTTATTGCCGGTTTCCCTGACGACTAGGTGGTTTGATTCCATGACTGGTGACGCACTACTCAATAACTTTCAAGAAACTAAACTGTTGATTAGAGTAAATAGTTAGATGTAAATGTGTCTTTTGGATGACTCACTAACAAATACATGTCCTTCTAAAAAAATAAGTCCTTATGTAACAAAATATCCAGTCCTGAGGACCGTTTGCATTCTTTACACTTAACCCCCTGGCAAACCTGTTAATTCTCTAGCAAACATTCAGCCATGCTGCAATTACTGTGCAACAACTAGTCAACTTTTCACTGTCATATATCCATCAGTGTAGACAGGTACTCTTCTGTGCACCTAAGGCAATCTGGAGTTAACAAAATTGCCCAAGCATCGATACAGCAGCAAGATTCAAAACCCAGTATTCTCAATTAATAGATGTTCAAGCCACTGTGCTACTGCGCATTTAACATCCTACGTAGATGGTTATGGTAAGTCTTCTGGTGAGGTGACTCTCAACCGAGCGAATCCGGGTTCAAGTACGTGAATGAATAAATGAGTACTTGGCTATATACATTGGTGGATATGTGAACGACTAGTCTTCGTGCAGTAATTGCAGCTTGGCTGTGTGTTTCCCTGAGAAGTCGAGTTGGCGTTGAAATGAACAGGTCTGACTGGGTGAAGTGAAAAGCACTCTGAACAGTCTCAATGACTGGACACCGCGCTATATAATAACGTACCTTGACCTTTTGACAGAACATGATGTTGCCGTCTGTTCTTTTTTACCCACCATTACTGACAGACAGCAGTAGGATTATCCACAGAATGCCTGATGCTGTTGTGTGAACATATGAATGCTTGACGAAAAAGCATACTTGGTTCTTTATTTGCCATATTGACTGGCTGTGTTTTACTTTTAGACCACGATTGAAATGCTCTCCAGGTGTGTTGGCGTCATAGTGAGTCACCCGTTCCATGGTGAGTACACTGTACAACTTAAAGGTCCTTCAATGAAATTTTTTTGCTAGTCTCACTTCAGTTCCATTAAAAAAATCAAACCTGCCTAGTATCCACTGCAACAAGTTAGCTCGTTTGTGCAACTTTTATATGTCTTTTTTTGTGAAATCATCAGACAAACTTTTAAATTACTTAATGTTTAGTCAAACATTAAGTGAAGTGTAAATGCAAACGCTGAAAACTCACGAATTTCACCCTTGGTGAATTTTTTTATTTTGTGATCAGCGAGAGGATAGGCATTGACCCACAGTGTTTACCATTTTGGGTATCCTTTATTTTGAGCCTTACCAGATCTAACGAATAAATCAATTCTTTCGATGATTTGATTTATTAAGTCGACTGCAGGTGTTACTTAAGCTATTCATACACTACATGTTTGGACATCAACAAACCAGATTTACAGAGATTTAGCATACAATAATGTGAATCCCAAATGTTTTGGTAAAATTAAATTAAGTTGACTGTTGTAAAGAACGAACTAAATTGTTGGTTTTCATTTCTGATATTACTTCACCATCTAATTCTTGGCTACCCAAGCTTTCTTTTATTCATTGATATTGCTAATAAGGTAGCCGGGCGGCAAACATGTCAGTTGATTTTTTCTTTTTTTTTCCTAACAGGAATTATTGAACTGAACGTCAACACCACAAATAATCACCCAGTACTAGCATCGTATTTTGCCAATCCATCCTTTAAAAAAACAGTCCTTTTGGAAATCCCCCTGGCTTCTTGGAAACGCTGACGTTATTTCCACAGTAATGACCACATGTGCTTCGATCTTCGAACTAGCTTTATTCGTTCGCCGTGAACGGGGACATATCGTCTGGTTACTGTGATTCCAGTACACATCAGTACTATATCTACCTAACTAAATCATGTTCTTGAACCAGCAAATATCAGCACTGACGTAGTTTAATGTGCCTTTGAAGCTATAATGGAAATAGTTGAGGATCTCTGGAGAACAAGACAAGAAAGATTCAAACAGCTAAAGAAATGTCACACTTTCCAGCAACATGGCTTAGATAAATCATTGACATCAATATTTTATGAGGTGGAAGTAAGGCATATTGAAGTCGTAAATTATATGCAGCCATAAGACACATTGATAGCAGGAGCTGATGCCACCCATTGTCTTTGTTTCAGTGATCATGGTGCGTTCTATGGCACAGTTTATCGGTCGAGAAACGGCATACGAGTAAGTGTAGCAATTGAGCTTACCGTATTCGACCTAATAAGCCTGCGGTATGCCTAAAAAAATGGACCGTGGAAAAATGTTGAGAAATCTGTTCTTTTAAGCGTACACCAAATTTTTTTTATCTAGACAGTAAAGTAACTGTTTAACACTTGTGGTGTCATTTGGTGACTAGTGTAGAACAACTGAAAAGTGGTGCTAACTGTTTAAAACCAGATGGCGACACTTTTCAATTGTTCCACACTAGTCAATTTATAATAATCATGAATCCTGCTGATTAAAAAGTGTGTACGCTAATTAGAGCATGTATACTTAATATTTTGAATATGGTATTTGTCGTTTACTATGAGTAATGTTATGATGACCCAGATATTTGCATGATAAATTTTACACATTGTATTTTCCAAATGTGATTAATATTAATGAAAAAATACTGTCATTTGCTATGCTATAAGCTCTTTTGTATGTGTTAGAGTAGAATCAGATGTCCCGAGTAACAGAATGTGATAATTTTTTCAATAACTTCAATGAAAATGTTATGTGCAAAAGGTAAAATAATGAACAGAATAATGTGTTGTTGTGTGAAATACATTATTGTATTTAGAGCTGTCAACAGGACACAGAGAAACTAATTGGTTCTACACAGTAATGTTACTGTAGAGTCAAGGCAAAAATGCATATGTGGGAAACAATATTCCACTTGAAATTTGATAATTTGTATTCTGTGGTGGTGTATGCATTAATGTTTACTTCATTGCATATTTCTGTGGTGGTGTGTGCATTAATGTTTACTTCATTGCATATTTCTGTGGTGGTGTGTGCATTAATGTTTATTTCATTGCATATTTCTGTGGTGGTGTTTGCATTAATGTTTACTTCATTGCATATTTCTGTGGTGGTGTTTGCATTAATGTTTACTTCATTGCATATTTCTGTGGTGGTGTTTGCATTAATGTTTACTTCGTTGCATATTTCTGTGGTGGTGTGTGCATTAATGTTTACTTCATTGCATATTTCTGTGGTGGTGTTTGCATTAATGTTTACTTCGTTGCATATTTCTGTGGTGGTGTTTGCATTAATGTTTACTTCGTTGCATATTTCTGTGGTGGTGTGTGCATTAATGTTTACTTCATTGCATATTTCTGTGGTGGTGTTTGCATTAATGTTTACTTCATTGCATATTTCTGTGGTGATGTGTGCATTAATGTTTACTTCATTGCATATTTCTGTGGTGGTGTTTGCATTAATGTTTACTTCGTTGCATATTTCTGTGGTGGTGTGTGCATTAATGTTTACTTCATTGCATATTTCTGTGGTGGTGTTTGCATTAATGTTTACTTCGTTGCATATTTCTGTGGTGGTGTGTGCATTAATGTTTACTTCATTGCATATTTCTGTGGTGGTGTGTGCATTAATGTTTACTTTGTTGCATATTTCTGTGGTGGTGTGTGCATTAATGTTTACTTCGTTGCATATTGTAGTGTGAATATTTTCTTCTTGCAGCACAATAATTTCGTCAGTTAGAGAAATTTACAATAAAGATGGCGTTCTAGGATTCTTTGTGTAAGTATTCTGTTGTAGATGTCCATAGGTTGTTTGTCCAGTAAAAGTTGAGCTATTTATGAAAGTTTAGTAGGCCTTCACCTTTCCTTCACCTTCATCCCTTAGTAAGCCACTTATGCACAAATTATTTGCTGCACATTACCTATCGTATTGTTTACACTCGGCCTTCTTTTATGCATGTATTTCTTAGAAACTATGTAGAAGAAAACACCTTGTTCCTGTGAACGGTATCACTAGATGAAAGGGCACTTGTCTAGAATCCGGGTCCACCTCAGTTTCATGCAATTTGTACAGTAATGCACAGTGCGTACTGAACTACGAAACATGTCAATTGTTAAACATGTGTGTAAAAACACATTTAATCACCTTTTTCGAAGCTTGAATTCGCATATATAACCTGCATTGAGCACCATCTTGCCCCTTTTATTCGCATGCTGGTGATGCTGATATGTGAATTCAAGCATCAAAAAGGGGGATTAAATGTGTTTTTACACACACCGTGTTTAATAATTTAAATGTTCCGTAGTTCTGTAGGGGCCATTTACAGTTATCAACATTTACTTATTCATACAAAGCATACAAATTCTCATGCCCCCCCACCGAATTAATACTTTAAAATGTTGATAATATTCCAGATTGAAAAATATATTTAAAACAGTAGTACTTTCTTAACAGGTCATATTTTGTAGGCGACCGACATTAAAAACATTAGTATGCGAGCCTTGACCTCCCTCCCCCTTTAGAACACTTTGTACCAATAAGTAAATGTCAACAATTGTGAACGACCCCTTGGTGAATGGTTGTTGCCCGTGTGTAGTATACTGACCATGTCTTAGCATTGTCTGTTGTGTCCCATTAGGGCAATCGCTCCGCGTCTTGTCTGTGAAGTGCTGACTGTCTGGCTCGCTAACCTGATGGCCTACACACTCAACGAATACGTCGTTCCTCTCACGGAGGGCGTGGTATGTTTTTATATTTTCTTTTGTTGTTGATCTGACATAAGCATGGTTCACAGAGGACATGGAGAAATCAGGGAATTTGAATTATTTCAGTGAGGGTCGGTGAGTTTTGCCTTCCTGGGAATTGATGTTTTCAAATGTGAAATGCATTTCCATGAAAACTATTTTATGACAGAGTTCCTACTTGATCTTTTTGAAAATGACATTTTATATTTTTAGACATGAATTTCTGTTAAAAGTGATGGATTTAATGACTGGTGCATGGATTGAATGGCTGAAGGGGAACCTGTTGTACAAAACAGACTTTTTTTTAGAGTGAAATTTACATTTTGGTCAGGAAATTTAAGGTTAAGTTCCCTGTATGTATAACTTAAACTTGGCTGCAAAAGCTAGGCATATTAAAATATAATCACAAACCAACACTCTGCAGTGAGTGGGTATCTGTGCACATAATAATTGTAAACCGTGTTTGTGGGACGTGGCACATGTTAAGATTATCAGATGATTGTTTTATTATAATAATCATAATTATTATTTTTGTTGTAGGACACACGTCATTACACGAGTGCTTTGTGTTCGGTAAGTGGTGCACATGTCAGTTCTTCACTGGTGAACAAACAACAATTGAATCACACAAGGATGTTTATGCAACCTCATGATGTTTGTTTCACTAGAGTTGCTGATAGTGATAGCTTTGCAAGAAGATATTCAACACGTTGAACATCTCTTTATTTCTGCAGAACATTCCAATAATTTAGTTCAAGTTGAACATTTCACCAGAACATTTGCAACAATTTAACACCTGGGAAAACATTCAGTGTTGTACTATTTGTAAAGTTTGTTTCTAAATCTTTGTCATTGAATATGCTTTAGTGTTGTATCTGCCCACTATGATGTTTCCTTGTTCCAGCTTGCTGTAACCCAAGTTACATATCCACTTAACCTGATCTCCAACATAATGGCTGTTAACAACTGCGGGTGAGTCGGATTAGATGAACAACTATGCAAACATTCACAGTGTAAAAAGACTACTCTAAAGTCTAATTTGGGGCATGAGGCAAAATCTCACTACATTTGTCTAATTAGTTAAGTAAAAAAACTGTCAAGTTTATTTTAACGAGAAAATTCAATGCATCATGTGGCTTACAGAGACAAAGTGAATGTCTTGCGCTGCAGCCTGTTATTTCGCTGCAGTTCCTGTACCAATGAGTGTGTAGGCATTCCTCTGAAGCTGTTTGTGAATGTTACAGTGTAGACCGTGTAGTGTTGTTGGCATGGTGAGTTGTGAAACATGCTGATGCGATTTCCGTGGACTGATGAAATGTTTTGTGCACCAGTTTGACATATTCATTGCTGACAGAGCTGTCCACCTCCTTGCCGCTGTAGCACACTGACAATCTCCATGTACCACTCTTAGACAGTTTATTTTGATGATGGTTCTTTCCTGTATTGCCGTATATATATTTACACTTCACTACAGTCACTGACTTGATCTCTGCAAACCACACAACGCATTGAGCCATATTTTCATGGTCACCATTTTGTCTTTTGAAGTTAGTCTACAACCTGGAAACTACATGTTTCTATGTCTATATGTTATTTACATTCAAAGTAGGAAAGATAATTTAGGAACACCCTGTATGATACATCAGGTATATGGCAATAGCTTTTGTTTATATGTTTTAAACTGAAATCATTTGAATTAATACACGTAACGTTACATGCACATCAAAAGGTTGATAAATAATTATAACTATGAAAACAGTAAAAGGTAAGACAAATTGCAAAATAGTAAGTCAAAGTTTCATTAAACTTAAAAAAGATAAAATATCCCGGCATGAATGAAGTTCCACTGACTGTGTTTCCTTGCTCCCTGTAGACTGGCAGCAGGAAGCTCTCTACACATGGATCATTACACAGGCTGGATGGACTGTGGCAAACAACTCGCCAGACAGGTATGGTTGCTTTATATTCTATTAACTAAGTTACCTGATTTTGCATAGGGGAAAAGGCAGCCACTGCAAGAGTTGATGACTCATTGCACTGCCCAGTCAAGGTTTGATAGGGCAGTGGCAGTGACAACTGATGACTCATTGCACTACCCAGTCAAGGTTTGATAGGGCAGTGGCAGTGACAACTGATGACTCATTGCACTACCCAGTCAAGGTTTGATAGGGCAGTGGCAGTGACAACTGATGACTCATTGCACTACCCAGTCAAGGTTTGATAGGGCAGTGGCAGTGACAACTGATGACTCATTGCACTGCCCAGTCAAGGTTTGATAGGGCAGTGGCAGTGACAACTGATGACTCATTGCACTACCCAGTCAAGGTTTGATAGGGCAGTGGCAGTGACAACTGATGACTCATTGCACTGCCCAGTCAAGGTTTGATAGGGCAGTGGCAGTGACAACTGATGACTCATTGCACTACCCAGTCAAGGTTTGATAGGGCAGTGGCAGTGACAACTGATGACTCATTGCACTACCCAGTCAAGGTTTGATAGGGCAGTGGCAGCGACAACTGATGACTCATTGCACTGCCCAGTCAAGGTTTGATAGGGCAGTGGCAGCGACAACTGATGACTCATTGCACTACCCAGTCAAGTTTTGATGTGGCAGTGACAACTGATGACTCATTGCACTACCCAGTCAAGGTTTGATAGGGCAGTGGCAGCGACAACTGATGACTTATTGCACTACCCAGTCAAGGTTTGATAGGGCAGTGGCAGCGACAACTGATGACTCATTGCACTACCCAGTCAAGGTTTGATAGGGCAGTGGCAGTGACAACTGATGACTCATTGCACTACCCAGTCAAGGTTTGATAGGGCAGTGGCAGTGACAACTGATGACTCATTGCACTACCCAGTCAAGGTTTGATAGGGCAGTGGCAGTGACAACTGATGACTCATTGCACTGCCCAGTCAAGGTTTGATAGGGCAGTGGCAGTGACAACTGATGACTCATTGCACTACCCAGTCAAGGTTTGATAGGGCAGTGGCAGTGACAACTGATGACTCATTGCACTGCCCAGTCAAGGTTTGATAGGGCAGTGGCAGTGACAACTGATGACTCATTGCACTACCCAGTCAAGTTTTGATAGGGCAGTGGCAGTGACAACTGATGACTCATTGCACTGCCCAGTCAAGGTTTGATAGGGCAGTGGCAGTGACAACTGATGACTCATTGCACTACCCAGTCAAGTTTTGATAGGGCAGTGGCAGTGACAACTGATGACTCATTGCACTGCCCAGTCAAGGTTTGATAGGGCAGTGGCAGTGACAACTGATGACTCATTGCACTACCCAGTCAAGTTTTGATAGGGCAGTGGCAGTGACAACTGATGACTCATTGCACTGCCCAGTCAAGGTTTGATAGGGCAGTGGCAGTGACAACTGATGACTCATTGCACTAGCCAGTCAAGGTTTGATAGGGCAGTGGCAGTGACAACTGATGACTCATTGCACTACCCAGTCAAGGTTTGATGTGGCAGTGACAACTGATGACTCATTGCACTAGCCAGTCAAGGTTTGATAGGGCAGTGGCAGTGACAACTGATGACTCATTGCACTGCCCAGTCAAGTTTTGATAGGGCAGTGGCAGTGACAACTGATGACTCATTGCACTACCCAGTAAAGTTTTGATAGGGCAGTGGCAGTGACAACTGATGACTCATTGCACTAGCCAGTCAAGGTTTGATAGGGCAGTGGCAGTGACAACTGATGACTCATTGCACTAGCCAGTCAAGGTTTGATAGGGCAGTGGCAGTGACAACTGATGACTTATTGCACTAGCCAGTCAAGGTTTGATAGGGCAGTGGCATTGACAACTGATGACTCATTGCACTACCCAGTCAAGGTTTGATAGGGCAGTGGCAGTGACAACTGATGACTCATTGCACTACCCAGTCAATGTTTGATAGGGCAGTGGCAGTGACAACTGATGACTCATTGCACTAGCCAGTCAAGTTTTGATAGGGCAGTGGCAGTGACAACTGATGACTCATTGCACTACCCAGTCAAGTTTTGATAAGGCAGTGGCAGTGACAACTGATGACTCATTGCACTAGCCAGTCAAGATTTGATAGGGCAGTGGCAGTGACAACTGATGACTCATTGCACTGCCCAGTCAAGTTTTGATAGGGCAGTGGCAGTGACAACTGATGACTCATTGCACTACCCAGTCAAGTTTTGATAGGGCAGTGGCAGTGACAACTGATGACTCATTGCACTACCCAGTCAAGTTTTGATAGGGCAGTGGCAGTGACAACTGATGACTCATTGCACTAGCCAGTCAAGGTTTGATAGGGCAGTGGCAGTGACAACTGATGACTCATTGCACTACCCAGTCAAGTTTTGATAGGGCAGTGGCAGTGACAACTGATGACTCATTGCACTAGCCAGTCAAGTTTTGATAGGGCAGTGGCAGTGACAACTGATGACTCATTGCACTAGCCAGTCAAGGTTTGATAGGGCAGTGGCAGTGACAACTGATGACTCATTGCACTAGCCAGTCAAGGTTTGATAGGGCAATGACAATGGACAATCGCAAAACTCAGAACAGTCCAAGAAAACATGCGTAATGTTGCTAACAATTGTACGTATCTATGAACCCTCTAGCACGCCTACACAATGTCAGTCCCATACATGCGAAACATACCCTGAGGACATCCCTGGATATCTATGGTCAGAAACTTATTTTCTGATTTCTGAAAAATATACCTTTACATTCTTGTAATGGTTTGTGCATTACAGATGACGATTTTAGTAAGAATAATTTTGTACCATAACGAATATCATTCACTTAACACTTAATTAAAGTATAACCTCCTTTAGCCAAAGCAACACACACAGTAGAACTAAACAGAAGCAAAGTGGACCGATCAAATTCTTCCACGTTTATTTGGTAAGTTAGATTTTGCTATGCACAGTAAAAGCAATTTAATTTATTTTCCATTGCAGCACCAACTGAAACGTGGATCAAGCCTGTTCTGGCGCTACTACAAAGGCCCAGTCATCAGTATGTCAGATGGCGGTGTTGTGCCCTTGTACTAAAGTACTGTAAAAGGACAAGAAACATGGCATCCAACAATGTGGTGAAGAGGTGGCATATTTATCCAGGATTCGAACATCTTATATTAAAACTGAATAGGGCAATGAAAATTGGTCACTATAATAACTCAAATTGTGATGATTCGTTTGCTGTAGATAGCATGGTTCTAGCAAGAATGCAGATTTGTTTGTGTTGGCCAGTCTCTAGTTGTTGTACTTTGAAGACAATTGATGTTGGGGGCTGCTGATCTGCTCAAGTAATTATCACGTGAAAGCATGTGGGCAGTGTCAACCACAGTTGGTGTCATTTTGGCTTCTTTCAGATGTAGCAACCTTTATCACCTACGCTCTGCCAACAAACATGCCTGCATCACTGAAACAGCACCTGCTGTGCCATGAATAGTTTGTGTGTAATACTTCATGGTTGTGTTCTGCATTAGAGTGGTTAGCTTGCCAATACATTTCTGCACTGTCTAGTTGCATCTGTTCATTTAACAAAACATCAGATTTGACGGCTTCTATGGGGGAAATACTTTGTTAGAATTAATGGGCTAGGGGTTCTGGTTGGATAACATTAGGCTTAGTAAATGATGTCGCTCATAAATAGTCGTATCTTCTTAACTGCTGCTATTCCCAATTGCAAGAGACCGATG
The DNA here is from genome assembly GCA_963662155.1 of Lamellibrachia columna. Taxonomy (NCBI): domain Eukaryota; kingdom Metazoa; phylum Annelida; class Polychaeta; order Sabellida; family Siboglinidae; genus Lamellibrachia; species Lamellibrachia columna. The sequence goes on from OY759270.1 coordinate 11,873,830, forward strand.
TTAACATGACACCGTAGAGTTGTGGAATCCAACATAGTGCATTTGGATAGTTATTGTTACTACTGTACACGGGTAACGTTGTTACAGTGTGTGTTTTATATACAAAGGTATTATTCTAGCATTTAAGGTACAGGTGCCTCATGTTTATCTATGGCTGACATTCCGTCATCATGTTGTCTGCATTGTACTGATCACAATAGTGAACCCTTGTCCACATATTGTGACCTGGATGACTAAACAGCAGCGGTCAGTTTGTTTGACTAGCCCTCTAGCCAGTTACAGTCATGGTTGCCATCACACAGAATGAGTCACTGACTAGTCAGAATCACTAGTTTGCACTGCACCTCTCCATGAGAAAGTGTTTCACACTGCTTGCAATAAACTCAGCAGACAGGCGGGATGGTTTATAGTTGTTGACACTCCAGTTATGTCTTATGTATGCCATTAAACATACCTACTTGTTATATACAGATATATTGCTAATATTAATATGTGACGGTTCCATAGCAGTGTAATAAACATAAAAAGTAAGTCAAATGATATCATATCCCAGTTTAATTCATAGTCGATGGAAATTGTGCTTTTGTCTTTGACAATACATGTATCAAAAACATTGACGTTTTAGAACTTTCAATTATTGAAATACAGCTTACAGTTAGTTTAGTGAATTGGTAAAAGATTTGTGACAGTCAATCATGTGTATACAATTATGTAACAATAAAAACACATAAGAAATAAATGTATGTAAATGGCTGTTATGTTTGAGATGTTTTCATCTTGGCTTTGGGTCATGAATAACAACAATGCAATATTATTTCTTGAAAAATTTGATTCTCACCGTAAATTAGGATTTGGGGACAGGTATCTTTATGAAATATTGTAGAGCCCCCTCTATTATTGAACATTGGGTCGACTATTTCTTTGAATTGGTCAACTGTTTCTGCATCTACTGCTGCCTAAGGTAGTGTATTCTAGTCATCTATGCCGCACTGCGAAAAGAAGTACTTTCTGATGTTGAGTCTGGTGTATTGTTTCATTGGGTCCTCTACTGCTTGGTCCATTGTGTCCTCTACGGCTAGGTCCATTGGGTCCTCTACGGCTTGGTCCATTGTGTCCTCTACTACTAGGTCCATTGGGTCCTCCACTGCTAGGTCCATTGGGTCTTCTACTGCTTGGTCCATTGCGTCCTCTACTACTAGGTCCATTGGGTCCTCTACTGCTAGGTCCATTGGGTCCTCTACTGCTAGGTCCATTGTATATACACGTAATGTCCTGTAATCAATGTCCGTGATACCCATCATTATCTTAAATGTTTCTAGCAGATCGTACCTTCTGCGACTTTCTAGACATATCGATTTGCATCGTCTCAGTCTTTGTTCATATGGTAGGTTGTATATATTTCCTATCCGTGTTGCTCTTCGCTGAACTTTCTCCAATTTTACCATGTCTTTGACCAGGTGAGGTGACCACACTGCTGATGCATAATCTAGGAGTTGTCATACCAGTCTTATACAGATTTCATGTTGTGCTGGGACTTGAATGTGTATGCCCTTCTAATCATACCTAGGTTTCTGTTGGCTTTTTTCACTATTTTTTTCCTATGTGTGCACCAGGGCTCAGGTCATTCTGTACAATTACTCCCAAATCTTTCCCGTGTTACTGTCTGGATTATATCATCCCCTCGTCATAACCCAGATTGTTGTATCCTACATGCATTAACTTGCACTTGGCTAGATGAAACAGCATCTGCCAATCATTTGACCACCTGTATAATTTCGTAATATCCTCCTGTACTGTAAATACTCTTTCAGTACACTGCACAGCACGTGTCGCTTTACAATCATCTGCAAACTTGGACCTATGTGCAGATTATATTCACATCTATATCATTGATGAAGATCGCAAACAAAATCACTCCGAGTACTGACCCCCGTGGTATCCCACTGAGGACAGCTTTCCATGATGACTGTTTACATTTCTGAACCACTCTCTGTTCCTGTTGCATAACCTCCATTTGATGAGTTTTGGCCCAATGCCATGTGCCTTTAACTTCTCAAGTAACCTTCTGTGTGGCACCTTATCGAAGACCTTAGCAAAATCCATGTAGATTATATCTACAGGATGGCTATTGTCAACTTGTGCCGTGATTTCTTCCAGCAGTAGGTTTGTAAGGCATGATCTCTTTGGCATAAAACCTTGAGTCTCTGATGAGGTTGTGCTTCTTCAGGTGTGACGTGATTTCATCTTTGATAATTGATTCCAGTACTTTGCTTAGCTGTGATGTCAGACTTACATGGGCGGTAGTTTTCTACTTCGCATTTTTCATCTTTCTTGAATATTGGCACCACATTAGAAATTACCCAGTCCTCTTGGACCTCACTTTTTTCATTGATCTTCTGTACAACTTGATGATTGGAGATGTTAATTCTTCCGCTGCTTTCTTCAGTACTATTGGTACGATTCCATATCATTCCATCATCTCCTGGTGCTTTGGTGGGGTTTAGTAACGTCAGTTTATTCATTACCTTAGTTTCATTGATTTCTATATCATTTTGCATTTCTTCTGGTTCACCATTAAACATGCCCTGTACATTTGGCAAGTCATCCAGGTCTTCCTCTGTGAATGCAGATGCAAAGTAATCATTAAATCTGTGTGCAGTTAGACTGTCATCATACATTAGATCACCATTTGTATCTTCAATGGGTCCCATTCTTTATTTGACTTTAATTTTGCTACGTGCATATTTGAAGAATCTCTTTGTGACTTCCTGGATATTGTCTGCTAGACGTTTCAGCATTATACGAACATTTATGTATGCAAAGTGGGATTGACTTAATAAAACATCATTGATTACGGTTGTTATGAACACTACGATCATGTTACTCATATTCTAATATCAACCTCTCGCTGTATATAACGGCTGTTGATTTGATGGTCTTTCGCCCCACTACTTTAGTCTCTCTCCTCTTCTGCACCCGCACAACAAAAACTACTGGCTTGTGCTGCGTAGTCACGTGCTCACTTGCAATGGTTTTGCGGTCCTTCACCCTTCACAATTGCTGCCTCTTTAATACAAACAGTTCCAACTTGTGATTTCCACTCCTATACGCGACATCTTGTGGTTCTCCCTCTTCAGGACGAACGATCCTTTCACAACCAGTCCGTTTCGCGTCATCAACTCTACCAGCCCCCGACCATCTTTTTTCTTTGTTCCAAATCCGAATTCCCCGACCGGCTCTTCTTCTCCAGTCTCTGTAGAACTCACATCTGCGTTGGAATTACGAGCTATGCACATAATCTATCTGCCAGCACAAAAGTCGCATTGACTTTATGGAAGTATCAAATCAAATCAAATTTATTGTAACTCTTTACAATACATACAAATCAAACCATGATAATGTAAAGAGAACAATAGGGGAAGAACATTATACAATGTTATACTCCCTAGTATATATTTCAATGCATATGTCATAGTATTAAACACAGAAATAGTGTGCAGGTGTAGAAAACGAACAAATTGTGATACATGTTATATATTGACATCATTGTGTAATATAAATTGCTTAAGTATATATTTGTAGTTTATTATTGAATAAGAAGTAAACTTGAGTCTTGTGTTAAAATAATTCCAAATTATAGCACCCTTAATTATTACAGAACGAAGTCTTATTTCTAAAGTTGCCATGGATATGTGTATTTGTGTAGATTGTCTTATATTGTAACTATGAACATCTTGATTAAGTTTAAACATATTACCAAAAATTGTTGGTAGAAGACCACTGTTGTATTTATACATAAACATTTGTATTGAGTAGACATATAGTTGTCTAAACGTTAAGATGTTTAGTAGTTTAAAGATAGGTTTTGTATGAGCTAATATATTAGCTGAGACGAGCATTCTCACCGCTTTCTTTTGAACCTTTATAATACTTGAACAATATGAGTCAAATGCACCACCCCACACTTCAATACAATATGTCAAATGAGGGAATAAAAACGAGTAATATAAGGTGACCAGGCATGGTCTAGTTAATAATCTTTTGGCTTTGTTGATAATGCCTACCCTTTAGAGATTTTACATTTAACTTTGTTAATATGTTCAGCCCAATTAAGTTTGTTATCAATAGTAATGCCAAGAAATGTTGTGGAGGATACTTGTTTAATAGCATTATCATTAATTTCAAGTTTTGTCGGTTTGATAAGTTTTCTGTTGGAAGTTCTAAATATCATGTATTGGGTCTTATCAATGTTTAGAGATAATTTGTTAGCATTTAACCAAGCTACAAGTTTTTTTAGTTCAATATTAATTTTGTTAGCTATATCATCCAATTGATCACCCTGTATAAATACACTAGTGTCATCGGCAAATAATAAGGAGAAAAGACTATCTGAGACATTAGCAATATCATTGATATATAATAGAAACAGCAATGGCCCCAGTATGGAACCTTGAGGCACTCCACAAGTAATAGAGAGTTTAGTTGAGCTAGTGTTATTGTAATACACATATTGACTTCTATTAGATAAATAACTTTTAATCCAGTCATTGGCTAAGCCACGTATACCATAACATTGGAGTTTTTGACACAGTATCACATGGTCAACAGTATCAAATGCTTTAGATAAATCTAAGAACACCCCTAGCACAAATTGTTTGTTTTGTAGTGCTTCTGGTCTACAATGGTCATTTTGTAGTGCCTGTTTGTTTTGTAGTGCTTCTGGTCTACAATGGTCATTTTGTAGTGCTTCTGGTCTACAATGGTCATTAGTGCCATGCTATTGGAGTGATTTTTTCGAAAACCAAACTGATATTTGTACAGAATGTTATACTTATTAATAAAATTTAACAGCCTGTTATACATTAGTCTTTCCAATATTTTAGAGAAAGTTGGTAATATTGAAATTGGTCGGTAGTTAGAAAATACATTTTTTTCCTTAGATTTGTAGATAGGTATTACCTTAGCTATTTTTAACTCATCTGGGAATATTCCAGTATTTACAGAGATATTGTATAAATATGTTAATGGTTTAATAAAGCTTTTATATGTTTTTTTAATTACTTTACTGGAAATGTCATTCCATCCAGGACTAGATATTTTGAGAGTTTACTATTGCTGATACCTCATTTTCAGTTACCGGTTCAAGATATATATATAGATTAGTATTGCTGTTTTTCATGTATGACATAGGGTCTGTTTGTTTCTGTGGAATGTTTTTTGCTAGGTTAGAGCCAACATTTATATAGAACTTATTAAAACATTTGCTTATTTGTTTTTTGTCTGATGTTACTACTTTGTTGACGATGAATTTTGTCTGCGTTATACGTTCATGTTTCTTGTTTATTATTTCTTTTAAAAGGGACCAAGACTTTTTAAGGTTATGCTTATTTTCTTCAAAGAGGGTTGCGTAATGTTCATGTTCAGATTTCCTTAGCAAGCCATTCAACTTACTTTTGTATACTTTATATTTAGTTTCGTTATATCTTGTGTTTTGTCTCACATATTTAACATATAGTCTATTCTTCTCTTTTATTGAGTTTTTTAGCCCATATGTTAGCCATGGTTTCCTATTCTTGTAGTTAAGCTTAATTGTTTTTATGGGAAAGCAGTTATTGTATTCTCGCAGTAGTGACTTATAAAATACTGAGTAGGCTGTTTGACAATTATTTGTGTATGTCATAATATCCCAGTCAAGATTTTGCATGTTATTATAAAATTTATCTATGTTTGTCTGGGAAACGTTTCTGTTTGTTGTGTATTTAAGATTGTTGGTTAATTTGCAATTATTATCAATGAGAAATATTGGGAAGTGGTCAGATATATCTGTATACATAATGCCCTGGAGCATGTTTTTATGGTTAATTGTAAAAATGTTATCAATTAATGATGCCGATTGATTAATTACTCGGGTTGGTTTATTTATTAATGGAATATAAGAGTGTAAAAACATCAAGTTAAAAAAGTTGCATGTTGGTGCGTGTACTTCATGGTTAAACAGATTAATGTTAAAGTCACCCATAATGTAACATAATTTGTTTTCATTGTTAAGAATATCAAGTATATTAGACATTTCATCAATACATTTGTTTATATCATTGTTTGGCGGTCTGTATATGACACCAACTATAATATCTTTACCATATGAATTACTATCTTTATGAATCTCTATAAACCGACATTCTATGTAATCATTTAATTTAGTAATGTCTAATCTAGTGTGGTATGCAATATTGTCTTTAATGTAGAGTGCAACACCACCACCTACTTTAGTATGCCTATAAATATGTTCTGCTTTGTATCCTGGTAAATCACAACTGCTGACATTGTAGTCTTGACACCATGTTTCGCTTATACCAATAACCGAAAAATTATGATTTAGTACATGGAGATACTGATCTAATTCATGCAGATGTTTGCTAATACTTTGAATATTAGTGTGTAGTAAAGAAAACATTTCGTTCATTGTGGGGAGCGGTGGTCTAATGGTTAGAGCACCCGCCTGTCGATCGAGAGGACGGTGGTTCGATTCCACCTCCGCCGTTTCGAAGCTTGGGCAATTTCGTTCACCCCACTTTGCCCGTGTCTTTCGGAAGAGACACTAAAAGCCGTTGGTCCAAACTCCTGCGTTAGCTCAATATTGGGCTGTTTGGAGTATAACTACTTGAGACTTGAGACAGTTGCGAACATTTGTTAATAAAAGTGTCTTCAACAAAGTAGTCACAGTTATTTTGTACGGCTGAGTAAACGTTATTAAAATATTGCAAATCCGGATCATTATTGTACATAGGCAAACTGTGGCTATTATTATTAAAATCAAAAGGATTAAGTAGCTTATTTTGTAAATCACAAAACGATATATTCGTAACATCAAACCAATCATCAGAGATGGTATTGAGGAAATCATAGTCATTTTTGAAATGATTAAATGGCAGAATAGACGAAATGCATTTAATGCAGTGCCAGTTGGTAATTAGCTCCATATATATGACATATCATTAATTTGCAAATAAGGTAAACATTTAGTATGATATACACAAGAACAAATGATACAGGTTAAGGAAGTATGCTTATTAACATACTTTTTACATATACAACACTGTTTTGGCGTCATTAAAATATGTTTGAATAAACATGTAAATTGAATTCATGTAAACACAGTGGATAGAAAAAGAAAAAAAATTGCAATTACAAGAACATAGCACTAGGCCCTATATCATAGCACTAAGCGAATTTGTTATATGCACAGTATGGACGCGTTGGAATAGCCTAAATGTGCCAGTACTTTTTCAGCTACAAATAAGAGCGAAATTACGCGATAGTTACCGTAGTTGACTTGTCACCTTTTTTAGATTTTGATTAACAATGCGTCTTTCAAGTCTGGTGGAATTGTTTCCAAGCGCCAACAGTTTTTTATTTAAATAAAGACAGTAACTGTTGCCTCAGTGCGTCATTTCCACGCTTAAACATTTCAGATGATAAAGCCATCGAAAAGAGGTGGGAGGTGAGACTGACGGGAGGTAGACTCTCAAATGTGGTGTGAGGTTGACCCCAAAAACAGGTGGGAGATGGGAAGTTGGCCCCCGAAAAAGATGGGAGGCTGAGACCCCAACCCAATGCACCCCTTCAACAGTAACGCTTACTGATATTAAACAGAAACCACAACGTTAGCATCTGAACGCAAAACTCGGCTGATCTGACGTTTGAATAACTTCGAACGCGATTGAGCACACGTCGGCGTAGATACGTGTTTGTTTCATCGCTCGGGAAAAGATTCACGCAAACTACGTGTCGTACTTTCTTTCTTTCATATGATTGGCAGGATCCATTTGTCATGATATTTACGCCAATGGTAGTTTTGAGAATGAGATCACCAGCTCCAAGTGTCTTTTACTTCCCGTGACATAGGCACCAGATAAGCAATCTCATATTAGTCTTAGGCGCCACTGGTTATTTCTGGTAGTCTTTTTTCCAATTACAAGGTAATTAACCCAAAGTCTGATTAGAATACCATATGAACTGAAACGGCGCTTCTGAATGAGTGTTAGAACGTCAATGACATACACAAGCTAGGCGTGGCATTGCTTCTACTGGATCTCATCGCAGCATTTAACATCAACCGACATAAACACATTGCGCAAACACGGGCAAATGACATGCGGCGATCGACAAAGGTCTAGATGTAACCAAGTCGAACGACTATTGGTTATTGACAGTATTAACATGTAAAGCAAAAGCTTCCAGAGGAAATAGAGCAACCGCAACATTCACCGAGAATAATAACACGGGTGCGGCACGTCAGATAAAATGGTGTTTCAGCCCACAGCGACAGAGATAAATTGTCAATATGTATACTGAGCCAGGAGAAGGTTGCTTGCATAGAACAACGTCTGTCGTCTTCTTCGGCCCAGGGAGAACTGCACTGACCACTTTCTAAAACTGGCTCAGATCATTAAACTGGGAGTGACACGGGGTATATCGCCCCCTAGTGACCAGCCTAACAAATACACAAAGCAGCTAAATCCACCAGGGTTACATCTTCCCCCACTTTGAAATGTAGGCGTCCGCGTCTAAACTATGTCTAATTATTAAGCACTGATCCCGAAAGGGGTTACTGTGGTAGCCCGCATTACGTCGCGTTGACCGACGTAAAGGCACAGGCGAGATAACTACCTGTACTGGTCCTGGTCCGAATCTGAATCGGAGTAGTTAATAGTCGATTCTCGAGAGATGATGATTTCGACTCGACAAAATTCGGCGTCCGATGACTCTACATCACTATGTAATATGTTTGATCCAGGCCTAGGTGTTTGATATCGAGATTCTCGCTCAGCTACTGCGCGTCTCACTGTCTCTGGGACACACACTCGTAATTCTGTACGGTTAATGACTCGACTCTTATGGCCAAGCATTGGCGCAACGACATATGTGTCATCCTTTCTCTCTTTGATAATGTAGACGCTGGGCTCCCACGCGTCCCCTATCTTGTTCCGCCCTTTCACGCGGTTGCGTAATTGCACGTGTTCGCCAACACGCAGGACGTCCTCCTTTACCCGCTTATCGTGCACAGATTGGCAAAATCCAGGTTCAGTTGTTCGGTCACTTTCGTGTATGCCCTTTTCATTCTTATTTGATGCTGATGTACCCAGTCACTTCTGCCTCCGTGGGCCACTTGCGATTGTAGCATATCGTCACGATGCAGTCGAATATCAACAGGTAAACGCGGAACCCGGCTAAACATGAGGTAAAAGGGACTAAACCCAGTCGCGGCATGGGGTGTTACATTGTAGGCATGTGTTAATTCTGGCAAATGCTCTGGCCACTTGGATTTCTGAGTGGGTGTTAACTTGCGAAGCAATGCGTCAAAACACCATCCCTGGTCCGAGTGTAACCGACACGGTACTCCATAACGGAAGAACCACTCCCGTACCAGAGCTTTGGCTACCGTTTGCGCTGTCTGATTCCTAGTCGGCGCTGTCATAGTAAATTTGCTGTGTACGTCCGTCATAACCAGAACATTTTCGATGCTGTTACTGGCAGGCTCGAGTACTGTAAAATCGATGGCGATTACTTCTAAGGGTTCCCTGGCCACAATGCTATGCATTGGTGTGCGTACCTTTAGATGTGGCATTTTTGTAAGATTGCAACGTTAGTAGTTAGTGGAGGTTTCTGAGACCTCAAATTGCATGCAAAGTCACGTGACCCAGACATCAAAGGAACATCAAAGGCAAAACACCCTAATATCGCCCACCGCTAATGAGTGCGCGCAGCCAATCAGAGCGCGTCAGAGCGCCCCCTGGCGGTGGTAGCCGAGCGTGCGTGACGTAAGCGCCCCTAGCGACTGGAGGAGGAACGAACATTGACCATAGTCATCGATGGTGGACATAGGAACAAAGAAAATACACGTAATATCACCCACCCACCCACCCACCCACCCACCCACCCACCCACCCACCCACTCACCCACGTAAACACGTGACCGTGACCTCGACCCTGACGGAGTGACCAGTCCGAGTGGCTAGCTAATGTCAACTGGACGTCCGAACGACTGGAGTTAACTGTAAGCCGAAGCGTTTATCCAGCTGTGAGCCATAGCGCGAGATCAAAGGACGCTAATCTGTACAATGTAGCAAGTTAGCTGAGCTAATAAGTGATAAACAGCAACTATGTTGCAGTGACGACATTGATGTGGGACCGAGGCGTGTTATAGCCGGTTATATGGAGTGAACATAAGACGTGATAAAATTAAAACCGATAAAGATAAGACGAATGTGTAATAGTTAATAAGTAGCCGACAAGCATGGCTACAATATAACCGCTGGACGACGGAAATCGGACCGTTCGTTAAATAAAATGTAGCAGGACGAAAATGGACTATGTGTAAAATATAATATGCCAACACGCAGTTGGAACAAGAATGCAATACAAGACGTGAATATAAGTTGATGCAAAATTTAATACATGAAAAATCACAAGTACAATATAAAGAAAACGATATTAGATATAATAATAATAATAATAATAATAAGAAGAAGAATAATAAATGTTCGTGGATATAAGTGTTCAAGGAGCGGTGTTGAATGCGTGCAATAATGATTGGCGCACGCAACGAGCAGTCAGTTTGCGTGCTAACGATATTCGGAGAGACACAGATCGACGGCGACGGAACAGTGATGCATGATGAATTGGGCCTCGGTGAAGGTGACAGAGAATAGGTGTGGGAGATGGGGCGTGTATTAGGCGTAATTCGTTCATCACAATCTCCCAGTGCGTCATATGGGCACGGAAAGCGGCACGGAAATCGGCGTCATAGTCGTCGGCGAGGTCGACTTCATCGTCCCACGACTCCTGCGTGGTCGAGGGAGCACGAAATCCAGGGCCGTAGTGGAAACAGATGTCCGACATGACATGGCGCCAACGGCTGGCATGCTCGGCGAATGCGGTGAAGAGATCGGCGTCGTGTAGTTGTTCCCGAAAGATCACGGCTGCTTGACATCTCCGGCGCTGTACGCTCACATCCATCAGCTCCATCAGCACGCATGCCCAGTAAAAGCGAGCTATGCTGTAAGTAAAGGATACAATCAGAGTGAGAACATGCATAGGCATCTATATATAACAGACGTAACCAAGCAACGAGAGAGATAGGTAATACGAAACCGATCGACTGGCAGACGTTATCGCTCGGCAAGCCACAACATATGGAACTTGGAACGTGGACCCGACGAACACTTAGCGAGACATGTATACACAGGAACGATAGAACAGTATGTAAATTGAAAAACAGGTATGAGCTATGTAGAACTATGTAGAGCTATGAAAGTATAATATTAATAAATAAATAAATAAATAAAAGACATACTCACACACTACGCATTAGAGGAAGCACCTCCAAAATGACCAACAAATTGGCAAAATCTCGGACTTGCAGTACAGGCATGGTGAATGAAGGTTGTCGACGTCGAATGCAATGGCGGTTGTGATGACGACACGACGATCTCAGCCGACTTATATAGCATGCTAGAAATAAGCCAGACAACTGACGTCAGCCTCGGAACAATACCACACTAATCAGAAAACAGATAAGCGGCCGGCAACTGTCAGCCTACCGACACCGGGCATCCATCACGCAAGGAAAAAGTGGGGGGTTATGTACTCGACAGTGCTAGAACGGCGTGTAGTTAAGACAGTAACTGTACATTTTAACGTCATAAAGTCACCATGAACCATCCTATAAAGTTTAGAGGTGGCAGACATTTTCTGTCCAATTTCTACGCGTGCAGGATACACGTGTGGAATAGACAATTTACCAGTGTCGAAAGTGCCTACCAATGGCGGAAATGCATGCATCATGGCGACATGCAGACTGCAGAAAAAATGCTGTCCACGCGCACGGGTCTACAGGCGAAACATCTCAGCAAGAGCATACGAGAAAAGGAACAGTTACGCGCTGAATGGAACCAACAACGATATTCACTAATGTATGCGTTAGTTGCTGTTAAATATCGCGATCCAACCCTACGTAAACGACTGGTAGACACTGGGTATTCCCAGCTGAATGAATGGGTCAGGAGTCGGGAAGGATACTGGGGCGCACTGACATACAGTGGTCAAGCCGGTCAGAACATGCTAGGGCATATATTAATGCGAGTACGCGAGGTCATTCGATTGCGCAATACTCCCGCCAGACGATCACAAGACCGATGAACAGAGTACAGCGAGATAGCACACATCGAGCAGCAGCATCACGCGCTCGACCAAGGGTTGGTGATAAGAAAGCGCGCCATAGACAGTGGGAGGTGTATATAAACCCGACGCAGAGTGAACGAGGCACACAACCGCACTCCGATCCACAGCACACGTCTATACTTACTACCAGCATCAGCAGAGAACGAAAATGGCCGCTCAACAAACCGAGATGATGTCAGTCAGCCAACTCGAGAAGGAGGTATGTAACGGTACCTATATATTTAGACGGCCGTTAACCATAGTACAATGTGCCGTTCAAGATAAATATATAGTATATCCATCATGTCAGCAGTGTAACAAACGTGTGAGTCCCGAAAACAATGGCTTTGTGTGTCTTATCCATCGATGGCAGCGTGGTGTAGTGTATCAGTTCGCTATGCGTATCCTCCTACAAGACGCCATCGGCAGTGAAGTGTGGGCAACGCTATTTAATGCCAAGGCTGTCCAGGTGTTGGGATTCACGGCTAACGAATACATGACCATGAAGACAGATGCCGAGCGGTATGCAGCACTGGACATTTTGCGGGGGGCCCAAGTCATGGTGACCATTCGGAAACGCGAGGCGGGACAGTATGTAAATTACACGGTGTCAGACTTGGAAGTAGTAACAGTGTGAATCATTCTGTTGACAGGCTGGCGCTACCGTCGCTGCTGTAGCTACTGCAGTTGCTACCGGAAGCAGTAGTGACGTCATCGACGTTGAGAGCCACTCTAAGGTAATGGAATGGTTACATGCTAATAGTTCGGAGATACTATTCTCCTCCTCTGCGGACAGCTGTTCACCGCCATCATTAATTAAAATATCAGATGACGAGGGGGAGGATAGCATTAGCATTAGCAGTAGCAGTAGCGATGATATGGAGGCCACGGTGAGTGGTTTAGATAGGATACGGGATCGAGCCGAAGCCATGACGAATGAAAATATTTTCTATAAGACACTAGAGGTCGCCAGCGTGCGATATGCCAGTGACGAGGTGGAACGCATAATGAATTTAAATGACGATAAGGATCGTTACGTACCATCGTCCAGCATGGTCATGCACGTCTTGCGGTGGTTATCTATAGATGTCATCGCAACGTGTGGGAATATGACATGGCGTAACCAAGTGACAGAATTGGTTAGAAAGAGTATGTACGAAAGATACAACGATATACAGGGCGACGCGGATGAATATGCCGAATGTGACTAGTTCTTTCTGTTCAATAGATGGGTCTGACGCAGCTGCAGAGAGCGTATAAACGACAGCTGACGGACCTGTACGACGCCGATGACGAGGACGAGGTGACGCCATCGCGGAAAAGACAGAGAACAGCCCCAGCAGATGGCGACACCAGAGCGGTGAAGTACCGCTGCGACTCGCCACCACCAAACCAGGAGGCGTTGGAGCTACCGTGGGGACCGCTCTATCAATCCTCGTCGGAGTCGGAGTCGGAGTGTGTAGTTATCACCAGAACCCGCCCTCATTACCATCATGAAGAGGATGAGGATGCTATCGTCTCAGCGCCACCAGCAAAACAGGAGGCGTTGGCGGAGCTACCGTGGGGACCTGTGGAGTCGTTGTCTGACTCTGACTCTGACTCGACTGTCGTCGATTATTCCATCCTCAACACCCCCCCTCATTACTACGATGACGTCGACGAGGATGCTATCGCCTCATCCCCCGCTCACGAGAAAGAGAACGATGACAATTTTACATTTAGTCCTGCATCGCCACCACCACTGACACAAAGCACACACGAAGACATGACAATACCGAGACTGTATGTATTCCCGGATGAAACCGTCGTTGTGACAGGAGACGGCGAACACATCCGGATACCGGATCAAAACACTAAAACACACCCGATGATGATCACTCAGTCGACGTCGACCGTCGAGGACCCGAAGCCGTCGACCGTCGAGGACCCGAAGCCGTCGACCGTCGAAGACCCGAAGCCGTCGACGACGACGACAATAACCATCGAGGACCCGAAGCCGTCGACGTCGACCACAGAAGAAGAAGATCCGAGAAAGGTGTGTGTTCTCGCAATGCAAACACACATAGCATATTTAATAGCTCACCAGTGGCGGATATCCGCCCCATCGACGGTGGAAGAGGTAACTGTGGACGTATGCCGATCACTGGCTGTCACTATGCTGTCGGCACAGTACCAAGAAATAATAAAGAAATACGTGCGTTGTGCTATCCGTCAACCACGGTGAACAGTAGTATGTGATGAACAGTAGTATGTGATGAACAGTAGTAGTAGTAGTAGTAGTAGTAGTAGTTGTATTATTGTTGTTGTTATGTAGAATGAAGTGTACGACGACGAGGCACCCGTACTCCCAGCCAGCATTCGGAAGCGATCTAGAGTATTGAACGCCACGTATATGACGTCGTCAACACAATATTATTATTAGTAAACATAACCGAGTTAGTAGGTAGTAGTTGTTGTTGTATTACGTAATATGGAGTGGAATATTAGTATCTTTTAATTTGTTCTGTAGGATGATGATGACGTACCTATGCTACCGATTGAAGCGCGTAGGCGAGCAAGCCGTCAATTAATAGTGCTACTAATAGAATATATCATATCGACACACGATGAACAATAGGTCTATTTCTTTATGTAGGAGGAGGTGAAGGAGGAGGTGAAAGAGGAGGAGGCACCCGTACTAGCACGAGCCGAGAGGACACGCGCATTACATAGTTTATTACAGGGAATTATTGATTTTATGGTTGAAACCCCCGCATTTTAAGAAGCACCGTTTGCAACGGAATAACAGTAGTCGCTCTCTCTCTTTTATTGTATGCTTGTAGTTGCATGACATAGAGTAATGTCTATATATATATATATATACCTACAGACTTATATAGTATTCATCATCATCATTGTACGTAACCTCTGTCGTGGTGTAAAAGCCCACAAGTTAATAACCATGGAACTAGCCACTGGCGTATCGATAACCGATCGTAAGCTAGAGGTCACTGTCGCGGATGTAACATTCCCACAAACCTTAAAGTCGTCATAGTAATTATATAAGTCTAACCGTGTATATATGTATATGTATATGTATATTATGTATATGTCTATATACTCAATAAAACGTCATACAATGAATGAAACGTGTTGTCAGTGGTGTTGCCACGGTCTACATAGTGGAAAGAGAACCCGTAGCCATCGATAGTGGACACACAGTAGCCAATACCACAGGATCACACCTTAGGTCATACACCCTTCACCATGCACCAACCACCACCACAGCCACCACCACAGCCACCACCACCACCACCACCACCACCACCACCACCACTACCACACGTACTATATAGCTGTACTAAGGACCGCTGTCTCTCAGTTGTAGATACGTAGAGCGCCATGAAACGTCACCAATGTCGTCACTGCGGACTTGTGCTCGATACTTATGCAGCGCTAAAACGACACCTAGCGAGTCATGCAACAGTGAACGAACACACGTATGCGGCGGCGCAACCAATAGAGGTGCCACCTAGCGACCAGGCAAAGCGAACGAAATATTCGTGTAAATGCGATGCAACGTTTGAGAGATGGGACGATCTGCAACAACATGTGAGGTCCGTATGTCGTCTTAGCAGTAGCAGCAGCAGCAGTAGCAGTAGAAGTAATAGAAAACAGACCACAGTGTACACATGTGCGAAATGTGGAAAGAAGTTCACTAGACTCCATAACCTGACCATCCACGCACGAAAAGCATGTACCGACGACGACGTCACGAAGCCACCATCGCCGAAGAGATCAATCAGGGAAGCCACCACACCCCACCATCCACTCGTTACTGACGCAAACCCCATAGACCCACCTGCTCGACTCCCCTTCGCCGACAACCTGTCGACGGAACTGTTAGATGTCGTACGAGCGCACTGGTCGACCATACGGACACGTGTAACGAGAGGTCCTCTCCAGTGCAGGTACGATTACAGATTAACGACGCTAGACACGACCGTTCTAGAGACGCCGTTGAAGAACGTGTTCCAGGAACAGACCAACGCTTTCAAGATTAACCTCAGTTACGGGTTCATTCTGAGGAACAAGAACACGGGTCAATACAAGTACTACCATCCCTCGTGCAACTGCTGTGGACGCTACCTGGACGAGCCCAGTCTCATCACCAACAGCAAGGACTTTGATAAGTTCCTCGAACGCATCCGAGAAACCGACGTCTTGCAATGGGCCATCAATCAAAGACCGGATTCGGCGTGGGTGTGCGAACTCGTGACCAATGTCACATTTTTCGTCAATCGCATCATCGATCACCCGATAGGATGTGTAGGAATGACCGACCTTCCAATGTACATCAAGAAGAACAAAGCCGTCATCGGATTGGAAAAGGAGCCCATTCATGCCAAGAGGTACAGTGACAACCTGTGTCTCTTCCGATGTCTGGCCCTGCATCGTGGATGTGAAAGTCGTCGATTGGAACCAGCTGTGAAGACGCTGTACGAGACTTACGTCCAAGACGGCGTACCCATGAAAGCATTTGCCGGGGTCACGATGGACGACCTCTATCGTGTCGAGACCACGTTCCAAACGAATGTGTGCGTGTACAGTCTCGTAAAACCGGATGGAGAAGATGGAGAGCCAACTGCAGAACTCGTTCGTCGCTCGGTACGTAAGTACCCTGACACACTCTACCTCAATCTTCACGGGACACATTTTTCCCTCATCCAGGATAGACGCATGTATTGTCACTCGTACAGATGTCGGAAGTGCGGTGACTCTTTGTGGAAAGACGCATGGCATCTACGCAACCACGAGAGCACGTGTACGGGGGGTGTGCGCCGAGTCTATCCTGGTGGCGTGTACCATTCGACTCCATCGGTGTTCGAACGTCTGGCAGACGAGAACATCCGAGTGGCCGAAGCGTTGCAGTACTATCCGTACCGAGCCACCTTCGACTTCGAGTGTTGGTTCGACACCGAACACCTTCCGTCTGACAGTGCCCAGGTTCACTGGGTTGCGCGTCACGTCCCGCTGAGCGTCAGCGTGGCATCCAACGTACCCGGACACGAACAGGTGACATGCATCGTCACGGACGGAGACACCAACAAGTTGGTGAGCACCATGATGACTATCCTGCAATCGATGAGCGAGGCCGCGTACGACAAGATCAAAGACTCATACGATCATGTGTTGGACCAACTAGCAGAAGAGCTGACGAAATGGGACGCACGGGAGGCAGCTGCACGGGAGGCAGCTGCACGAGAGACCACCGAGAAGAAAGCTCGACCGGCAACCAATCCGTACAAAACGCTGATGGGACAACTGTATGGATGGATGCGGCAGTTACCTGTCATCGGGTTCAATTCGGGGAAGTATGATCTCAATGCCATCAAACAGTTCCTCATACCGTACTTCCTGACGACTTCAAAGACCGTGGAACAAGACGAAGCCGAGGACGAGGACGAGAGGGAGCAAGAGGGCAACAAGACAGAAGAGAACGACGGCGTCGGGGCAATGTTCGTCATCAAACGCAACAACACTTTCATGTGTCTTTCGACGGATCAGCTGAAATTCCTAGACATGATCAACTACATAGCCCCCGGGTTCAGCTACGACAAGTATCTGAAAGCGTACGGATGCGAGGTGACGAAAGGTCATTTCCCGTACGAGTACATGGACCGTCTGGAGAGACTCGACGACACCACACTTCCACCGAAAGAGGCCTTCTTCAGTCGACTGAAGAACGAAGGTATTTCAGACGAGGATTACGCCAGTTGTCAGGAGGCCTGGGGCGTCAATGGCATGACGACGTTGCGGGACTTTCTCGTCTGGTACAACAACAGGGACGTGGTTCCCTTTCTACAGGCCATCGACAGACAGTTCGCGTTCTATCGACAACGGGGAATAGACATGTTCAAGCAAGGTATCAGCGTACCTGGTCTGACCCTGCTGTACCTGTTCAACGACCTTCCAGAGAAGACCTACTTTACCATCTTCAACGAGAAGAATAAAGACCTGCACGACCTCGTCAAAGCGAACATTGTAGGCGGGCCTTCGATCATCTTTCATCGCTATCACGAGAAAGGGGTCACCACGCTACGTCAGAACGAGTACGGAGAGGCGGCTCGTCCTTGTCGAGCGATCGTCGGTTACGATGCGAACGCACTGTACCTGTGGTCGCTCATGCAAGACATGCCTATGGGATGGTACACGCGACGACGAGCAGAGAAGGACTTCCGCCCCGAATCGGCGCAGCTGTACGGACAGATGGCTGGAGAATGGTTGACGTGGGAATCCGAACGCACGGGACGTTCCATACGGCATCAGATCAACGGACGAGAGAAGAGAATAGGCAAACATCGGGTGGACGGATGGTGCAGCGAGACGAAGACGGCTTATCAGTTCCAAGGGTGCTTTTTTCACGGTTGCTCGTGCAACCGTGACGAGGTGAACGCCGTCAACGGGAGACCAATGGCGGAACTGCTCGCCACGACCCGAAAGACCACCGCCTACCTACGACACTTTGTCACAGTCGTCGAGTTGTGGGAATGCGAGTGGAAAGAGATGAGACGAACCCCGGCCGTACGCAAGTGTGTGGATGCAGCATTTCCCCGACGTCGACACGTGCGATGGACGATGACGTCACAACAGATCCTGAACGGAGTGCGTGCAGGAACCGTGTTCGGCATGATCGAGTGCGACATACGCGTACCGGAAGAATTGCGCGCGCACTTTGCCGAGATGCAGCCCGTGTTCAAGAACATCAGTCTGATACGCGAGGATCTCGGGCCGTTCATGCGCCGATACGCCGAAGAACACGACATCATGAAGACTCCGCGACGCATGCTCGTGGGTAGTTATTGCGGCGATAAGATACTGCTCGCAACGCCACTGCTGCGATGGTATCTGGACCACGGTCTCGAGGTACTGCACGTGTACCAGGTCATCGAATACGATCCTATTCCGTGTTTCCGGCGGTTCGGCGATGCAGTGTCCAAGGCCCGACGCGAGGGCGACGTTCACCAAGACAAGACCATCATCGCGGACACCATGAAGTTGCTGGGGAACTCGGGCTACGGAAAGACCATCACCAACGTTGACCGACATCGTGACGTCAGCTACTGCACGGAGAAGGCGGCATCGCTCCTGGTCAACGATAAACGGTTCCGACAACTCGAGATCGTCGTCGACGATGCGTACGAGATAGAGTTGAACAAGAAAACCGTCAAGTACACCCTACCCGTACACGTGGGATTCTTCGTTCTGCAGTACGCCAAGATGCGCATGTTGCAGTTCTATTACGACTTCATCATCAGATACGTGGAGCGCCCTCTGTTCGAGTACTGCGAGATGGATACAGATAGTGCCTATTTAGCCTTGGCCGGCGAGTCCGTCGACGACCTCGTGACCCCGGAACTACGAGAACATTATTTCCGACATCGTTCCGAATGGCTCCCGTCCGAATGTTGCGACGACCATCGGAACGACTACGTGCGCTGTCGTCTCGCCAATCGACCGTGGGTCGGAGACGAGGCGTGCTGTAAGGCGCGACGAGCGTTCGACAAGAGGACACCGGGTCTGTTCAAGGTCGAGTGGTCCGGTGCCGGGTTCGTGGGGTTGTGTAGCAAGACGTACTATTGTTTCGGAGCCACCGACAAGTACAGCACCAAAGGACTGAGCAAACGGCACAACACCATCGACAAGGACGCGTTCCTGGCGGTGCTCACCAATCGTCGGAGCGGAGGTGGATCGAACCGTGGTTTCCGGGTGCATAAATCTACCGTGATGACGTACGTGCAGGCACGGGATGCACTCACCTTCTTTTACGCCAAACGCGTGGTGCACGAGGATGGGGTGACCACGGGTCCGGTGGACGTGTAGAAAAGGCGATGCACGCTGCACTCGTTTAATACGCAATCATGGATGCACGATGGAAACACCCCTTCACGTGCATCGTCGCCGGACCGACGGGGTGCGGCAAGAGTACTTTCGTGACGCGTATGTTGCGTCACGCCGCTGCGATGATCGATCCACCGCCCGAACAAATAACGTGGTGTTACGGAGAATGGCAAGAGGCTTACGCAACGACGAACTTGGGTCACGTGCGATTCGAGGAAGGGTTACCGACGGCGGCCATGTTCGATCCGACAACGAGGAACCTCATCGTCATAGACGATCTCATGGCAGAAACGGACGAACGGGTCACGACCTTGTTCACTAAACAAAGTCACCACAGGAACACGTCCGTGCTGTATCTCGTACAGAACCTGTTCCCTAAAAACAAAGAGAGTCGCACCATCAGTCTGAATTCGCAGTACATGGTGGTGTTCAAGAATCCACGTGACGCATCGCAGATGGCGACCTTGGCTCGGCAGATGTATCCGGGACGCGGCAAGTTCGTGCAAGAGGCGTTTAAAGACGCCACGGCGATACCGTACGGTTATCTATTGGTCGATCTCAAACAGGACACGCCCGAGGACATGCGTCTGCGCACGGCCATCTTTCCAGACGACGGTGTTCAGTACGTGTACCTGCCGAAGGTATAAAACGACCGAGTGTGTGGATAGTCTCTTCATTCGCATCATGTCTACCCTGGTGAAGAGACACATCGTGTGCATACAGGCTCTGGCCAGAGTCAAGAACAACAAAATTAAAAAGGCCATCATCGCCAACGCCGACGCCGATCTGCTGTGTGCACTAGCCGAGTGTGCCTACAACATACTAACAAAAAACATTCCATTGACCGCTTTACAGAGGCGACGATTGCATAAATACAAGGCGAAGTTACGCGAGTTGGCTAATAAACGAACGCTCGCTGCCAGAAGAAGACGCATCTTGCTGCAACCGCAGGTTGGCGCGGGACAGAGCGGCGGTTTCCTATCGGCCTTCCTAGCACCGTTGGCAAGTTCGGTCTTGATACCCTTGCTCCAACAGGTGCTGACCCAACGGTAGATACATGGAACACGCACGCAAGATGGCCTTGGTGGACCCGCGCCTGTTGGACACGCTTCGGTCACCCCCACCCCCACCCGCGACCGACACCTTAGGCAAGAAGGTGCAAGCCCTCGATGACGAGATGAAGACCATCCTAGATAGAACGGACCTAGACGACGGGACCAAGGTGACCCTGTATAATCAGGTGTTGCAGCGGTACAACGTCTTGGCCACTAAACGCATCAAGGAACCGCTACGCGTGGTCACGGTGAACGAGTCGGAGGTGGCGTCGGAGTCGGGGTCGGAGGGTGCAGTCCGCGCTCCTATTAGCGGACTGGAGGCCACCGTCTTGGCCGCCGTACCCAGGACCATGCAGGCCAAAGCCAGCCGTTTGATGGAGCATCTCAAGAGAGACATCACGTGGACCGCTCGCGGTGAACTGGTACACGAGGGCGTGCCGGTTGTCGGAAGTAACGTGGTGGATCTCGTTAATGATCTGTTGCGTAAGAGCAAGACCGCTCCGACGGGTTGGCAGCCGTTCGCACGACAACTCCGTGCCATCAACCTACCCATGACGTTGGTCGGTAACGTCGCCAGAAGAGCCTACATACGTCCGGAGCCATCGATCACTCCCTCTCGTCGATCCAGTCCTACTCCGCGTGCTGCATCAGGTAGTGCACGCAGATCGCTAAGTTGGACACCCCTCGGTCGTAAGAGCCGTCGAATGGAACATACCATGCCCACCCCACCCCCCGAAAGACGCAAGGCTTTGACGTCATTGGCTGGTTGGGACAACCTATAGGATGGTACGATGCGTGTCCGTAGCACAGTGTTCGTCATGTCGCCCGATCCACAGGACCTCGTTTACCGTTCCATCGTCGGTGCGATATGTATCAGTGGACTTTACATGATTGCTCACAGTCTAGTCCTCAGTTTTATGCCACAGACGTTATTCGAACCCCCCTTGCTCGACGAATGGACCATTCCTCGTCCACCCACCCACCCTCCCCCCGCATCGCGCAAGGCTTCGTCGTCATTGGCTGGATGGAACAACGTATAAGGTGGTACGACGCGTATCCGTAGCAGTCATGCTCATCGATCCACAGGACGCGTACCGATCCATCGTCGCTGCGCTATTGTTCGAAGGACTTACCGTGCTGGGAGACGTTGCAGCCGACATTCTTATACAACAGGTGTTATTCCGACTATGGTTACTCCGCTAGACCGTTGTTGTTCCACCGCTGTCATTGTGGGTGCCATAGTGTGTGTCCTAATACACGTCGGCGTGCTCCTCGTCATTCGTCAACAGTGGGACTCCGGAGTCAACGGCACCGCCCCCGTCAACACATCGATCCTCCACCTCTTTTGATGGCTCAGAGGGGAGAACGCTCCTTGAGCGAGGTCTACTTCGATCCCACGAAGGTAGGCAGTTATGGCGGCGTCGATGGCTTGCGACGCGTCACGCGCCTGCCACAGAAGACCGTCAAGGCATGGTTGTCGGCACAGGACGCCTACACCTTACACAAACCAGCGAGACGTCATTTCAAGAGACGACAAGTCATCGTGGGTGGTATGCATCAGCAGTGGCAGGCCGATCTCGTAGACATGACGAAGGTCAAAGACGTCAACGACGGTATGGCCTTTCTCCTCACGATGATCGACGTCTTCTCGAAAGTGGCCTGGTGTGTTCCCATGAAGAACAAGTCCGCGGCGTCGTTGGTAAAAGCGTTGCAATCCAAGTTCGTCGACGTTTGCCCCCTGACCTTGCAGACGGATCAAGGCAGAGAATTTCGGAACAAATCCGTTCAGGCGCTATTGAAGCGTTACGACATCCATTACTTCTACACGCACAACGCGGAGACGAAGGCAGCCGTCGTGGAACGGTTCAACCGAACGTTGAAGACGCGCATGTGGCGCTACTTCACGAAACACCAGTCGTGGCGGTACGTCGACATCCTTCCGGACTTGATGCGATCGTATAACAATGCCCGCCACCGCATGATCGGTATGGCGCCGTCACAGGTGAATGCACAGAACCAAGAACAGGTGTGGCAACGTCTGTACGGTCACGATGGTAAGGGCGTGCCCAAGTTGCGCGTGTCGGATCGCGTGCGTGTCAGCAAGTACAAACGCACGTTCGAAAAGGGCTACGAGACGAACTGGAGCGAAGAGTTGTTCACGGTACACGAGGTTCACCCCTCCGACCCACCCGTGTATCGCTTGCGGGACGATCTCGGCGAAGTGCTGGAGGGTACCTTCTACGAACTGGAGCTGCAGAAGGTGACGGTACCCTTTGATAAGGTGTACCGTGTTGAAGCGGTACTGAAACGCCGTACGGTTGGTAAACGTAAGGAAGCTTTGGTGAAATGGTTCGGCTATGGCTCCTACTTCAACAGCTGGATCGATGCCAAGGGACTCGTCAACTATAAAGCCTAGCCGCGCACATGACGACACTGCA